>WAAE01002671.1:643185-795967 GCA_013400495.1 Nicator chloris | reverse complement strand
ATTATAACCCTCCAAGAGTTCTATATTGAATTAAAACAGGATACCAATTAGTGAAAAGATGCACCTCTTTTTTTAATCAATATAACAAAATTAATTATGTCAATCAAATAACAAGTACACAAACCTTGAGAAATCAACACTGCACTGTTAGCTAAATTAATTAAATATATAACTTCACAGTATTACAGTGCAACAACAGAGTAACACAGCCAAGTGATCAAGCCCTCAAACTAAAATAAGAGATTATTGCCACTAAAGTAACCCTGGGAAAGTTTAAGACAATGACAACATCATTCAGTTTCAATTACCTTACTTAATATAAATGCATTAAGAGTGTGCACTAGTTACTTTTTCCTTTTATTACAGGAGGGTTCATACTCTATTATTCTCTTTTTCAAAAGGACACAGTGAGCTCTAAAAAAATGTCTAACAGTTAAGTCATGCAACAGCTTAAAATGCAACCATTATTATGGGAAAATCTGACTCAGTGAGAAGTTGTGGTTTAAGTTTAGGAAATCATTAAAGAACTCTGCTGGCAACCTCTCGTGCACAGAAAAGTGAAAACCAAGAGATAACAGTGTCATGGCACCCTGTAAGGCAAAAAAAAAAAAGAAAAAAACCACAAAAACCATGAGAGCAGGATAAACTATTTACTGCTTACCTTCTTGGGATCCTGTCACTGGCTATAAGGACTCAAACCCTGAACTTATGCAGGAGTTTCATTCAGACTTATGCTGGCTTCCCCAGTGACACAGATCTTTAAATTCTTCCTCTGCTGGATGACCTGCCAAGGAATCAACTTCAATTGTGACTGTGGATAACAGGATTTTTTGGTTTTCCTTCTCTGACCTTTACTTCTTGAAAGAGCATGTCCCACTCGCTGCAGCTCTCAATCCACTTCAGCATTTCAGGATCATTAGGATCATTTTTTTAGGCCCAGGTATAGTCCTGCCAGGATGATCAGGGTGAATTTCAAGGCAGGCAGTAAGCTAAGATGTAGGTGGGTATTTTCTAAAACATTTGTGCCATCTTCCAGTGAAATAAGGGGCACAAGTTCCTCTGTAACCAAAACCAATTTTACTCTTACAATCAAACCAACCTTATTTCCAGGTATGTATTTGCTTGAGATTTATCCTGTCCTTAGTACTTAGGCATGGTTTCCTGGTAGCATCTTTTGCTTCTTTGGAGGGAATTTTAAAAGAATAAACTCATACAAATTTTACTGGCTTTTACACTATATTAAAATAATTAAATTTTATACTTTTTTTAAATTTATTAATCTTGGATTCAAATAGGGGTCTAGATTTATATCCTTCCCAAAGCTTATAATAATGGTTTTCAATAGTTACACAGGAAAAGGGCTGCATTCTGCATTTCTGCAGTGCCAAACATAGCAGAAGCCTTTTTTTTTGTGATAACAGATAACAAGCCTTTCAAAGCCACAAAGTGACAAGAACTAATAAAGACCAGGCATTATCCACCCTCACATTTCTATTAAAAGTTCTATAAGCATCACAAAAGCCTCATCAGAGCAGAACACAATAGTTCTCCCAACACAAAAGCTGATATACAGTGGCCAAGAAGATGGAAACCTCCAGGAAGTTTGTGTTTCTCTTTGCCTCCAAGGCTACATTCAGATTTTTCCATTATGTTCACTGATCTCAGATAGAAAGGTAAATGAATGCTAGTCCAATTTAAACCCTTCTTGCTGCAAGAGTGAATGCACCCAGTGAGAAATCTGATGCAGAAGTTAGGTCCTAATTAGCTGAGGCTAAAGCACCCAAGCACTCCAAATATCAGTTCAGCCTGATCTTAGGGTAATGAAATTTCAGAATAGAGTCTTTACTGGCAAAGTGAAATTAAACACTGACTACTGCAGAGAGGTTAATGCAGAAATTAGGGGCATTTCCTTGGAGGATTACAGACTTGGGGGGTGGGAGTGGATGAGATGGGACACAGGGGGCAGGAAGAGGAATGGAAGAAGGGAAGAGAAAGAGAAATCAACACCTTAGGCCTGGATGCTTCCTGTCTCACTGAACTGTGTATCTGGAAGAATAACATGTGCTTTCTCTGGTGATTGTATAAGCACCTTTTCATCATACTCCTTGAGGAAAATAGGGAATTAGACAGTGGTTATTATTTATACATTTCAAAAGCTTAAAAGAAAAGGAACACAATCTACAGTCAAATTCATAAATCTCTCTCCAAAGGGCAAGAAAAGCACATGCAACAGAGAGGTGACTTACACTTTTCTTTCATAGGTCAAGGGCAAGGAAAAAAAAAAACATTTTATAAGGGTACATACTGTAGTAAAAAGAAAGATCCATGAGCTGGATGGAAAAGCCAGACTTGTAAGTTTATGACGTTATTTTTTATGTCTCAGCATCCTGCATGTCCAAGGAGTACCGAAGGATAGAGCAATTGAAAGGCAAAACTGAAGAAATACACATCCAAAAAATGTCCAATGGGATGAGCTGGAATGAAAAGTCTTCTCAAGGTACCAGGACCTGAGGGAAGAGGAGAATTCCAAAGGGATTCCCATTCAAGCAGCATTAATCACACCAACATCAGCTCCAGTCACCCAAAGAGTGCTGCAGACAGGCGGATCGCTGTGGATGCATGTGAATATATCCACATGTGTACTGCCATCTACTAGAACAAACATGTAGCTCCACCAAAAAAGTCTACTTAGCTTGCATAAGTCCTCATTTTTAAGACCTTTGAATTTTTGCCAGGTTTTTAACTCATTTCACTCTGACATGGGGCAAAAGAAGACCTCATGGTTACCTCAGTAATAAATTCTGCACCTAAAAGCTCAAATTCATGATCAATGTTCAGAGTTCATATTCTCCAGTAAAAAGGGCACTAGGGAAGACAATTCAATATTTAAAGCACAAAGAGCAAAGCCTGGGGAAAGAGGACTGCCACTGTAGTTCCTTATTGACAGATCCAGGGGATAGAAAACCTCTCTTTGCTGCAAACACAGGGACAGTAAATGATTTTTTTTCCTACTTTTTAGGAAGACATAAGCCCAAAATACTCAAAGGAGGGGTATTCTCCCCTTCTTCTGCAAACCAGTAGGATTGCAACATTTGCTTCCCCTCTTTTTTGATCTGAGTCTCTACCATGTCAGAAGCATGTGGTCACCAGAAGAGAAAGAATTAATTACCACTTGGCTTTGCACAGGATGACTGATGAATATTCATTTGGTAGCTCAAATGGACTTTGCTTCATGATTAAGGAGGACTTCAGTGAACCAAATATTTCTATTACCAAATCACATGATGCTTTATACAACACTTGCCAAACTAAAGTGGAAAAACCATCACTGGCAAAAGAAGGGGCAAAGGGAAAGAGCTGCAGTGATTTTGAAAGGCTTAAATACAGGAACAAATAAAGTATGCTTCCAAATATTTGATGATGACTTTTCATTAACTGCTTTGTTATGAATCCAAGAAAAGGATGATGCTGCAAGGAGAGAAGTGAACCTGTGGTCAGCAAGTCCACAGTAAGCAATAGGTGAACAAGCACTATTTAGAAATCCTCATTACATCAATTTTTAAGGATGTACACGCTCCCAGGCAAGAAAGTGAATCATCACCATAAAGAAAGAATATTTTTACACTGAAATAGCCACAGAAACCTTTTGTCACCAGAACAATGCTGGCAATGTTACAGATCATTTGAGCACAACTTTATTTTCAGAACCAAACATATGAAGTATATTCATTCAACTTTAGGGCTAGACTCCTTGTAAAACTGTGTTAATAACAAAAGGCGCCTTTTATTCGACTGAACTTGGTAAATTTACACTCGTATTAAAGACATTAAAGATGTATTTTACCTGTGAATTTACTACAGTCAGAGGTCCCAGAGCAAGTACCAAAATTAAGAACAAAGGTGCTTCCCTCCATTCACCCAACACACTGGGGAAACAATGTGAACACTCACAACTACTAGAAAATACCTATTTCTGACCATTTTTGCTAACACGCGAGTTTCACAGGAATTTTTCTAACCAAACATCAGGAAAGCTTTGGCAAAAAGAATTACAGAAAATATTTTGTAAATGTTATCCCACAGGATAATGCCATGACACTAGAAACAAAGGCTCATGTATTACTACAACCAGGCTACAGTTGGAAAGGGACATAATTTGGAGAAAGCAGACCCTCTAAATCTAGTCCCTGTGCTAATAGAACCACACCACCTAAGTCACTGTTGCCAACTCCTGCAATATAGGAATATTGTGAATTATGAGGGGTTTTTCAGATTTTACCACTATTCACAGTGTTAAAAAGTAAGATATCTTCTTTTATTTTTACTTATGTTCCTCATTTCTGTAGCTGTATGAATATGCTTAAGAACACTCTTGCAAAAGGCTCAAGAGCCAGAAAAGAAGACATTACAAGCTGCCTTTACTCTGATCAAGTCTAAAATAATATTCATTCTACCAGTGGAAGGATAGGAGAATTTTTGAATTTCTGTGCTTCATTGACATCCTACATTTGTGTAGCACCTTTTTCCTGGAAAAATCCTGTCGGGACCCAAAATTACCTCACTTGACTATCACAGTGGCAACACAATGAAAAACTAAAGCTTGATTCAGGTGCTGTTTCCTTGTATGCTGACCTGGGATCCTTGTGGAGTTCCCATCTGCGCTGTGCCTGGCACCCTGATGTCCTTCACCATCCAGTCTGTCTGACTTGTGTGAAAGGTTGCAAGAGGAGGGCACAGCAGGTTTGACTTGTCTGGTTCTTACAACATCAGGGCTCGCTTACTTCGCTGTGTAGGTTTGAAGTTGTACCAAAAGGAGCAACTCCAAGCCACAACAGCTTGTAAATCCACTTAAAGTTAGTGGATTACAGTAAGGCTTTTACAACATCAATGACTGCCATGTTGCAGCACATTTGGGTTATGATCATTTCCATTACCTTCCCTTTGAATTAAGCAGTCAAGAGCAGACAGCCAGGGAAAATACAGGTATTACTTCTAATAATCCAATTCCACAGCAAGTCAATGAGAGAAATAAGTAGTTTTAAAGCTTTTTTTAATTGAATTAGATTTTTTTAACAGGAAGTTAACAAGAAGTTCACACGGTCAGTTTAGCAATTACCTTGGTATTCTGAGATCTCAAATTTAGAGGCTTCTACCTGCATTAGAAACACCATCAGGTCAGTCCATGTCCATAAGTATATCCTGCACATGCTCATGGATAGGAAATGCCCTTCTGACAGACTGACCCCAACCAACAGCCAAACTCCCACCCTGACTCCCTCTCACTTCCTTTCCTGCTGACTAGGGACGGGAAAGGGGAAAGGAAATCTGCTTTACTTGCATGTGCAGATTTCCACTTTCTCCTGCACCAAGTGCACCTGGGTCTCTGAGCAAAGACAATCCAACAAATGCAATTTCCTTTTCCCAAGGCAGATCAACCCAGACTGCCTTTCCCAGTGCACCTATAGTGTAGCCAGTTTGCCATGCCTCACCATATTGATATCACAGGCACCTCCCTCCATCTGCTCCAGGGAGATTTTACCTACATGGGCCACTTGATTGCATGGCATGTTTCACATGTGTAAAGGCCTTAACAGTCAAGGCCCACCCCTCAGTCACAAACCCATTTTTTTCAATGCATCTGTNGGGGAAAGGGGAAAGGGGAAAGGGGAAAGGGGAAAGGAAATCTGCTTTACTTGCATGTGCAGATTTCCACTTTCTCCTGCACCAAGTGCACCTGGGTCTCTGAGCAAAGACAATCCAACAAATGCAATTTCCTTTTCCCAAGGCAGATCAACCCACACTGCCTTTCCCAGTGCACCTATAGTGTAGCCAGTTTGCCATGCCTCACCATATTGATATCACAGGCACCTCCCTCCATCTGCTCCAGGGAGATTTTACCTACATGGGCCACTTGATTGCATGGCATGTTTCACATGTGTAAAGGCCTTAACAGTCAAGGCCCACCCCTCAGTCACAAACCCATTTTTTTCAATGCATCTGTCCCAGTTCTGGTCCTCATCTTGAATTCTTCAAGCTTTTTCATCCCATTTTCTCCCCATGTCCTGTAGAGGAAGGGGGTCAAACTGGCTCAGTGGCCATCTGGCTGCTGGTCAAGGTTAACTTACTATAGCCCATTTTTTTTTTTCATCCAGCAATGGGCATACAGATTTTAACCAGTAACTTCCTAACCTGCAAGCAAATGCTGCTGGCCCAGGTGAATCCAGCACAACCTAAACCTGCTCCCTTTAAGACATTTCTCTGAGCAGAAGGATCTTGCCCAGAGCAAAGGTCAGGCTTGCCTCAGATGACCTCCTTGAGTGAGTTTTTGAGTATAATATAGGTAGGACAAAATGCAAAGCTGATAAGAAATACACATGATTTGCACTTCTGCACACAAGGACAAGACACCCTATCAAGGTATCACACATTCAGTGAAATTTGGTTAAATAAATCATCTTTTAAATCAACCTTTGCCCAATCAAAGTCCAGCCTTACTTATACGTACAGCCACAGGAGGAACAGCAAAAGAGAACTCCAGTGAAGGCTGCTCTACATAGATATACAGGTAAGAAATTCCTTTTTTCCTAATCCCTTTTCCCTTTGAAAACTCATTTTTGCAATACAAATAATTTTGCATGGATCAAAAGGTGTTGTATGCAGTACATTGTAACCTTCTCTCCACTTCTAAAAATGAAGAAATAATTTTTCCCATAGAAGCCTACTGTCTCTACAGCTCTGTGTAGTACTGTTTTTTCATGTTAATTTATGGAATTATCACAGATTCCCAGTGTTTGTCAAGAAAAGCTGCTTTGAATTGTACTTTCAATTGATACAGTTTGATGTGTTCTAAACCATGTTCAAATAACAGGGAAGTTCATCCCATTATTAGTTAATGTCAGTGCAATACACAGAGACTCAAAAATGCTCAAGGCACCTGACCATGGACTACAAGTGAATCATGATCTGCAGGCTGCATATCCTTGCAAGCTGAAATTCCTGTTCTCTCCAGCTCCAGTGACATCTGTGCCAAACTCACACCACACATCCACGCTGTTCTATGTGCTGCCCAAGTAACACCAACAATGCAGCTTCAGCTCCCATAGCAAAGAGTCTGCAGCATGGGGAGCCACAGCAGTGGCTCTGCACTAAGCTGCTCTCACAGAAGGATTTGACTGCCAGCAGATCTAAAGAACTGACTTCTGTCAGTAAAGAGACAGAAAAAAACAAGTCTGTTCAGTAAAATAATAACCAAGGTTGCTAATTACCTGGATTGTCCAACCGGAGGAATTTGTCTTCATTTGTCTCGTTCCCCCATCTTCATGGCTCTTTGGCAGGACATCTCAGGAGATGTTCCCTGGTCCCACCTGTTATTCACCTTCCATATGTGGTATTCCTGCATGAGAAGCTTCACCCAAACCTGAGTTCCTTTACAGCACAGAGCAGTTCAGGTAGGAAGGCACCTTCAGAGGTTGCCTGGTGCAATGCCCCATAGAAGACAGGGCCAGCTGAGATCAGGTTGCTCAGGGCCCAAGGACAGAGATTTCACAGCCTCTCTGGGCACTTCTAGTCGTACCTGTCTGCCCCCAAGAGGAAAAGCTGTCTTGATGGATGTCTGGTTGGAATTTCCTTTGCTGTGCTGCAGCCTGTGTCTGTTGCCTCTCATCCTCCCACTGTTAATTTCCAAGAAGAGTCTGGCTGTGTTCTCCACATAATCCAGTTAGGCAGTGGGAATATATCAATAAGATCTTCCCTTTACTTTCTCTTCCCAAGACTGAACAAATCCAGCTCTCTCAGCCTCCTTAAATATATGCTTCAGAACCAAAATCGCCTCTGCAAACTAGCTCCAATATGTCAGTTACTTAAAACTGGGGACAGTACTCACATGTGGTCTCCCAAGTGTCAAGTGGAGGGGAACAATCCTTTCACTCCAGTTACAATCTCTTTTCCCAAAACTTCATTTCCTCTGTAAGATTTAATCCTGGTATTACACCCTCTCCTCAGTCTTTACTATGTTTTCACAGGTAGACTTTTTTTATTTCAGTTCTGCATTTTGCTTAACGTCATTTGCAATACAGAGACAAAAAAAAGCAAGGAGGGTCACAGGGAAAAGGGTTTGGTTTCTTCACCCTAGCCTTGTTAACTAAATTCAGCTTTGCACAGCTGGATTTCCTGGGGCCAAAAAAAAAAACAACTCCACACCAAGAATTCTGGAGTAAACCCTCTTGACATGTAATTAGAGGGACTATACCCCAGGTAAGCCTACTGTTCTTACTCACAGGTATTTTTTCCATCCTGTCTGGCAGAGATGACTCCTGCTCTGCAGCCCCGAGAGTGTACAGTGACCAAGCAGCCCCAAGAGAAATACGGCTTCTTCCTGCGGATTGAGCAGGACACCGCGGGGCACGTCATCCGCAACGTGGAACACCACAGCCCGGCTGAAAGGGCTGGCCTGAAGGATGGAGACAGAGTCCTCAGAGTTAATGGTGTCTTCGTGGACAAGGAGGATCATGCACAGGTAGAAATCTGCTCAGTCTGGGATCCACACCATGCCCCCTTACCCAGGCCCACGGCTGCTGTGTGAAGCTTTTTCTTCCAGTTTTTATGGCTAGGAAACCCAGGAGCAGAGTCAGCTGCTCTGAGTATCCCCCTGCATCATTCATTACCCACCATGGGCATGGAATGTCTTTGGGGTGCCTCCCTAGTGCATGAGCAGGGGGGTAAGACAACAAAGAGTGGACAGTGAAGCTTTTCCTGGGGGAAGCTTTTAGCTCTATCACTCAGGTGCCTGCTTCTATTTCCCCTTGTCCATTACAGGTGGTGGAGATTGTCAGAAACAGTGGGAATTCCGTTGTACTCCTTGTTCTGGATGACGCAGCCTACGAAAAGGCACAAAAGGAGGGGGTGAACTTGGAAGAGCTGGGTCAAAAGGCATCCACAGGACAACAGCAGGAGCAGCAGTGCCCACCATCCATGGCCAACAGAGGAACCACTGCAGTTCCACAGCCCCGGCTCTGCTACCTGGTGAAGGAGGAGACAGGCTACGGATTCTCCCTGAAAAGCACAGAAGGTGAGAGCCTGGAGAAAAGAAACTGGAGATAGATAGATATAGATAGATACGTATCTAGTTGGCAGCAGGGACAGAGGCAACCACAGTTAACATGTGGGGGCTAATGGGGACACACAGAATTCGTGGTAACAGAAAGAGAGAAGTAGCAGGACGAGTTCAGATCCATTTCCAGTACATTTCTGTACAGCATACACTGTGCAAGGTTTTTGGAGGACCATGCTTCTCATGGGGTGGAAAACAGATGAAAAAAAAGAGTAAAATACTAAGCTATTTTCTGCTTGTTATTTAAGCCCACTTAACAAAACCAAATTTACAGTCCCTGCTCAAACACTAGATATATGCTTAATGTGCTATTCCACTCAAAAGTCCTTAAGTCCTGTTCCACTCCTCAAAATCACTTCAGGAATCAGCACATGAGGTTCTAGACAGCTGTAAGAAACACTTTCTCTGATTTTGGAAGTTAATTCATTTAGAAAGAAAAGGATTTTGAACCTTTTCCATACATGCCTTTTTTCCAAGGCCAGTCAATGGAAGAGGGCAGTCTTCTGGAAAGCACCACCTCTAAAGAGCCTTCCAAAGCATATTTTGGAATGCAATGTAATTGAAGGACCAAACATAGAAGGCTTCCAAACACAGGAAATTATGAAATGTATAAAATAACAGTAAAAGCAGCTTCTCTCTTCTCTCAAAATGATGGGCGGAGAGGATGGTGGGAGGGAGCAGGAATCAAATCCCTTTCAGCTATGTTAATCAGCCCCTTTGCACTCCTGGTAGGGAAATAAACACCAGTTCAAGCTGCAGATAGTGAACAGATATCTCCCTCCACTACTGAAGGGACTTTTCCAGGCCAGAGTAAGAGACAGAGGGGTGTCTGTGTGGAAGGTTTGTGGTGCTCCTGTAACCTGTGTGCAAGTAGAGGCCAAGAGTCTCTGAGGACATCAGTGCAGAGTTTCCTTAACCCCGATATTCAGGCCCATTGCAGTGACTTACCCAGTGTAATCAGTTTTCATTTATTTTAGGGCAGAAGGGGTTGTTCATAGTAGAGCTTTCATCACAAGGAGCAGCTGCAAAGGCTGGTGTCCAAAATAACGATCGCCTGATTGAAATCAATGGAAAAAATGTGGAAAATGACACACACGAGGAAGTGGTGGAAAAGGTATTGATTTATCTTCTGTTCTGGCCTGCTTTCACAGCATCAGGGTTACTAAGGAGGCCAGGCTGCCTGATCTAAGCACTTCACAGTAAATCTTGGGAGCTGCTGTTCATGTACCATCAACACATCAGCGTAGCCCTCTGTGCTGGCTCAGTTATCAAGCAGCCTCTTGAACTGCCTCCCAATGAACACTGCCACCAAGACAAGCCAAAGAATTTTAAATAACACAAGTATACTGCTGCCAGGAATCCTATTAAATAAATTCATTTCCTAGAAGTCCTGGAAATGCTCCTAATGGCAGGAGGGCAAGTCATCAAATCTGGTTTCCAATGCAGGAAGAGGGAAGCCTCAGATGATACAATTGTCATGGAGCAGGGAAGATTTCCTGATTTTAGACAGTAGCCCCTTTCTCCTGTGAAGAAGTCCAAAACTCATGAAAATTACTGTGCAAGTAATTTCACTAATTGGCTGCAAAGAACATTTCTAATGAGGCTTCCAGCTTTCCGCTGTTGGCTCTGCTAAAAAGCAGCTGGAGCTGAAGAGATTCCAGAGAGCCATGAGACTCCAGCATTCCAGCAGCATTCAGTACACACAGCTAACTATGGATTCACGCAACACCTGTGTTTTGTTGAGCTTCTGCAACACCAGCAGCAGAGTGACACTGGTCAAGACAAGTAAAAGGAGCACCCATTAGAGTAGAAAGAACTAAGAGAAAGACAGACTTGGAGAGATTGACAAACTGACAGAAAAAAAAACCCTCAGAAACAGCAATACAGGGAGACAGAAGAGGACCAAGAGTGACAGAAACTTGACTGCTGTCATTGTAATCTAAAATAGTGGTACAGATGGCATGGTAAGTCTATATTGTTGAGTTCCACACCTAGAATAGCCAAATACTATCTACTCAGGCTCCCTGGATTCCACAGCATTGTATGCCACCCCCATGGCCCTCCACAGGTAACTCCCTACAGGTCAGGAACACAGTACGAAATATGGAAAATTTCCTCATAGATTACATGTCCCTGATTTTGTCATGGTCCAAATTTCTGACTGGAAGGGAGGGGAAAGAAAAATCAATTTATAGTAGCACAGCCTGGACAAACAGACTCTGCTATTTATCAGTGCACCAGTTACCAAATATCCACAATTCCCACATGCTGTTGAAGGGGTGACATCTGAGACTGTGCATGTGCTGTCACAGGTAAAGAAGTCTGAAAATCATGTTATGTTTCTACTTTCAAATGAAGAAACAGACCGCTATTTCACAAGCCAGAGGATGGCACTGAGCAAAGAGAGCGCCAGCCTAAGGTTGCTTCCCCTCAAACCACGACTTATTGAGATCCAGAAAGGAAAAAGCGGTTATGGATTTTATCTACGGATGGAACAAAATACTGGTGGTAAGGTCCAAGTTACACACAGACCATGACATTTGTCATGCCATTTCCTCCTCTATGATGTTTGCAGCCTTCATTCTCTTTGGCTTCTTACCAGCCATCTAGAAATCCTCAGGGAAAACAGCCTCAACCTGAACTGCAGTTCTGACCATTTACCTTTGCAATCCTTCTTAATGTCTTTAAAACTCACCACGCTCTGCCTTCACAGCAACCTTTCTCCCCTTCTTATCTTAGACCATGTAATCAAAGATGTTAATTCTGGAAGCCCAGCAGCCATGGCAGGTCTAAAGGACAATGACATCTTAGTGGCTGTCAATGGCGAGCGAGTGGACGGGCTGGATCATGAAAGCGTAGTGGGAAAAATTAAGCAGTCTGAGGAAAGAACCTCCCTGTTGGTGGTGGATAAGGAAACTGACAGCATGTACAAACTGGTAAGAAAATGCAAACTACTGCTAGGAATTGATAATTTATCACAATGAAACAGCCAATCTGCTCTGACACTTTTTCAGCTTGCAGGAAATGTCTAACTCCACTTACACTTGTACACAACGTCACTAAACACCCAAATCTTTGGCCTCTTCCTGATTTTTATAGACACTATTGTAACAATTCTAAATTCAAACATCACAAGAAAGGTTAAGGTTTGCTGTTAAGACTCAAATTCAGAGCTACATGACTGTGTAACCATTTATGAATAACAAAGTTCTCGTCTCACATAGATCAGCACTGTAGTTTTCCATTCAGACAGAATAGGGAAGAATTCTTCACTGCAGCTAAAGTCTGAGTCATTAACAAAGTTTCAAACAAAGTATGTTGGAAAAAGATTTCACAACGGGAGTGTTTATTTTAATGTAGTTTTGTCACTTTTTTCAGGCTCAAATCTCCCCTTTCTCATACTACTACAAAGCACAGGATTCAACCCCAGCTAAAACAGAGGAAAGAGTGGAGTTGCACACTGAGCAGAAAGTGAACCACAAGCCAAGGATCTGCAAGATGGTGAAAGGACCTAATGGATTTGGCTTCAGTTTAAACATGATCAAGAACAAACCTGGATTGTTCATCACTGAGGTACTAATAAAGAATGAGGAACAAGGAGAAGCTCAAGTAGTCTGTTGGGCAGCTTCCTCCCCTCCATCCTGCAAACAAATGCAAGAAAAGCCACAAAAGTCTCTTTTCCAATACTCTCAGATCAAAGCTGGAATTGTTTAAGTGAGACTGACATTATTAGCCTAAGATAAAAACTGAGCACCAGAAAACATTCCTTCTTCTGTTAGACATCTAGAGGGAAGGAAAATTCAGCTTTTGCATAACTTTTATTCATGAGTCTGGCACACTAAAATTAGTATTTTAGACAGAATTGGGTTTTACTGTAGAACAGCTTAATTATAGAGGAGACACCTTTGCCCTATTTCTACCCACCTTCTCTGAATTCCACAGCTTGTAAAAGCCAAACTCCTTCTGTCCCAAATTACATCTGTAACTTCAGCTTTCTTGAGAGGAGGGGTTCCACTCATTGCTAAGGGATCCGTGAACTGTACTAAACTTTGAAGTTATTGGACAGAGACCTCCAAATAGTTAGAAAACTGTTTTTCTACCTGTCTTCATGGTTCTACCACACCACACTCCTCTAAGTCTATCAAGATCAAGAAGCATCTTAAAGTCTCAAACTGATGGGCTCCATGTTTATTATGTCTGGGCCCATTGCCCATCCCAATTCCTTCCTGCCCCACCAATCTCCCCTTCCCCATGCTTATTTCACCATCCTCTAGAGAAAGCAGTACCACAGCTAACCCTCAGCTGTTAATGTATCTTTCCAAGTTTTCGTCCAATAGCCTGCTTTGAACTCCCCTCTGCAGGTACAAAGCCAGGGGCCAGCTGGCAGAGCAGGTGTGGAAAACAACGACTTCCTGGTGGAAGTGAACGGCGTGAATGTGACCAGCGACCCCTATGACAAAGTGGTGGCAAAGATCCAAAGCAGTGGGGACAGACTGACACTGCTGGTGTGCAGCAAAGATGCTTACAGGTACTTCCAAGGCCAAAACATTCCCATCACAGCCTCCATGGCAGATTCAGACACTTCTGAGCCTCCTGCTTACACAGAAAACCATCCATCAGAGCCAGAGAGGAACTCACCCGAGCCAAGGGAAAGGGTGAGTAATCCTGCATTAGGCAGATGCTGAGGGATCGCACAGGGCATAGAAAAAGAACTTTTTTTTTCAGGTATTAAGTTTTCCAGAGCCAGGATTGTTAACTTGAGCCTGGATTTTTGCAAGTTACTAAAAGGAAAGCTGTTAATTATCACAACTCTTCTTTTCCCCACGTGTAATGCAAGTGAGTATCTTTAATGCAAGAGCAAACCATACAAAGAACGCACATACAAGAGATTTTATGGAACAAGATAACCAAATGCAGTAATCCCAATGATGGGAAACAGGCAATACAATTGTGGAAGTGGAGGGGAAAGTGGCTAAACACACAGAAAACAAAAACAATGTTTGTGAAAACCACGTATTTTGAAATATTTCAATATGGATCATTTTGGAGAAGGAACAGCAACTGATAAGCTATGACAACATTTTCTAGGAAATGTGCTGATCTGAAATTATTTTACACTCACTTCATGCCACTAGAAAGAATCTGAAGCATGACTAAAGTCAGAAAAGCTAGAAGGTACTACTTCTTGAAACACTTTTAAACTTCTGTGTGGTCAGCCTTAAATATTAAAATGCTTATTTTCTGATCATGCAAAAGAGACAGACAAGGTAAGACCAAGAGTGTTTCCCTTTTTTTTTTCATTAGTCCTGTCTGCAAGTTTTTTTAAGAATGTCATAGTCCCCAAGCTGCATTTTGCAGAAGTTAGCACAACTCTTGTGTTCAAGTTGAGCAGATATGGGAATTCAACAACAGAAACCCGCTATTGAACAAATTTCTATCAAAACGTACTTAACCAAAAAAAAACCTTCAACAACAAACGTAGTATTTGTTGGTTCATTCTGCCATCTAAACAGCTGTGTGATTAGTGCAGATGAAAATAGGAGTCTGCAACAGTGCAGATGATCAAACATATTTACAAACTGAAAATAATCAAAACGTTTTTGTTACTCCTCTGCAGGCAGACTCATCCTCCTCCTCACAATCAGCTGCCTCCACAAGAGCTGACGGTGACAGCAGCGATGACACAAAGTTGTGAGAAGACAAAACTATGCCAACAACAACAAAAAAGAAACCTGCCAAATCTCTTCTTCAGTTCTTCTTTGATATTCCACCTCTCAGAACTTGCCTGTTCCAAGGAGTGCCAGAGCCATAAAGGACTGCAAACTCTTGCTGCAATAAACACTTCAGTGTAATTTGCATCCATTTAACACTCTGCAGTTGTGCTCCACTGGCACAATTTCTGCCTTGTGAAGTGGCAACTCAGTCACTCACTTCTGAAAAGGCTTAAAGAACTGCAACTTTATAATTACGTGTCCTGCAGCAGAAGCTGGAAATGTTTTACAGATTTGTAAGCATCTTAGCCTGTTACAGATAAGCTCTTAATAAAGAGCAATTGATTTCTGCCCATCTCCCAGGAAAGGCAGCTGTCCCCCTAATCCAAGTCCATCACCTCAATCTCTGTAGCATCTCTTTGCTTACAGCAGTACAGCTGCTCTGAAATGGCATAAGCCCACGTACCCTGTGCATTATGAGCCTTTTTCCTGCTAACATTGCAGAAATTTCTTTCGAACATTAAACTAACTTTGGAATTCACAATTCAAGATGTTTACTCACTATTCTGTCTCCTCTGCATACAGCTGTGGATTAGGATAGTGTATGTAATTCAGCCATGCACGTTTGTCTAACCCCAAGGCACCACCACGTTGTCTTGAATGTGACATAAATGGTTCTGTAATACTGCTGCTGTGTACTTTGCCTCCTTGCTGTACACCAAAGACAATACAGAAATAAATTGTTTAGAGCAGTTGTTTTCCCCACTCCAAGTCTTATTCTCACCACCTACAATTCATGTTCCAGAACAATTATAAAACAAAGCCTCAGAGAGTGGCCATGGGAACCTAAAAGTTTAAGTCACAGGAATAAAATCTGTAACATACAATGTAAACATGGCACGGCAGAGGTCTGAGACTTAACACCAAACTCTAGCAAAGAGGGACCCAAAACCTCAGTTCCACTTATGCAGAGAGAGAAAAGAAAAGCTAACACTCGGTAAGAGAAAGCAGATCTCCAGTTCCTAAGGATAGTAGGTCCTAGTGATACACACCAGCACACACTACATACAGAAATAGAGTTCTCCCCACTCCATTTCTGCCAGACAGCAAATCGCAACCACCTTCTGGCTCAAATCCAGCCAAATCTTTGGGGCTGATAAAAAACAACTGATACTTGCATATTACAAAAGCTTATTTAATTCCACAGACTCAAACATTCAGTTCCAGAATTGCTGTCCTCCAAATCTCAATTATAAGTTGATTTTCAAAAGAAAAATCACATTTCTTGGTGCCTTCTGTGAACATGTTGTTCAAACAGTAGGAGGTGTTCCCTCAGCCAGCCTACCACACAAGTTCTCATGCCCCTGGATAGTGGTGTACCCAGGATTGCTTTCACTGCTTGGCAATGAACCATTTCAAGTTTAAGACACACACTCCCGTCCCTTCCAGCTGTGGCACTGAACAAAATGAGCCACAGAGCTTGATGATGACACGTGTGGAGGTTCAAGGAGCCAGAACACACAGAACAGTCCTGTCTCTCCAAGCTTTGCAGTTACACTGCCAGAACACACAGAGCAGTCCCATCTCTCCAAGTTCTGCAATCCACAGGAGTTGCAGCAGTGCGGCTGGCAGGACAGACAGCAGTGCATGGCTGCAGTTCTGCCTCAGAGGGCCATATGCTTTTCTGGGGCTTGTTTGTGTGCTAAATAGAGAAAAAGGATACTGGACAGGGCACTAACTAGGAATATCACATCAAACCAACGGTGATAGAAGTTGAACTGGAGCTCTCCCAGGACTTCTGTAATAATGGTGCGGTATTCCGGAGGCATGCTCATGCGGATCAGGAGCACTGATGACACAAAGTACATTCCCTGGAAGTTAAAACAGGGACAGCAGTTATTGCCTCACCACAGGCTCTGTGGCTAACGGGGGGCAGCACACAAAGATATTGTTATGTGTTTAAACTCACACAAGGTATGCAGCAGAAATGCACATGGGTGTGCTCACAGTTCTCCATACTCACCATTATCTGTGCTAACAGCAGAACAATAACATTGGAGGACTTGCTGCTGGAAATGGCATAGAAGAACTAGGGAAAAAAAAACCCAAAAACATTGGAAATAAGCAGTTAGGTAAGTCTGATGTGCCTTAGGACAGAGTGAAAGGTACATATCATTCAATACCTTTTCAACTAAAAATACCCAATCAAAACCATTCATTCTAGAGGGCTACCTGTAGCCTACTTTCATAAACCTCAAACTTTTATGAACCTTTCACAAACTTTAGCATCTTATTTAACATCTAGATCCCTTCCTGACAGAGACTGGGGAAATAGGGGAAAAGGTATTCTTCCTACCTTCCTCCCTCTGCAAGAATTTATATTCAGATATTTAAACATAAATGCATATTGAAAGTTTATACAGTACTTGTTCCATCTAAAGGTAAAGATCTGATACTGAACTTCTCTGTGTAAAACCACTTAAGAGTCCTGGTTCTTACCTTTGTAAGTGTGATTAACAACCCTCTAATAGAGGTAACAATGATTATTCCAACAAGAATAAAGGAAATGTGCTGAGACCAGAATTTGACCTGTATCAACAAGAAGAACACAGTTAAACCTCATTTACACCACATTGTATAGCTGCCAATTCTTCAGAGGTTTTCTCTCTCCTAACTGTACAGATGTCCATTGCAGACAGGTTTATATAACAGATTTTCACAAATGTATTAGCAACTGTTTGCTATAAACTAACTCTCCTCTTGTGTTTGGAGTAAACACAAAGAACCCCATTTTCACAGGGATATGTTTTAAAAGTGTAAATGACAGAACAACTATTTGCATAAACAATCAAAATTACTCTGTAGCTGAATATATTAATCTATGCAGATTGTCTAAAGTGCTTCTATTTCTCCAAAACAAAAAAACCAAATCACTGCCTCTCTGTCAAGACCACATCACCATCTCAGCATAAAATCAGTGCGAAAGCAATATTCATGCATTGTCCTTTCCTCCTCAATAACTCAAAAGTCAAAGCCACATTCTCAGGGTCTATCACTTTCTCCCTAGCAGCAGGATGATTTTATTTAGATATGAATTGCTGAAAAGGCTGTAAGAATTAATAAAGGCTCACATCAAACTGGATTCCCAGGTAATTTACAGTGATCTCAATTCCTCTTGTGACTGGATCAGTCTTCCCCACACGGTCAAATACAATATTGATGGTTGCCTGCAAGAGAGATGGATTTACATTCAAGCAAAAAGGCTAAAGTATTTCTCACTCTCACAGGTGAGGCTCATGCATGACTCTCCTATTGTACCACCACGGACAGGGCAGGGGGGGTCAGATTGCCAAAGAAGGCACAAAACACATCCATGTAAGAATTACTGGTCTAATGCTGCATAGAAAAAAAACAGATCTAGAGCTTTATTTCAACCAAGAGCTAGTTTCTTTCAGAATTTCTGGATTTTAAAGAAACTAGAGCATTATTTAACAAACTGCATGTGTAGCATAATCTATGCAGGGTATACTTGCATATATCCACAGAAAATGCAATAAAGCATTTACATACCATGAAGATTTTCCAGACACAATAGATGGAGAAAAAATAACCCAAAAAGTTAAAGTATTTTCCCTGGAAAGTTTTGGAATACTCTATTCTCTCCTGGAAATACAAAAAGAGGGAGAGGGAGTAGAACATTAAAAAAACCGATCATTTTCACAATCATCCACAACATAAAACTGTAACGGAGCACCAACAGTAGCAAACTCTACATCTTTTAATTCAAACGTTTCTGAACTCCTAAATGTGAATTCATAAGCTTGTGAATGGTTATAGGGCCACAGGGCAGACTCAGGGATGGATCTGAACTGGAAGGGACTTGTCATCTAGCCCCAAAGTTAAAAGAAACAGATCCTCATTCCACTGCATTACAACATTTCACCATTTACCTATTGAACAGGTTTCAATTTCTCATAACACATGTACTCTTTCAAACTACTCTGATCTCCCAACACCCATCTGGGCAATTATTTGCTGTGTACCTTTGTTGCATGCAAGTCAGCAGTTTCCAGGAAAAGCTGCCGACTCAATTCTTCCAGGGCATCCACTTCTTGCTGGATAAGAGACAGATCTGGCAAACCAACATAGTCAAGGCTAGAACACATCATGAATTCTTAATTAAGAACAAAACATTCCCTACCTTCAGCCCAAGGGCCACATCTAACGGTTTGGTCTCTTCTCAGATCCAGATCAGTTTCCATGCTCCTCATTAATACAGCACCAAAGAAATCTCAAGGTTGTACCTGATGCACACTGCCCCAGTTTAAGGAGGTAGGCAGGACACATTATTTAGGCAGTCCTGCAACAAAGCCTTTATTTCTTTGCCAGGGAAACACATCACAGAATAGAACCAGAGCTCTCAAAAACTGCTGCTCCACTTTGATCAGTGTCCCCTGCCACTGAAGTGCAACTCACAATATGTCATCTCAGATCATCTTCATAAACAAAACTGCTGACTAACTGCTCCAAGAGGTTAGTGATTACTATGAAGAGTCTGTCAAATAGCCAAATTCTGGTTTTAGCAGCTAGTGTGAGAGGAAGAAGAGTCCTCAGCCTCAAATATGCAAAATGCACACCTCAACTGGTCTGACAGAAATCACTGGTAAGCAACTCTGTTAGAGAAGTACAGACCCTTGTCATTCCCAACAGATTCCTTCTACAGGGAAGACTGAAACTGGATGATCTTTAAGGTCCCTTTTAACCCAAACCATTCTAATGGTTCTGTTGTAAGTAGGTACATCAAGTGTCCCCTGATCTGCTGTACAGCTCACCCATGGTGATGCAACAGAACATTTACAGAGCAGGGCAGAAGCATAAAACTTCTCCATGTGTCACAGTACAACTGTGACCAAGGCTTGGGCAAAAGGTCAGACAGTGCTGGAGAAAAAAACTTAGCAGACATCAGGCTTCAAATGTGTTGAAACACAAATGTTTTGTGACTGTCCTGAAACAAAGAAAGCTGGATCCACCTCCCAAGGCAGGTGCCAGCATGCAGATGAAGGATACTTTCACTGCCAGGAACAGATGTTGTAACACTTTTTATCATTCCCCAGAAGCCAGTGGGTCTATTATGCACTTCTCCTCTCTGGAACATTGTCCTGTGAGCCACTGCTATCCTGAAAGAACAGAAAACACAAGTCCTTAGGAATATAATACTTTTATGAAAAATCAAAACAGGAAAAAAGAAAAAAATCCACCAGTTTTTTAGAAGATGCTGTTAAACTAAATTCACTGAAAAGAGATTACCCTTTTTTCTTCCCCTAAACACCAATCTCACTACATTAAATTATCCTGATTAGCTCTGGAGTAGAGCCCAGATCTAATCAAGTGAGATTCAATGAGACACTTCCATTCAGGATCCTGTTTCAATCCTAAAGGGATTGAAACCCACTTAAAAATTCAGAATTCAAATGGATTTCTCAGTCATATGATTAGTTGCTTTTCTCTCCTCAAACACATGACTGTGTTATCTCAAGCTCAGGAATTAGAAGACTTCTCATGCTCCTCCCTCCCCTTGGACACCTCTTCTTTATCACTGCACATCCACCTTTTCCATGGAGCTAGGAGCTCTGGATGGTGTGCAGAGCACTCTGATAGGCTGTCACTCACTGCTGGGCTGCATGACAAGCTGTTATGAAGCAGAAGCACACAAATCCGTTCCTGGACTGAACCACTGGATGCTTCAGGCAATCTGAATGTGACTCCTGAATTCCAACACCCCAGCAGCAGCTGCATATCATCCCTCACACTTCCATGTGCACCACGGCATAATCCCCACGAGCAGTGTTGGCTTCTGGTCTCGTTTCCTCACATTTCTCCCCACTGAAATTTGTGAGCAAGTTATCCATTCCTAAGCTGAAAACTATTCCCAGGATTCTCAGGAATGATCCATGAGTCTGTGGTGTTTAGTCCCTTTCTTGTAGCTGCAGCAAGTATTGCTACATTTGGCATTGAGCCCCCTTCAAGGCTGTTGATAAGCAGTGTAAAAAAAAAATTATAAATCATTCCATCATTCCTTTCACATCAGCAAAAGAAACACCCTTGGAGCACCCTACATACACATAAAAGCACATATGGCCACAGACTACAACTAACAGAGATCCTGGAATCCTGAGAGCTACCAAATGTAAGAAATGCATTTTAATCCTTGCTTTCTTCACAGTACACAGATTCACATGGTCCATCCCAAATGACCCACAGCATTGCAGTAAAAATGCAGCAATGTCCTGGTGAAGCACAAGGCTATAGATACATAAAGGCAATTCTCTTTTGAGAGGTGGCAGGAATCTCTGTATCCACTCAGTGGCCAGGAGTTCTGGAGACCTCACAGAAAGGATCCACAGGCAAACCCCACACTGTGCACGTAGATTGGTAATGATGTGATGCGATGCTTGTGTGTCACATCAGCTGATCTGACTCTAACATGATTTAAATGAAGCAGTGCCATCAGAATGCTGGCATTTCAAACCTGAGGCTTAGTTATGTCACACCTGCAAGAATGAGTATAAAGAATCTGACAGCCTTAGAGGTGAGTTTCCATAAGTCTTTACTTGACTGTGCCCAGGAAGGAGAGAAAAGTGATTCCTGTGCAAAAACCATCAGGGCAAACAATTTTCACCAACTACCTCCTACTGACTAGAAAGCCAGCATAAATAAGGGTTGGCATAAGAAACAGGATCAGCAAAGAAAACAAAAAACTTTATGTTCTACTGCCTTACAACTCTTGTGCTCACTGGTAAGTTCTGACCTATCAGCAGTGCTGAGAAAGTGGCCAGCACATCACTGACAATTTATGGAACTGTAGCATTTGCCCAGCACTGGAAAAATACTGCTATTCCCACTTGTTCTGCCAATTACTTGGTTGCATTTGGACTGATACATATCTAACCTTTTAAATTCGGCTTTACATGATAGTCCAGTCATGCAAGCCACTGCTCCCTGTCAAAGCAAAAAAGAGAACAAAATCCACAGAACTCAAGCTTCTGCTATTTCTTGCACTGTTCTGAGACTATTTAGTTTTGCAGTTTGTTTGGGGGTTGTTTTGTGGTTTTTTTTAAACACATATACACAAGCTTCATTATAATTCCCAAGTGATTATATGGCTCTTCATAATGGTTAGGAAGTTGCCATATTCAGAAGATTTCCTGGCCACAGGAAGGCAAGAAAGTGCTAGTCAGTTACAAGCCTCTGGCATCCTGACTTTTACCCCAACATCACTCTCCCTGGACCAAAAGTCCAAAAACACTGTACAAAACAAAAGAGCAGAGTCAGAAACAGCACTATCTTTTAACTCCAAAGGCAGTCTTTTAGTGTGCTTCCAGTCAATTAAATCAATTAAACCTGAGTAATTAAATTCTCTACTTACCATCTTACACATGACCACAAATACAGAGTTAACAGTTGTTTACCACTTAACATTTTCAAAGGGGAAGGAGGTTATGCTTTAACTTCCATCAGCTAATACTCATCAGCAGATACATACATGGTGATAAATTTGGCAAGGTTAGGCTACCTAAAAGCTCCCCTGCACACGTTAAAAGGTTCCATTGAAACATCAAGGCACCAAAAGTAAAGTCTGGGAGACTGTTGTGTCAGACGGTCACACCTTTGAAGTGATTCCAGTAACTGGATTTATTCTGCACTACTAGCAAGACATGAGATATGTTATATTGATATGAAATATGCAAACAAAAATCTTTTCAGTGTAAATGAAATTACATTGTTTCTGAAAGTAGGTTTTTTTTCGCTTGGGGGACATGGAATAAGCTAAACCAATGCCAGCAGAGTTCTGATGGCACACTTGTGTACTATAGTATATCCACATCAGCAATGTTTTGCAATTCTGCAAAACTTAACCAACATAAACCTTGCTGTTTGCAAGAACATAGCTGTGTCCACAAAAGCTCACTACCCTGCTTCAGCTTTGACCAGGATCCACCAGTACAAACCACTTTCTGTCCTGAAACCATGAGTGAAAGCCAGCTGTAGTGGCCTAAGGGTCCCTGACTCGACAGGATAGAAAGGTGCCCATCCTACAGATTAGTTATGCTGCCAGCAAAGAGCTACAAGTGGTCTTGGAAGCTTCATCTGTGCCACTGCAGCCACAAAGGGCACTACTTAGTGTTAAAAACAGTCATGTATCAGGCCACAACAAAACACCACACAGCTCAACCCAATTCAGATTTCAAAATCCATCTTATACCACTTCAAGAACCATCTTATACCATACTGACTGCAAATCCTTGAGATAATCCTTGTGCTACTGTTGTCCTCTCACCTTTTTTTCTTGCTAACAATCATGTCCATAGTCTGAAGGAGTCGTCGCTCCAGAGCCAGAATATCTGCATCTGTCACATTCCTGCAAAACAGAGACCCCCAATTAGGCCTGCTACCCCATTTCAGAGGAGATGTGCACATGCCCACGTGACAAAGAAAAGCCTGTACAAGGGGAACATGCAGCAGCAGCGGAAATGGTTCTAGCATGCAGACGTGACAACAGCTAGACTCAGAAATAAAGTAATAAAAATCTTGAAACAATATCACAGGAAAAGCAAAAAATAATCTCAAAAAGCTGGACAAGTATTTCACAAGGCTGCAGTTACCTGAGAAAGTAGGACATGTAGGTGTATGGACAGTTGACAGCCCCAAATCCTGACAGCAAAGCCATGAGTGTCACCCCAATCACACCAACACGGCTGATGAGCTGTTCTATAGACAGGATTCCTGAGGGAGGGAAAAACATGGCATCAGCAACCTTGCTCTCTTCACTCTGCTCCACACTTGGTGCCTTCCTAACACAACACAGAGCTGCTTAATTGATCTGACTGCCTTCCCACTGCCATGACCCCAGGTAACAGGAAGGACAGACAGGGACTAGGAGAAGAAAGGGGCAGGAAGTCTCCCTCAGAAATCTCATTACCATGCTTAGAAAAGGGATGGGGAACTCCAGCTATGAAGAAACTTAAGATGGATTCATGGATATGCAGAGAGGACTAAATATCAATATTTTGGTTCCAAACTAATAAAATATGTTTGCCATTTGCTGAGGTGGGAACACAGATCATCCACCAGGCACTTATAAAGGAGTGTCTTCCATAAAGACACTTCTGCAATTATCACCAAACCAGTTGGTCCTGGCAAACTGCCTAAAAATGTGTGAACCCCCATTCCATTAGAAGCGACCCCTCCAGATCAGATACAAGTTGTGCTTGTAGAACAGTGGAGCTGGGAAGCTTAAGCTACTCCTGGCTGTTCAGTGTTCATCTGGTTGACACAAACTCATTGCTGGGGTGACCACCAGCAAGGTCTTCTGCCTAAGCATCAAGTGGACTCTAAAACATGTAATTCAACATGAACATTAAGCCTGTGCTGTAACCATCACCAAGCACTGAAGCTGCATTTATTCTCTAACACAGACCTCAATCTGCCATCCCAGGACACAGTGCCATGTGCAGCAAACACCACTCACTTTTTAGGGAGCTGGTTACAGAGCAGCTGCCACACACAGCACATTTAGAGCTTGCACGATTGCAAAGCTGAGATGGCCAAGCGCCAAGCCACATTTCATGCTTCAGAGAAGTGGAATGAATGATGAAAACAAGGCAAAAAGACTTCACAAAGGGAAACCGAGACACCCAGTCATGTGCAGCTGCACAGAGATTTACAGGAGCTACAGAATGTGCTACAATACACTGGCCTTTTGCCCCACACACTGTCAGACTGCAGCACTTAAAACAGAGGTGCCTTCAAAATGACATGACATTCCACTGGTTGGAGCAATGCTTCCCCATGAAACTCACACATAAAGTGAATTAATGTTCCATCAACTCAGATAAAGGTAAGAGCTTTATTACAATACTGGTGTGTCATTAAGCATACCCTTCCTTCTACTACGAGCTTCCAAACGCAAGTTTGTTAAAAAAGTTGCAGTCCAAGGGAGCCCTTGCTCAATGGTGCACTTCTAAGCTGCAGGAGACTGCCATCCCCATCCCCACCTGCCTGAATCAGGTCACCACTCCCTGATGAAATCCACAGCAGCCTTGTCTGTGCACGCAGGACAGCAACACCCCAACAATACTGCAGGGAATAAACATGTAGAATCCTTTGTTCTAACCTCATGTCTACAGCTGGTAGGATAAGGCACTGTAAAACTCTTAAGTGGAGGGATCACACCCTGTAAAGTACAATTAAAAACAGAAAACACCCTACTACCCATTCTGGAAATCTGCAGGTGTAACATGGCCTCCCAGAACCTTTTGGTGACTTGAAGAGGATTACCCAAACCCCATGGCTAAGTTTCCACTGGATTATTACATTCTGCCAACTCAAGCACCTTCTGCAGCTCTCAATGGATACAAGCCTTTCTTGGCAATGGGACACTGGGCAGAGGGATCTGCACTATACATCAGCTGCTGGATTTCGGAAGTAAATGACACAATTACAAAACACAGACACATTTTCTCTTACGAAACTTTCAGGATCACAGATGAAAGGGTGAGCAGACCCTAGACCAGTTGGCATCCTTCAACTTCTCATGTGAGTACAGAGTCAAGCAGCTTCTCACAGAACAGAAGGACTAAACTGAGCATTTTGTATGTAAATGAACTGACATATTCACCAGTTTTTGTGAAATGGACTGAATTTCACCTGTTGGGAACAATATCCAGACAATATTCCAATGCAGGGGAAATCGAAGGGCAATATAAGTTACACAGGTAACAGAGGTGACAAATAGTCTGGTTCTAACAGCATTACAAACCTTCAGCACAGTCAGGTGCCTCAAGGGCTCAGCACAGCCAGGCCCATTCTAACTCTGTTGGACCCAAATTAGCCCAAGTGCATGCAGTATCTTCACACTGTAAATACTCATGACCACAACAGAGACACCCGAGCTAATTCTGCACACTAACAGCTCTGGCATCCAGCAAGACTTACCAACTCACGCTCCAGTCTCATGCAAATGCACAGCCTCTGGGCTCAGGCACAGCAGGAATCTGTACCAAAGCCAGCACAATTGCCAGGCCCATTGCTGGCTGCAGTCTGTGCAGCTCTGGTGTTTAGGCACACTGCTGTGTTCTGGACACAACTGGACAGCCACTCATGCTAAACTCATCTGATTTCAGTCACAAGAAAAACCTGATTGAAGAAAGTCAGATGAAGGATTGGTTGTTGATCTGCTTCTTAAAATAAACTAGGTTTAGTCTCCAAAATAGAAAGAAGTGAATAAAAATTGTGGTCAGCTTTTTGTGGAGATAAAGTTTGTGTCCTCAGAAGGACACCATGTCCTTACGTAGTCTAGGTTCAGTTTGGATAGACTTACTTCCTTCAAGTTTTCCTGTGGTACTGAAAGAAAACCAATGAAATTAGTCCAGATGTATCCACTTATTTCTGTCAGTCTGACAACCTTCACACCGCAGATTTCAAAGCGGAGCAGACTCTCAGTTGCAGGAACTGCTTTCTACAGTCCCAGCTGCAGAGCTCAGATAATAACAGCTCCAAAATAAAAGTGAAATAACAAAGCCTATTTGCAGGAGAGAAGAAATCAGTAAGAAAATGAAACTCACCATGTTTTGGGCTGAGGATAGGAAATGGATCCCCCAACTTCCAGAAGAAATACATGAACGTCAACCACACAACACACGCAAAAAGTAGTTTCTGTCTGTGCACTAATGGAGAGGAAAAAGAGAGTGTTTAAAATGGGTTCTTCCTTTAGGTCTTTTTATAGCTTGCAACATTTCTACATTGATCTAAATGCTACTCTGAGAACAGGTGGCCAAAGCAGGTGTCACCTGACAGAGCTACAGCTTGTAACATGCATCCCTTCAGCTTCCACAAGGCTCCACTGTCCACATGGGACCACTTCACTGCTGCTTTCTTGTGTGATCTTGAACATGAATCTTAAATATTTCATCTCCATGGCAAAACTACACATTCAATATTCCCAACCTATGTGCCTAAGCTTCACACAAAAGAGTGATAAGTATCAACAGCTCAAGGGTTAAGTGTCCATTAGCCCATGGAAGAGGCCTCATCCAGACAGCAGAAACAAAAAAAGCAAAAGTAATCTACTGAGCTTTTCTGCTTCAGAAGTGATTTATTGAGCTTCCCTGCCTCATTTCTTTTGCCCCCTAGCAGAGCAACACAGCCTTGCCAAGGGTTGCAGAGTTTGGCTGCAAGCTTAAAATTGCAAAGGAACAAATCCCAGTAATATTACTCTGAAGTGCTCAACTTTGTTGAAACCTGTTTAGAAAAGCAACATTTGCTGGGGTCATGTAAAGCATTTCCTGACTGTTCAGTGAATGGTTGATGATAAAGCATGAAGTTCCAAAGAAAAGGTATTTAGCCAGAACAAAGGAGTTTTACGAAGGTATTTAGCCAGGGCAAGGAGGGAGGCACAAGGACAGTGATCAAAATTATTTCTCATTTGTAGTCCTAGTCTCAAATTAGCAGCTCCCCTGCCACAAATCAAGTACTCACATAATCTGATATTGCTCACAACAAAGTAACCAATGTAGAAGGGCACCATGAAGACCAGGATGAGCAAAATGACACACAGGTTCAGCTTCCAATGAAAATATCGAGAGCTGCAATAAAGCCAAAATGCTGATTAGCACAATATCATAATACAACAAATTTCTCAAAGAAAACTGCATGTCAGTGAAAACCTTTCAAATACACCAAGCAATGAATATTATTGGCTTAGCATGGAGAATATTCCAGATTTTTTTTTTTATTAGGGTAGAGAAGAGGGAGTTGTTTGGTTTGGGGTTTTGTACAGTTTTATTTTTAAATACAGAGGTCAAGAATGTGTATTTAAAACTAAGTAACTATCCAGAAAACCACACTGGGTATTTTATCAAATACTGTATTTTCTATGGTGATTAATGCCAGTTGCAGCATGATTCATGTGACTGACTGCTCATCTAGTTGAACAGTAAATCAAAACTAAGTATAAGCAGTAATTAATTTTCTAATGAACAGCTGAGTCAAAAAAGAGCTAATTCATATTGAAAAGACTAAAAATATTTAATGTTGATAATTCAGCATGTTTCACTTCAGAGTGAACTGTCTCATCTGCAAGACTTTACAAAGCAACATTTTCTAAATACATACACAGATCAACATGATCAATACTCCCCTGACCAAATTAGAGTAGTCAAATGCAGGTGAGATTCATCTTGGCTGAACTGACTTTTCACCTTCTTGAACAGAAAAATACATGCCCCCATTGCCAACATTAACTTATATCGTCTTTATCCTCAGGGAAGAAGAAATTACAAGGACCCTTGTCACTTTTTCCTAACTAATTCAGAGGCAAACATTTTCATCTATACTGAAGTCTAGCCCTTGATTGAAGCTTATAAAAGCATTCTCCTCAGTGATCTCTCTGGCTACCAGCCCCACATATCAAAAACACACAGAACTAACATTACCTTTCATTAGTTCTGCACTTCTTGCCTTTCAACCCCTTTGTCTGCTCTCTCATACTTGTATGATGAGATAAAATAAGACGAAACCCAACTTAGCCTCTACATGTTATTGTTCTATCTTCTCTTTCCTACTGACTTCCAAAGAAGAGTTTTTAACATCCCCTTTATGTAGAAGTCCTCACCCTATTGTCAAGGGCAGATTCACGTTTGATTCACAAATCCTGTATTGTTACAGACATAGCTTTCACTCCACAATTAGCTTCACATCTTATTCAATCCTCTGACCACCAAAGAAAAACCAGTGCTTAAAGTTTCTATAGTCTTTAGCATCTGAAAAGTGCTCTTAGCATGATCTGAAGAGTTACAATACTTCCATAAAAGAAATAATTTCTTTTAACTTCACAAATGGAGAAAACCAAAGGCTAAAGCCTTGCCCGAAGGACCTAGGCCAATTGTTAATAGCAATTGCATGGAAAATTGGAAGCTTATGGCTACTAGTCCCATGTTCTATCAAATAAACAAATGTTGCTGTACAAACATCTTCACTGAGTTGTTGACAGTTTTCTCCCAATCCAAGACTAATCCATTAATTTAGAAGTTAGACTGAAGATGCTGCAGAACACAATGCAGGCCAGTCCCCATTGGGCTCCCAGACTCACCTGCTGTTCAGCACTCCCAAAATCTCAAAGATGATGAGTTCAAACATGGTACAAGAGAAGGCAAAAGTCACAGAGAAGATCACCTGGACCACATACTGTCGCACCTGCAATGCGGAGAACAATCCAGAGACATTGGACACTTACATTTCTGGAATGGCATCCTGATATCCCTCAGATTATAAAACAAATCACAAGGTATGATGGCCCACAACTGGGTCTCTTGCTTAAAGGCACCAAGCCCTTTATGCACTTAGGAGGAAGCCAAAAGCCCCTTGGAAAACAGAGGGCAAAGTCATACACTAAGAGAGCTCTTTGATATTAACCTTAGAATTAAAAACAAAATCCACATCAGAAAAACTGATGGGGTCTGAATTTGGCTTGCACTTCAACCATCTCTGACCTAGACAATCTTATACTCCACTACGGATAAGAGAATGGCATTTTTATCCCATGCAATCCTCACAAGCAATTCAGCTGCAATTGACACATCTCACTGAGTTTAAAGTTAACCACTGGATTTGATTTTGTCTTAAAAATTTCACCTTACATAAGGTGGGCTTACTAGGGCAAAAGGCTAAACAGTTCCCTCAGTTTCCTATAGCACTCCATCTGCTCCATATTTTTTTATTTAACAGTAGCCAGTATGGAAACTTTCAGTGGCCACAGAAGAACCCATTTCCTCAGATATCTAGGAGTCTTTCAAATAGAAGCACAAGAGGAAATTAAAAAGAAAGTAACTGCAGATAAGATAAAAGGGATTAAAGAGAAGAATAAGGCTAAAAGCAGTTTTAAAAATATTTCTATAATTGGGAGTAATTCTTGAAGATACAGACTTGTAATGAAGGGTTCCTTCTCACCTCATAATCCTTGAAGAGCTTTCGCATGAAGAAGAGCCACCCAAATCCAAAGAATAGCACCTGCAGAAGAGATGAAGAACTCAACATTTGCATCCTGCAACTTGCCAAACACAAACCCACTGCACTGCTGACTGTAAATTAAACAAATGGAAGGAAAAGAGCTAACCCAAAGTACCCAGGATCCACAAAAGATTAAAACTCGCCATGGTACCACAGAAAAAATGACATTTTGAATATCCAAGTGTAGCAAACACAAAAGGCTATGGCCTTAAGGAAGTTCTAGTCAAGACAACAGAGTTGATGTTCCTACATTCTCAGAATTCCTCAGTTCCTGGCCTGCCAGAATCCTTTGCACTGTTGATTCTTGTTTTACTCTTGCAATCTACAGAATTAAAGTCTATGGATTTCTTTACAGGAAATACAGAAATGGAGGCAAAGCAAACACTTGAATGTCCACTACATACACATCTTCTAGGGATGAGTATAAATTTGATAAAAACATCTGCCCTTTCTTGTAGACTAGAAGTGCATGTGAATTTTCTGTAGAGGTCTTTAGAGTACATCTGGTTAGACACTGACACATTGTGGGTGAAAGGTGCTACAAGCATCTCTATGGTGGGGAAAAGGCAGAGCTGAATGCCTCAAAGCACAATCTGAAGCTGCAGAAAGCCACATGGACAAGGCAGGTGAAGCAGAAAAAGCCAATAACACTTTGCACTTCAGTGGTTGTGAAAGTACACTATGTTTAAGTTTCTTCACTCTCCTGAAGGGATCAACTTAATACCACAGCTATTTTGAAGATGACTTAAATAAATACAAATTGAACAAGGTGGCCAAAATTGCAACTACCTGTCTTCAGAGAGTAGAAGGGGAGAGAGTAAAAGGGAACTGTGTCATGAGGCCTCCCATGAGTAGTCCCATCTATTCCTCATAAGACTGCAAGGGAGTATAGTGATTTAAAAGAACCCAAGCAAAAAGAGAATTCAGGAAACACTATATTTTTTACAGAAGTAGCTTTGACCAAGGCAAAGCTAAAATTCAGTGTATGTCAGCCATCAAGGAATGAAGTCAGTGTACCTCCTCAGAGCACATGGAAACAGCCAGAGCTTTCTGCCCACCCTGCCGTGGAGATGGAAAACATTCAAAGACAAAACCAAAGGAATTATTGTGGATTACTTCCCTGCACATCAGGAGTAACTACAGTGGCAAAGGCAACACACTAACGTGATTTACAGACAAGGACTACCTGGAATGCTGGGCAAGTAGATCAAACACAGCTGCCTTGAAAGAAAACTGAAATAGGAATGAAGTCTAATGAGTGATTGGTAACAGCTGGCAAAACTTGTTTGAGGAGGACTTCAGACTTTAAAGTAGCTGCTAGCAAAAAGGAAAGATATTCCATAAGCCTCCTATCTACAGGTCATAAGTTAAAGAAGTATGATAAGCAAATGAGATCTACATAAAGTAATTCCACATTTAACAGTGGAAGGAGGAAAAAAGTAGAGACAAATTTTTCAAAAACAAGTAAGAGAAAAAGATGAAGAGATAAGTAAGTACAATAATAACAGAAAACTGAACATGAAGATCAGACTCCTCTTGGGTTAGGGACTATACAAAAGCAAAGAAAGACATTTTGGTAGAAGTTCACACTCCAAGACACTGCAGATGAATATGACATGTAAACTCAGAAAAACCTTGAGCATTTGACAATTACACGCAGCAACTTGAACATCTAACTTGGTAGTGTTGAAGATGATGAGAGGATTCAAAGCTGCCTTCAGAAATGAAAAGAAAAACGATTAGATAAGTTAGAGCTCAGAACTCGAAGCAAAAAAGTAGGAAGTTTTGTTCTGGGTGAATTGTTAACAGTACCAAAGCTACACTCAAGCCACCAAGAGTGAAAAAGCACGTTATAAGCAAAAATCACAGCATTATCAAATGGGAGGGTATTGTTCTTCCATGAAATGGGCAAGAGCTGTCCTGAAAATTGTCAGGAATTAGGGCTGTGCACTATTTAAGTCTATCTAAGACAACCACCTGCTGCTGAGAGGGGAAAGGTTAATTTTCCTCACCTCATTCCTCATCACTACAGAACAAAACTTTCACATAAGCTCAGAAGCTTAAATCAGATTCCTCTGTGATCCACTTAAGCGCATTTTCATCTAGTCCAACTGCCTAGGATCAGCCTTGTTGAGAAATATCAGGAATAAACCAAGCACTCGGTAGAGACCAGCAAGATGAACTTCCCTGTCTGTTCCAACTGGAGAAGTTTAAATTTAACCTCAAAAGGAGCTCTGCTCGCCTTGGCTGGGCTGGGGTCGGTCCGGGCCGGCCCGGCCCGACCATCCCTGAGGGTCCGCGCGCCCCTCGCGCGCACAGCTGCGCACGCGCGCCCCCCAGGCGCCGCCCTCGCGCTTCTCCAGCGCAAACACGGCGCAGGGAGAGTGGAGCCCGGTGACGGCGGGACCTCCCCGCTCCCTCGCCCTTCTCCCGGCCGGAAGCGCCGCGCGGCAGCGGCGGGGAAAGGGTGGGTACCTGTGAGGTGAACATGATGCTGGAGTCGATGAGGAAGCTCATGGCGGCGCCCACCGCTGCCCGCTCCGCCCCGACCGCCGCGCTTCCGCCTCCGGTGGCTGCCGTGCGCAGGCGCGAGGGAGCGTGCCCCGGGCACGGCGCCCCGCCCTTCTAGCTAAGGGGGCGGGGCAAAGGGGCGGGCCCGCGGCAGCGAAGCTCCGCCCCCCGGCGGGACCGTCCCCAGCGAGGGGAACGTGGTGATCCCGGTGTGAGGGGATAGAGCGGGAACATCCGCGAACCTGAGCCCTTCGCATGCCCTTTCGAAACTCAGCGCGGGTGCTGCCCTCAAAAGCCGCGGGAAGGGCACCCGCTGCTGGCCTGGGGCCAGCAGGAGGTGTGCGAGGCACAGCAAGAAGGGGAGGGGTGAACACCGACCTCTGGGGTCCCCAGCACGGGAAGGACATGGACCTGTTGGAGCAAGTCCAGAGGAAGCCACCGAGTTAATTGGAGGGATAGAGCACCACTCCTACGACAAAAGGCTGAGAAATTGGGATTGTGCAGCCTGCAAAAGAGATGGCTTAGGGGTGACCTAATTGCAGCCTTCCAGTGTCTGAAGGGAGCCTGCAAGGAAGATGGAAAGGGGAGATTGATCTCCCGCATGGAGCCCTCTCCATCCTCCCTCCATGCCGAGAACTGGGCTGTGGATGCCTTTCAGGACTTGCAATTCCAATACGTCAAGGAATGGGGCCAGAAGGGAAGCAAAAGTGCAGACAGGGAATTTCCTGATGGCTATCGGTGTGAGATCCAATCCTTCATGTCACAGTCATGTTCCCACTTGACCTTCATGGCGTCTGAATCTTTTTTCCTCTTAAAAACACACCTTGAGGAAATGGCCTCAAGTGGCACCAGGGGACATTTAGATTAGACATTAGGGGGAAAAAAAATCACAGAAAATATTGTAAAACTTTGGAACAGATTGCACAAGGAAGTGGTGGAGTCACCATCCCTGGAAATGTTTGAAAAATATGGATATGGCGCTTGAGGACATGGTTTGATGGTGGTGCTGGGTTTGCAATTCGACTTGATGATCTTTTCCAACCATAATGATTCTGATTCTATGATTCTAACCATTGCCACTCAAAACTCTCTGTGTTCAGAATAACAAACAGGAAGAGAAGAATCAAGTTGTGAGTTTAACAAAGCACAGAGCTCCTGCTCTCTGAAAATCAGCAAACTTTATTCATTACAACTCATTTCACTAGGAAAACAAATCTATGTTTGGTTGTGCCAAGTCACCAGGTTAGTCCCACAGTCTCTGATTGTTTGGCTTTCTGTCTTGCTCTCAAACTTCTTGGTTTGAAATTTGTCTCCTTGTCTGCAGCATTGCAAAGAGAAGAAAACATTCAGCTTTCACGGAGAAATGAACTGAGGGAGCAGGTTATTGTATCTGATCTGAGACCTTTTATTTTACAGCTTTTGGTATCACTGCCAGTTAATGCAGAGCTGAGATCAGGCCTTGCCTGTTCCTTCTTGCCATATCTGCTACTTAGAAACTGTTCATTCCTAAAGTGATGAGATTCCTGAGTTTGGAGACATTTGTGGTTGCTTTGTTCTATATTGGTAGGTTGTGGGGCAAGGTTAGCTGTTGGTTGCCTTTATAGAGACTGAGGTTAACAGGAAATCCTTTAAAAATAAGTTATACAGAGCCAAATTCTGCTCTTGTTTATGCTGTGGCAACTCAACCTCCACACAAGGGTAAAAAACAAGGCAGAGTTTGGTCACAGGTCTTAAACTTTCTTCTTTGCATGTGTTTGGAAAAAGGCTTGAAACATGCCTCTGCTTAGCTGTAACTTACCAATCCCTAGGCCTTGGAAGAAACACACAGGGAACAGTATAATTCCTACAGGAAAAACCCAGCCCCACACCTGCCTGTCAGCCCCAGGACTTCTCCTTCAGGGAAGACAAAAGGTGTGAAAAGAAAATGGGAAACTTATTTTGTGCTGTTCCTCCTTAGATAGTCACTGATGTGCATGTGTGGGGAGAAGCCTCCGTGGCCCTCCACAGGTACACAGGCAGCTTCTCAGTTGTAGTAATTCTTCCACATATTACAGTGAATTAGGTTATTTTATGTTCACTTTGTAGAGAGAACCAAAATCCAGCCTTTTAAGTAAAACGGGAAGGTGCAGCATATTGAATTAAATCATGGGGTTTGGCCAAGAGTATTTTTAGAAATCACACAGGTTTCCAGAAGGTGCTACAGGGCATATTTATGATAAATAGCCTTAGCTGGCAGCCATCCACCCATTTTCTTTTCTCTCCAGAGGTTTTCATAAACAAGAACTCTGAAGCTGGAAGTATTCCCACATCATTCTGATTTCTGCATCTCTTTTGAGTTTATTTTTGATGAGTTCAGGTGATGATGTTCACTGGCAATTCATGGATTCTTTTACAGCATTGTCTGCGACTCTTTTGTGAACTAACATGTATGTATTGAGCATTTTTTATATAGCTTTTCCACCTTGGAAGCCAATAAATGGCTGATTTGCTTTCGCTGTACCAAGCTGGATCCAGCAAGGCGAAGGCCAACAGTCTTTGTTTTTTTCAAAATGTTCTGTCAGTAGCTCTGTAATCACCATTTCTATTCAGTGCTGCTTCATCCCAGATCAGCAAGCTTTAAAACACACAGGTTTTTGTTGACAGAATGTTAAAATGCAGTCCTCTGCACTTTCAGATGGATTTAAAGGCACACTTGACACTGAAGTTAAAATATGGAAAGACCTAAGCCGCTATATTTCCACGATTTTATCTGTTGACAAGCATACTCTCCTTTTTCTTTTCTCTTTTTTTTTTTTTTTTATTTGTAATGCTTTTTCCAAACCAGTTACACAACACGATTCTGGCCTCAAGCAGCTTTTGTAGCTACCAAACATCAGTTCATAGAATCAAAGAATCATAGAATAGTTTGGGTTGGAAGGGACCTTGAAGACCATCCAGTCCCACCCCCCTGCCGTGGGCAGGGACACTTTTCATCGGACCAGGCTGCCCAGAGCTCCATCCAACGTGGCCTTGAGCACTTGACCAGCTGACTCTGTGTGTTTCAGCCTCTGCTGGTGCCTGGGGACGTGGTGTGGCCTTTGGGACAGCCTAAACCAGCTCCACCAGAGCACCCCGGGAGGCAGGACGTGCCCTACACGTGTCATTCCACCACGCAGTGGCTGCACTGAGCTTTCAACTTGGGATATCCCATGGGATAGATAGTTCAGGCTGCAAGGCATCACCTAGCCCAACCTTCAGCTCAATACAGAGTCAGATGAGGATGCTCAATGCTTTTCCCAGCCAAGCTTCACCCCCAAGGATGAAGATCCCACCATGTCTCTGGGCACCTGCTTTAGTGCTGAACCACTCTCCATGTGACCTTTTTTTTTTTCCTTGTCAGAGTATTTTTAGTCAAAATTTTCTTTTGCTGCTCATTGTGATAGTTTCCTCTGGTCTTTTGCTGTGCACCTCTGTCAAGAGTCTGCCTCCATCTGCCTTGGAATTCCTCCCCCCTTAGGAACCTGACGAAAGCACTTAGAGCTCCCAATGCCCTCAGCCCCCTCCTCTCCAGGCTGAACAAACTTCCTGTGTCTCTTTGTACAGCAGGCTGCTGAGAGGAAAGCTTCAACTGTTGACAGATATATAAGTCTTGCCTCTTCTACTGAAATAGGTTGGTGCCAAGCTAGTGGCAAGGAAAGGATTGTGTGCCAGGCTATGTCTTGACAAGCCGACACATACTCGCTTGCCATGGTTACTGCTCAGCTGTGTAAGCACATTTGGTATTGGCAAAAAGCCTTTCCTGAGCCATGTTAAAAGATACAGCACACACAGAGCCCAAGGAATGGCAATGTCATTCTGTTGGGGGAAAAAATTATTCCAATACTTCGACAAGTCCCCTGATTTTGGTACATTTATCCAGCCCTGGCCCTCAGGAAATCTGGCACCATATACTGTTTTATCACAGCTGCCTTGGGCTTACAGGAAGGCTTTAGTGTAGTACTCATGGATATTCCTGTCTTTACTAAACAAAACTAAGCCTAGGCTAGGATTACTTTTGGTTGTCAGCCTGAAAAGCCATTTTCTATACAAAACAGCAAACTGCCACTTTTTTTTCAGCATTGTGTGACACAGCCGCTCTTTAAATGTAAAACTGCACAGTCAGTGAGTTACTGAGCAGCAGGAGAGGTGGGACTTCCCCCATCAGTAAGAGGATTTGATGCCCACACAGACCCAGAGAGCAGAGATCCCACAAATCTCTCCTCTCCTGCAGGAGGAGGAATCTGCACCTCACTGTGTATCAGCACTGAGAGATTGTGGGTGTCGGTCTCTGTTGCACTGAGTGGTTTAAAACAGAAGGCCAGCAATATTCTGTGTATGATACAACCCTCTCCCACATGTCCTGCAAGTACCTGAAAACTGTCAGAGCTCCACCAACCTGAACCAAGTGCTCCAGGAACTGCCTTATTTAAGCACAAATGCTGCCCCAGAGTGGATGCTGGGGATGAAGAAGAGGGGTCCACGTCACCACACTGTCACCACAGCTTCATACATGGCCTTGGCTAAGGTGGGAGAGATGGGTGAGGGAATCAATAAAGTCTTTTTTACCCATGGCAAATCCACATCCATGTTAATGTTGTCAGTGCAGTGCAGTGTTCGCATTTCCAAACTACTGCCCTGGTTGAGGAGTCATATATTACCCAAGTTAGCAGTTCTGCCAAGAAATAACAAGGATACCATGCATTTCAGCAGTGCTTTTCATCAGATCATTCCTACTAACTTTACAAACAGAATTAAGGAAGCCTCACAACATCCCGGTGAGGTAGGTGGAAATTCTTACACCCATTTTACAGGTGGAGAAAACAGGCACTGAGAGGTAAAGTGATTATCACAGCAAGTCAGAAGCAGAGCTGGAAATAAATCTAAGATTATTATCCTAGGTCCACTGCTCTAGACACTAGAGAACACCAACCCCCACGTGCTATTGCAAGCTAAGAGACTACCTTGCTCTTCTACTTTCACCTCCTTTGGTGATTTTGACACTTGCATCTCATGCTCCTCGCAGAGAGCCATGTGATCAGTTAGGAATTTATTTGCACAGGGAGCCAAGGGGGTAAACACACCTTTAAATGATCCAGGCATGGCTCTAATTGTCCAGTGATTTCCCCCTTCCCAAGGAAATAATATTCCCCATTCTTCATATATATCTCTATGTTTTGCTAAGTTATTTTTGAGTAGAATCATGCACTGAATCCACAGCTCTGAGGCTGTTATGCAATTTCACTAGGAATTTCTTGAATAAACTATTAAGTTTGTCTCATTGAGAGGGAATAAAGCACATTTATGTGCTGTCACATCCAGAAATAGCAATAATGTTTTGCTCATCTGTAGGGCCTTCCATCCAAGGACCTCCCTTTCCTTATCTAGCACAACATGTCAGGCCTCACATCATCATTGTCAGGTAGATAATGATTCCCAATTGTACAGGAAGGAAGAATGACTTGCTGACAGTCTCACAGCGATTTCCTCGCAGAGATGAGGCTGAGTGCCAGAAGACTGCCCCGTTTGCCAAGCAGCACTGTCCTGATGCTGTGGCCCATGCTTGGTGGCTACAGATTCACTGCCAGCTGGGCAGAGTACTTAAAAACTGGCTTCAAAAAACAAAAAAAAATCAAGAAGCAGTTGAGTGAATGCAGGAGGAAAATGCCAGCTTCTCCTTGTGCTGTTGGGGACCCGGAGGAAGAAAGGAGCATTCCTGTGGCAGCTGTGAGAGAACTACAGTGTCCATGGAGTACACTGCACATGGTGCATTTTTACTGAGCTCTCCAGTGGAAAAGGACACAATAAACATGTGGTGATTAAAGACTGTCCTGCCTGACAGCCATGTGGTGAACCACATACTCCTGATGAACAAGCACTCATCTTTAAGTAGTCCCGTAGTCTAATGAATGTGTGAATGTCAGAGATCAGGAGTGGAATTGTCAAGTAATCAGAAGTCAACAGGGGTGGGTGTGATTCAACCAGTCCAGCGCCTTGGTATCTGGAAGGGTCAGATGCTCTGATGCAGATACCTCATACTAACCTGTTACAAGGTTGTGGACTTTACCTGCAGTAAAGTATGTTTCCAACCCCCTTCAACAAGTGGGCTGGTTGATGCTTAGAATCATTCAAACTCTCTTATCTCTTTCTGTGGAGAAAATAAAATAGATCCCATCTAGTGTAAGTGTGGTGATTGTGTTGTTCATCTAAATCTTAGCCCTTCCTTTACTTCTAGTATCTTGAACTGGGCACAGTGGACTCTTCCTGCTGACAAACATTCTCTTTCCTCAGTTGTGATAACAGTTTTCCTGTTTTTATATTAAGAGAGTGGCTAAATGGTAGCCTCCAGGCTCTCTCTCTGCATGTGTTGCTTTGTCATACTGCTTCCCAAAACTGAGGAGGGACCTTCCATTCTTCCTTCACAAGGAAGGACACCCAGCAGCCTTTGTCTAAGGAATAAAGATTTTGACCTCAGGTTGCAAACCTTGGGAAAATACACAGGCTCAAGAGGAGCAAAAGGATGAATAGTGTAAAAAAAAAAAAAAAAAACAAAAAACAACATTATGTGGCACCTCTGTGGCACTGAAGAATCCCAATGCACCCTACAAACTTTCTACATATGTACAGCTTATCGTCACTCGGCAGTGGAGCCCGGCCACGTTCGCGGCTGAGCTCCATCAGAGGGGTGGGATCAGGAGCGACAGGACTGACTGTACTGGGGCTGGGACTGGGCCCAAGCCTACCCAGGGCTCTCACAGACACCCATTTGCCTTCCCTGGGCTTTGAGTCAGACCTGCTACAATGGGAGGCCGCAGGGGGTCTTTTCTAGCTAATGGCGGGATGAGTTTGATGCATTGTGCCAAAGACCTTTTTTTCCCTGACCTGGATTAGAGCCTGTCCTGGGAACAATGGGATGGGCTGCAGCCCAGCAGAAAGAATTTGCTGAGATGGCAGGGTCTGAGGTTTGCAGAGCAGAGCAGAGCAGAGTGCATACCTGCACTTTTTTTGGCATGAGGCTCAGTTTGGGGGGACATAGCTGTTAACCTGAAGCTTTTGAACGCATTGCTGCACTGTCCCAGCCAAGAGTTGCTGCCGTAGTCCTAAAATTAGAAATCTATATTAGACATCTAAACATTTGCAAGCACATCATTTTCTGCCTTCTGTAAAAAAAGACTTTTCTGAGTCTCTGAGAGTTCTGTACAGACCTGTTGGCACAAAAGGTCTAAATCATCTTATGAAAGGCATTGTGTTACTTGAGCGAGACTTTGGCATTTAATGGAGAAATAGTCCACTGAATGGCTCCCATCTGTCAAATTAAAAACAAAGGCTGTCAAGAGACTTTTACCATATCAGTCTTTTCAAACTTGACCAACCAGTTTCATATTTAGAGGTTTAAAAAGTCACATAGTTACCCAGACCCCTGGATTAGGTTCACAGGTGCCTTCAGGACTCTGTACCTGAGATTTGCTGAGTGCCTGGGAGCCTGGAAGCTCCAGGAACTGAACACTTGTCAGGATCATACCGTGAAGGCTTGTATTTGGTTTCATGCTCTGGGGGCTGTAGCTGTCCCCTCTTTTCTCAGAAGATTTTTCCCTCTTGCTTCGCTAGATCTAGTTTCAGATCTTTAAGTTACATAGCTACAAGTAAAAAATATCACTTGAATTTATTCTTCCCAGTATTCTGAACTAGTCTCAGGGCTGGATGACCCTCTTGGGAACAAATAATCCATTCCTGGGCATCTGCTAAGTCCTAGTAGAGAGCTACTGTTAACCTTGCCCACTGTCAAAGTCACTTGAAGAGCAGAAAAAATTTTGACCAGGGAAAATATTTTTACCTAACTCACATATGCATTCACAGAGAAATTTGGAACATTTTTGCTTTTATTTTCTGAATAAAGAAGGGAAGTTGGGCTTAGTATTTTAGTGTGTCGATGCTAAGCATAGAATTCACTTTGTGAATTAAATAACTGCAATTCCATGCCAACAGCAAAGGGGAGATCTGCTCAGTGAGCCACAGGAGGAAACAGAAAGACTGGATACAGTTGTTGATCAGTCTTTCCCCTCATTGGCTGAAAGAGAGATCCTCCTCACATTCCTAGAGAAATGTGGAACACAAGGCTTTCAGTAAATATGATCACAGTGGTGACATTTGGGTATCACTGCCATGTTAGGTTTTAAAATACATCAGTTATGTGTACAGTGTAGATATTACTGTAAGGAGTGAGCTGGCATGTGGAAACAGGGAAATACAGGGACATATGGGGCAAATAAGGCACAGTTACCATGGTAGTACCTTTCCAGTTGAGAATCGTAAAAGGAAATAATATTCAAGTGGCCATTTTAGCACTTTGCTTAAAAATATCATTTGATTCTTTCTCTATCTCTCCTTTTCTCTTCAACCTTTTGCTTTTCATGTGCTACCCACATCCTGCACCTTCATACAGTCAAATCATCTGACCTGGCCCGGCTGCTGGCTTTACTTAGCCTGCTCAGGGGTCTCATATCAGTGGCAAGTTCAGCAGGTGCTGAAGGCCCTTCCACTTCATCTCTCACCACCTCCTCTTCTGCTTTCTTCACCCCTGGCTCTTCCTGAGGCCTTGGCTGCTCCTCCTCTTGTTCCTCCTCCTCCTCTGCTCGTACCTTCTCTTCTGGCTCCTTCGCTTGCGCATACGACGGTAACCTCTCATCGAATGCCCTGGAGAGATCTTCCAACGGTGCCATCCCAATCTTCTCCTCAAACTCATTGTAGGCTGATGGAAGGGGGCTGGGCTCAACCCCTACTTCCGTGAGAGGGAAATAGTGGGACACCGGCTTCTCTTCTTCCAGCAGCTTGTAGCCTTTGGCCTTTGGGATGGAGGGGACTGTGATGGCAGGGAGAGGCTTCTCCGGGACCTCTCCAAGCTGCTCCTCTGCTGGTCTCCTCAGAGCCCTCCGGATTCTTTTCAAGATCAAGTGACTGATCTCCACCAGGTTGAGGAAGAGGGATACGGAAGCCACCACCAGCATGAACATAATGAAGATGGTCTTCTCCGTGGGCCTGGAGACAAAACAGTCCACAAGATTGGGACAGGGCCACCGCCCACAGCGGTAAAGGGGGAGAATTCGGAAGCCATACAGGAAGTACTGACCTACTATGAATCCCACCTCAAAGAGGGTTTTGAAAATGATGTGGAAGATGTACGTTCTCAGGAGAGTACCTTCCAGGCGAAACTTCTTGGTTCCATCAGGGTTGTTGCCTTTGTTTTGGTTTGGAGCCAGGGGCAGCTTCTCTTCATCCACCTCAGCTTGCTGGCGCCTCTCCGCTTCCTCCCTCTCTTTCCTCTTCTCCTCCATGCGGACGTGGTGCACAGCATGCCCGAAGTACATCAATGAAGGGGTGGATACAAAAATGATCTGCAGGACCCAGAGCCGGATGTGGGAGATGGGGAAGGCCTCATCGTAGCAGACGTTCTCACAACCAGGTTGCTGGGTGTTGCACACAAAGTCTGACTGCTCGTCTCCCCACACGAGCTCGGCAGCTGTGCCCAGGATCAGGATGCGGAAAATGAAGAGCACTGTGAGCCAAACTCTCCCGATGACAGTGGATTGCTCGTTCACCTGCTCTAAAATGTTCCCCAAGAAACTCCAGTCACCCATTTCTTACAGTCTAAGGGAAGAAAAAACAAAGAGAAAGACCACAAATTATGCAAAATTTTAAAGATTTCAGATTTCCCTGCTGATGTCTTCTGTTGCTTTCAATCAGTATTTCTCTAATATGCTTTGAGAACATAAAGGTGCTTGCTTGCTGATTTGCCTGTTCACAATGATTTATTAGCAGGAAAAGGGCTGGGAAGCCAGAGCAAGCTGCCTGCTAAATTCTTCCTTCCATGGCTCTAAATGGGCAATTACTTTTCAGCCAGGGAGTATATTTATCTCCTTTTGCAGGTGAGAGTCTTCCGTGGCGCCTTGTAGGCTCAGTTCTGTGAGTCTGCTTAGATTTTGTACACGTACAAACACTCAGCAGCAATACAGTGGAACAGATTTATCAGCAGGCAGCTGCCGTGGTTAGAGGAGAGGGTGAAGCTTTCAAGCACTTCTGCACCAGAACCCCTCACGGCTCAAACAGATCTCAAATCTGTGCCCATCTTGCACCTAAACAAACCTGAATTCTCTCTAGGTTGCAAATGTCAATTCTACTTTAGCAACCACTCTGTAAGGTAAGAACAGCAATTACACCACCATTACTGTGTTAGTAATGCTGTATAAGCTTAACAACTACTATATAGATTTGTTTTGCTATACAGAGTATGTTATATGCAATGTAATTTTTTGATGCTATTGAGGCTATTCTTTGCATCCCCTTCTGAAGTCAGTTGCCACACTGACAGTGTAACCAACCTGGGGAAAACACCAAGGTCTCTAACTGAGACCTAAAATACTATTTGCTGTCTCTAAAATGTCAGTGCCGCTATCTCAGGCTAACACAGAGCTGGAAGCCAGCTGCAGATATACAATTGGAAAGCTGAGGCAGTCGTCCATTTTCAAGTAATGCAAGTCAAATATTACAACAGTCATTGCTTTTGCATGATAAGAAATTATTCCTAGGTCAGGGCTTCATTCTGCATATCCTGAACTTCCCACTATATAATTTCAGGCAAGGCAAGATTTATGAATGAGGAAAATAGAGATGAAAGTTGTTTTGTATGGGTTGATTTAACACATCACAGCAGTCTGAAGTCTCTGAGGAATGCAGAATATTACAGTGCCCAGAAAGACCGACTTGTAGAGCATGACAAATGAAACAGGGAACATTATTCATAAAATAGCTGTTCACAGGGATCTAGAAGTTCATCTCTTAGATACTACCTCCATCTATAGTTCCCTAAGTGCAGACACATACACAAGCACTGGGAAAAGGAAGGCACAGTCAACAGCACGAAAATCTGAGTATCTAAACTTCCCTCCTCCTTCAGATACCACAGGGATATATTTGTAATGCCATATGTTACGACACACCAACGCATACCAGTCTGTTTCAACTACTCTGTGTACGTAGTCACACATAGACAAACACGCAAAATATTGAAAATTCTATGGCTCAGGGGAATTTCAAACATTTTCAATTAAAAAAAAAAAAAAAAAAAAGCTTATGATGGCATTTTGATAAAGCAAGATGGACTCATACTCCTCGCCTTCGAACCTCACAATATTTTTACCCCGGACACCCATGTTAGAAAATGAAGAACAGAACACAGCTCCTTCAGCTTGCACAAACACCTTGCATACATAAGTGGCAAATATATAATTTAATCACCAAGGAAAATTGCTACTTTCTCAGTCATTAAAGTCGTGTAAAGAAGTGTGTTAATGTCAGCGCTTACATTAACAAGTCTAGCAGAAGATTATGCTGTTTACATACATTATCTAAACTGATTTAAACATCCTCTTTCTGCTAATTCACAGAGCAAAGTACACCCGACAGTTACCGATCACGTGCAACTCTGTAAAAACCATGATTACACACAGTACAAGCTTCATTGTCCCCCAGGCACCTCGGTTAACTCCATCCCTTTCTTTCCCTGTGAGTCACACTGATATCTGCTCTACCATTTAAGCACTTCCACTGCAGCAGCAAGAGCGACATTCTAGGTGTGATTAACCTTATCACACGGAGAACTCCCTGTACAAAAGAAGGGAAAATGTTTCCTGTCTAACTCCATCACACGTCTTGCCCACAGCTTGCTACGTTTGGCTGAGCCCTCCCTGAGATCACTTCCAACTGGCCACGTTCTTCACAACTCTGCCATGCCCATCCCCTCTGTTTTCTGCAAGTGAAAAGGTTCGAGGTTGCTCAGCCGGTTCAACTGCGAGCAACGATATTGGGTGGACGGATGACGAGTGGCACAACCAGCTCAAATGTCTGCGATTCCACCTGCAAGCAGTCAGCCACTCCAGCCTCAAAAAACTGGGTAAGCCAGGTATTTAGGTAGTCACCTTTCCCCTGGAACTGCCTGTCACAAGGAAAGAGCAGGACTCTGCCTAAGCCCACTCAGAGTCCGCAGATCTGAACTCTCCCGGGCTGGCTGCAGACCCCCACCCTGCGCTCCCAGACGTCGCAACCTGTGCACGCTACCGGTGAAAGAGGCTGAACAGGTTAAGGATGTTGAGCAAGCAACTTGCCGCTGTGAGAGGCTCCACCGAAGAAATGTGTCCCCCTCCTCTCTTGGCACTCTGCAGGGAAGAGTGAACTTTTGTCTCTCTTCTTCCCTACCCTAAAAGCCCCAATCTTGTCGCACGACTGAGCAGATATGACTGAATTGGCTCTGATGGTGGGTTTTAGTTGCCCTGCAATATTTAAGCTCCGAGCCAGACGGCTTTATGAAGTGAGTGACAGTCAGTGACGTGGGGAACAATAGGGAGAAAAAAAATAGAGGCAGAGACACAGAGAGGAGAGTCCACTGAACATGAAAAAGCAGAGGGGGGAGAGGAACAGGCGGCAGGCAATGAAAACCTAATACATGCATAAATGGGAGTTTGCTCAGTTAAGCAGGGACCAAAGCATCTCTGCAATTCCACTGTGGTTCAGCACAGCTCTGAGTGTGTCCACACTCGCTGGTCTTTAGGTGTTGTGGTGTGGCAGGTGAAAAGGGAACGCCAACATCTCTGATAGTGGCAGCATTAATTGAATTAATTTGTTACCCTACACCGAGCTCTGACAGACAAGTTGCATTACTGATTTTCAGGCAGATATTGAAGTACTGGGTTTATATTTGGCATTGTCGGACACTTTGGTCTGCTCTTTAACATCTTTTACCTGGAAATGAAGAGCAGCAGAATGGAAAGAGAAGATTATCAGTCAATAGTAATCAAAGCTGAGAAAGACAAATTTTACGACCTCACCTCTCAGTGTCTTAGCTCTGCTTAGTTTTTCCTCCAAATGCATCTTGCATGTGCACATGCATCAAGAATGTCTAAACCAAACTGTTTTGTTAAGGAGCATAGCTGAATTCCAGCAGCCCAGCACACAGGAATGCTACCCCAGGCACACTCGTCTACCACCAGCCACCTGCAAAAATGCTGGAGAGGCTGCAGAAGAGAGGAATCACAAGCTCAGTAATGCATCCACAAGTACAACTAAATGCCCTGAGAGTTTTAACTAAAAGTCAAAGGCTATAACCTTACTCTGAGGTATGGTTTTTGTAGTCTTTCTGGAGGCATTGCTCAGAACGTGCTCTTGGTGCTCAGCTCTGAAGAAAAAGAGGATTACTGGAAGCAAGATTTGCTAAGCAGTGATACAGATGCCAGGCTCATAAAGTGATGAAGCAGCAAGTAGCTATCCTGTCTCTTTATGCAAACTCAACACTGAATTTAATTTCCCAGAATGGCATTGGGAGACACTGTCTCCAGAAATGCTGTCATTTGAGTGAGATATTAAAACACGACGGCCACAAAATTTTGTACCTTCAAACCAATGGTTTCAGGCCACTCTTCTGTGTTTCTGGGCATTTGTGTCCATGTAAGTTCAGAGCTTCATCTCAGGAGTTGTCTTTCCAAACAGCTTTTAGGCTGATTTGCAGAGCCCCAAGGTCCAAAGCACAACTGGAGGTAGAGATGATGTTTTTCATTTCAAAAGAGCTGAAGTTTAAGTGAGAGATGCAAAAGAATTGTATTTTGGAAGAGGAACCAGTCTGGAGACACAAAAGAAAACTCACCCTCAATGCATGTAGTTGGACTGAAAGTCATATTCTGAACACCTTAAGAAATCACTCTCTTAAACAGGGAAGCAGTAGCAGAACATTTTTCAGCCCATGCTACATAAAGCATGGGAACAGCCTTCCTGGAGAGAGGACACACAGTGGAGAATTCCCAAGTCCCAAGAACACAAAGTGAATAAGAAAAGGCATGGTTGGATCAATGAGAGGAGTAAGGACAGTAAGAGGTGCAAGGAACACCTTTGTTGTTTTGTTTTGCTATATACTACTGAGATAAACTGTTATCAATACATGAGTGAGTGGTCATCACTGCCACCCTCAACCCCTCTCTGGGAAGCAGTAAGAGAGGGAGGACTAAACAGTACCACCAGCATCCAGCACTTTTAGAGAGTGCCTGGAGGCTGCTGCATCACAGAGGGCAGGTGGTTCAGATGCTGAACTGCCCATTCCTTTTCAGACCAAAAGTGTCTTTTTGGAAAAGTCAGCTCTAGCTGAATGTGCACATCCCTTTCTAGGCCTTTTCTCTCTAATATAGTGAGCAAAACCCCAAATCTGGTACATAACTGCGTGGCTGTAGTCCATCTCTAAATTACATCCAGCTACTGTCAGAGACCTTTCCCATTAACCTTCTATCTGCCTTTTGCTAGCACTATCCAAATATCAAACATTGTCTGACAAGTTGCAGAACAGCTTGCAATATGCAACTGATGCAAAAATTATATTCAAGCCTGTGATTTTTGGGTCTGTGTTACCTTCATCCAAATGATCAGGCTGACTTTCTTTGGTATCACAGAGTGCAGAGCCTTTAGCGTGGGGCACACCCAGTTTGCAGGACATTTCTGGTGTGTGGAAAACCACAGACTCCCTGCATCTGGAGGCTTTTTACAAAGGCACCACTGAGCTCTGGGTCAGGTTCTCCAGCTCACTAGGGCCTCCTCCCTCTGAAGAAAAGGGTGTAAATGAAAATGAAGCTGGGCAGTGAAGAATTCCTTCTGTACTGGGGCTCTGCAGGGAAGTGGTTGTTTGAGATGGGCATGAAGAGGAGAAGGCAGAGCATGAGAAGAGCAAGAAGGAAACTTGACTCACTTAGGCATGAGGGTAAGGCTGGAAGTCAGGGCTGCCTTTGTAGCATGAAAGCAGTGGCTGTGAAAGAAAGGAGTAGAGACCATAAAAGCAAAGATCAAGAAGACTGGACCTCACATGCTGCACGTGACAATCACTGAGTCTGCAAAAGAATTGCAGCACTGACAGTGCCAGATTGAGAAGGGCAAACACTTCCAACCTGTGTAGCTGCCTTGGTATTATCCTCTCATTAATTTATGCTCTCTCTGCAGCAACCTGTAGATGTGCTGAGTACTTTCATCCCCAAAACCCACTGCTATAAATAGTAGCAGCTAGTGAAAGTAACACTTCACTGTTAACTCACAGTGGCTTTTCCATGCCTTTGGGACTTTTCTTGCCTTCAAAGAACCATGGGCATCTCCTGCACTTTTAAAATACTATTTTCTTTGGAAAGAAGTTTGCTTCATTGCTGACTTCTCAACCTTTAGCTGCGTTGAGGCTGGTGACTGAGCTTCTGTCCCTGGCACCACTGAGTCTGTGAAGTCTCCACTGCAACTCAGCCTTTTGCTCAGAGACTACGAGGTCACTTGGGGAATGTGGGATTTTTCATTCCAAACGGATTTCCAACACAGACATGATGTCAGGACAAGGCAGGGCCATGCTATTGAACAGCTCTGTTCATGCATGACAGCAGATTGTGCAATTATATAGCGCACAACCCTGCATAACGATACCCCTCCCTCAAACAAAGTTATCTTCTGGGGATCTGCTTAGCTAGGAAGTGGCACACGCTTCCTGTTCTTCTGCTGAACACACAAACCTCTCACTCGTGGCTGAGGCTGGACACTGGGCACATTCAGCCTCCCTGCAAGAAGCTGGGACCTTCACCCAGCTCTCTCCTCTGCCAGATGCTCACCCAGCTCTCTAGTAACACGTGTCCTTGTCCGTCCCAGAGCCAAAGTGATCTATCCTCCCATCACCAGGATCAGTCTCCCAGATTTTATCATCTCTCTGCCACCTACCGGTCTCAGAAATCATCTAAGTGTAGCCAGCCCTGGACAAATCTTTAAGCAGACCTTACCATGTCCCTGCAAGCCTGGCAAATGTCACTGCCTGCATTTTTAGGGTCAGGCTCCCAGATTTTTCCAGGACTCTCTCCGGGCACTGGTGGACATGAATTGCTGGGGAATATATTTTGCTAGGGAGCTGCAAGCAAACCATAAAGAAAAGAGAGGGAGGAAGACATAAAGCATCAAGGACGAAGAAAACTGGGGAAGGATGTAACAGAAGGGCAGGAACACAGAAGAGGTGAAGACAGGGCTGGGTTGTTCTGAGCCTCAAGTGGAGGATGAATACTTATGGGAAACATGTTTTTAATTTAAGGGATGGAACCAAACTAGACAATTAATAAAGATAAGCAGGGCAAAAGTGGAATGTCTTTCAATATCTGTTAAGTGCAGTTCTTCTCTGAAAATTACTGTTCTAAGAGGACCTGGGGAATTACAGGCCAGTCAGCCTAACTGTGATACCTAGAGAGATACTGGAACCAATTATGAAACAATCAATTTATAAGCAGCTAAAGGACAATATGCTGATAAGAAACAACCAGCAGGGAATTTTGAAGAACAAATCATGTCAAACCAAGCTAATTTCCTTCTTTGACTAACAGGCCTGGTAGATGAGGAGGAAATGGTAGGTGTAAAATACTTTGACTCCAGTGGACACTTAGAAAATAGCTAGATTACAGGCTCCCAGGGCAGCAAGCAAAGTCACCGTGCAGAGGGTACAAAGGTTGAAGTATCATAATCAAGGGTAATTATCAGGGCTTCACTTTTCCAGCTGGGAGAATTGTGTCCCTGAAGTTCTGCCTCCAGGGCTGCTCAGTATTTCCTTGAGTGTCTTGGGCAACACACTGGAGGACAAAACGAAGAGGATGACAGCTGGGCTGGGGGTCAGCAGTCCCTCCTGAAGGCAGGGGGCTGAAGTGATTAAAATTTGAGAGGAATGCGAGACACTGGGGAGCTGGGCTGCCTCTGCAGAGGTGACTGCACCAAGATCCAGCTCAGGAAAGGTGGCTGCACAGACACCAGGTGTGCTGCTCCAAACTAAATTGTGACCAGTCCAGCAGAGAGAGCTGGGGTGGGACCCAACATGTGTCTGTTAAGTGAGATCCCCACAGAAGAGGACAAATCTCATTCTGAGGTGCTTGAATGTGGATTTTGTGTATAAGGCAACGGAAGCAATTATTTTGTGCACTTACTTGATAGTGCTGAGCTTCCAGCAGGAACAGTGTGTCCACTCCCAGGCACTACATCTTACAGGAGATGCAGACAAGTTGGAGACAGTCCAAACCAGAACAGCAAAATGATAAGAGAGGTGAAAAAAAACCATGACTTATAAGGAATGGATAGGATAATTGAGTTTGTTTTCTCTAGGAAAAGAACAACAGGAGGGGAGGCATGATAACAGTCTTCCAGCACATAAACATTTGTTATAATGGGTGGAGAGACTAAACAGTTGTCCCCTACATTCACCAAAAGTAGAAGAGGAAATAATCAGCTTAATTTGCAATAAAAATGATATAGCTAAACATTAGAAAAACACTTTGCAATGGCAAGAATAGCAAAGCACGGCAGCACACTGCTTGGGGAGGCTGTAGAATCACAGGAGGTTTTTATGAAGAGGTAAACAAACATCTGTTAAGGATGATCTTACCTCATAAGCAGAAAAACAAGCAGGGGGAGAGGGAAGCTTTCTGAGGTCTTTGGCTCTATGGTTTTGGGTAGGGCCAAAGACCTGAAGAAATCTCAGAGGAATATTTTCAGTTGAAAATAAACAACAAAAAGATATATAGTATCTTGCCACCAGTTCTGAAAACCCAGCCTGGGCACTGCGAGTTGTCCACACCACCCGGTGCCATGCTGACCTGGGACACCAGCTCAGGCCTGGCAGCAGGCTGGCTATCCCAGCAAGGAATGGCACTTGAGTTAATTATCTCCTCTGGAGCGGGGCTAATTACTGGGGCAGTGCGAAGCACGGTGGCGCTGCGCTGCTTCGCACTGCTCAGCCCAGGTATGTCCACGCCGCCCTGCGAGGAGCGCTGTCCCCAGGGCACCTTCAGGCGAGTCACCAGCGTGTTCTTTGCCTCCAGCCACGGCTCTGAACGTGCTGCAGATTTAGAGGCGTTTGCTCACCGTAACCCCATTTCAGCCACTTTTCNATTGTAAGAGGAATTTGGACCCTGTCCTTAGGAGAATCATTCTGGAGCAGGAGCCCAGGTGTGACAGGAACAGGGAGAGGATGTGCTGGGTGAAGCACTCCTGCTCAGGAGTGGAATTTTCCCCGTTACAGCATCAGCTCACACACGCCCAGCCCAGCGAGGTGGTGCCTCTGGCCTTTCCCCGAGGTGCTGATTCTCCCCGCGGGCGGCGGGAAGGAGGCGGCGCGCCTTGTCCCGGGGCGATTGCTGGAGCAGGCGGCGGCTCCCGCAGCCCGCGCCGCTAGCGGGCAGTGCGCCCTCATCCTTGCGCCGCCATCCAGGGATGCTGCGGGGGACAAGCGGCGCCACGGGCACGCCGTGCCTTCTCCTGGCTACACCCGACCTTTCTCGTCACTCATCTCTTCAACTTCTTCTGCAGATACAAAGCTAAGCACGGCAAACACAGGGAAGGTGTGGTGGTGCTGTAATGACGGGTCTGCATACGGATTTTTACAGTGCTTTTACAATGGTTAAACGTGGAGTTAAACTGACATGAGGATCGTTTGATGTCTCTAATTTTACCTATAGAGTCAGTGTAAACTTTGTTGCCAAAGCACCTTTTTTACTAGTAAAATGTGTATTTTCACCTGAACCTGCATCCCTTTTCCAGCAAATACTTCACAGGTATACCAGCTGACCCGCATTATTTTCCCTTTAACAATAACATGGTTAATAATAGAAACTTCACTAAAAGTATATCAGTAGTAAAAACTCATTAAAAGTACAAAGAACTAGTAAGGCAAAAAAGATGAATTCTCATGTGTCAAAGGCAGGTGCTATGCTACTCAGCAGCACCAGGGCCAGGAAGAGAAGAGTACTCCTTTAGACACATGATTTCATGGATCAGCATAATTTCACTTAAAACCTGACCAAACTATTTCTTGAAGCACAGACCTTTACAAGAGTGTGTAGGTTAGAAATTCTAAGTTCTTAGAGCATCTGCAGTGGCATTCTGAAGAGCAGCACTGGGACAGGGCCCAAAGCTCATAGGCAAATTGTTAAACATGCATTATGCAGCCATCATACACAAAATGCCTTTCCCTAGGTCCCCATTTAACCTTCTCTTACCTGTCCCTTTCTCTGCCTCCTGCCTAAAACTTTCCCCCTGATCCCCCTGAGATGGAGCACATCACTGAGAAGATAGAAAAACACAGGCATGCTGAATAGTTAAGTGGTCCATGGACTCAAATTACTTTCAGCATATATTCAAAGTTATGGCCCTTCCACCAGTGCTGAGATCCTCAGGAGAGGAGCAGAGGAACTGCTATCAGGAGTTGTGGGGTATCAGGCTGGTCAGGGAACATGTTGCTTACAGCCAGTCTGGGCTATGTGAAGTGGATCCAGGGAAAGCAGTGACAAGTACCTGATAATATTTCTGGTAATAATTAATTGCTCCAGGCCTGCCAGTAAAAGAGGAGCTAATAATATCTCCCAGCCTCTTGAGGGGATCTCCATATGTTTGCTTTATCAAGACTTTTTGTACAATCTCTTAACATTCCCAAGCACAAGGAGCTAGAAGGGACAAAGCTTCTGAAGGTGGGAACAAGTCAGTATGTCTGGAAGCATCCTGTGTTACCTCACTGTCCATGGGGGTTTTTGCCTTCCAGTTTTTGATGGGGGCTCATTCCCTACTCCTTTCTCACTTCTTCTGGGCTCTTCTCACACCACCAAGGCCTGCCTTGCTGAGTGGTAGGCTCAGGGCTCTCAGGAACGTTGTCACCACCCACTCTCCACCTTTATCTCCCTGCCTTCATTTCCACACCACAGAATGGCAGAGTAAAGGTGCACTCTGCACACAAGGTGCGAAGGCAGCCCAGGAGAGCTCACCAGCAGCCAGGGCAGGGATGGGGATGGCAAAGCAGGCCATTATCTGTTCTTCCCATCCCAAGAGATGTGCATACCTGCTGTGCACTTTGGCTGACCTCAGCTTCCCATTTCCCACAGCAGAGCGTGTTCCCAGCCTCTCTGGGGAGGACATCCGTGGGGATGGTTCCTGTTTCCCTGCCCTTTCAGTCTTCCTGAGCCTGATATGATTGTTTCTTTGGGCACAGTGTAAAAGATGCCAGCAAGGAACGGAAGCCTCTCATGCCTCAGCAATTCATTAAGAAGTAAAGGAGGTTATTGAACTTGGAAGCTGTTGAGCCAGTCATTCTCTTTTCCTGATCAAGAAGACAATCTGTCCATAGATACATCATTCACCCAGAGGTGTTCAGCATTCACTGAGACAATTTGGCTTCAAACTAATAAACAGCCAGATGGAAGGAGTCAAGGATTATCTGTGTACAGACCTGCCAGAAAGCATAGGTGGGAGAGCCAAAGGGCTTCTGCAGTTTGGAGAGGCCTGGAGAGTTTTTCTTCATTATTTCCAGCAAACTTCAATCCCTTGCTGCCTTGTAACTGCTCAGTGAATATGATATTCTTAGGAAGAAAATGGTTTAAAGCATATAGGGATCCTTTTAAAAGAAACATTGACTCTCTGGGGGTCCCCTGTCCTGTGTGAAACCTGGCAGAAATTTCAGGAGCTACTTATCCCACCTTGGCAACTGTTGAATACTCCCCCCATGCCCTGTGCTATGGGGCCCCATTCTTGCCCGATGGATAAACACCATCCCAGTGAATGCAGCTATGACAGGAAGTTCCTTAGCAAAACATAGGCATGTTTTTCAATGGGCTTTGAAGCAAGGACATGAGCTCTAATATTTCTGCTTGCCCCCCTGCTTTGGCCCAGAGTGCAGCAGGTTTGGTGGGTTTCTACTCCCCCTGAGCAGTGCTGAGTTTATGCAGCTGCAGCCCTGACTGCCTTTCAAAAGCATGCCCTTCTTTACAGGAACACAGTATAGAAGTCAAGTCCATTCCAGTACATCCTCTTTAGCTGGATACAATTGTGGCATTCCTTTACAGTTTATATTCATCAAGGCTTTGCCTGCCCAGGGGACTACAGCTGTAAGACACTGGAATAAATGCTGGCATGGTTTGTAAGACAATATTAAAATCAATAGGTATAGCCCTAAGACAGACTGAGTGGGGCAAAAATAAAAGTACTTGCTAGCTTCTCTGTGACTTTGAATCACAATTTTCTAGTTATCAATATTCAATGTTTGTGAGTTGGTGCTCCAGTAACAGGACTGATGATTCGGATGGATAACCAAGGAACACCAGAATATGGCAGCACTGGTTACTCAAGCACTCACCAAAGAAAAAACTTAAGTTATTGCTTAGTTTAATGCATGGTGATGTTGCTGACTCAATAAACAGCCTTGGGGATTCTTAAATGTTCTTAACAGCTTCCCCATTTGGCAAACTTTAAATCCAAATTGAACAAAACTTGTATTTCCCTTATCAGGATGGGTAAAGTGATGGCAGAAATGAGAGGCTTGCTAGCAAGTTCACTGGTCCCCAGCTTGCTGCACTCTTCTATGAAAGCAGAAGTCCAAACTGGTAAAGCAGTACTTTAAAAGATATGTTGCTCTAAAAAGTCCTGTCCCCCAGCCCTGAAGAGAATTCTGGCCTAAATAAACACAAAGAAAGTATTTAAATACAAAAATATAAATAATCACTAGGAACTGCTTAAAAATCATTTATGAGGCACCAAAAATACACAACTCCCCAGTAAAGAAAGAATAGTGCAATTGAAAAAAGACAACCTGATGTAAAATTGAAATGAGGCAGCTTTAAGTAAGTAAAGTTACTTTATAACACATATAACAAACAGTATGAGAGAAGCTGAATATAATTAGATGATAAGAATTATAAAAAATATGATGGAGGTGAAAGGAGGAAAGAAAAGACTGACAAAGGCATTTTTTTCAAAAGTAAATTAAGACCAGAATGAGTCTGACTCATAGTATTGATCTGTTATCAGATGGAAATCTTAGATTATCCAATAACAATGCAGAGAACAACAAAAGAAATCAATAAATACTCCTATCCTACTGCAGAAAGGAAAGAAAGTAGTTGATGAAGACTTTTTTAATGACATGTCTATTCTGGTAGTGTCTCAGAGGAGTTAAATACCACCTACTAAAATCAGGCATTTTAAATCACCAGGACTAGGTACCTTGCCCTGAAAATTTCTAACTTTCTTTAGTTTTGGGATTTTTTTCATATGCTGCATACATAATTCCATGATTATGCTGATCTTCTGTACTTCTTGGTGCAATGGGTAAGTCCTGGAGGAGCAGAAGAAATCCCATAGTCTGGCATTTTGTAAAGACTATGTAGAAGGGCATGATTATTTTATAATTATCTCATAATTACTCACAGGTAACTACAGACCTGTGATAGGATCTCAGACCTGAACTAAATAATGAAGTGGCTAACAAAGAACATAAGGAATAAGAAGAGGGAAATATAACTAGGGGCAACCAACACGGGTTTATAGAAAATTCACCCCCACTGAACTGTGCTCCTACTTTTCTCTGAGGAAATTACATTGTACAATTGTTAAATATAACAAAGCTGGTACAATATACTTGAGATCCTGGAAGGCAGTTTCCCTTCTATCACATGGCACTATGATTAAAGAACTTGCTTGGCACAAAAATAAGACAGCAGTCATTAAACAGACTATAAATGACCTATCAGACTGGTTCCAAAACACAATTGAGAACTAGAAGTGATTGGGTTTGGTTTGTTTTTTTTTTTTTTGTAGTATGTTTGTACCAAGATCCTGGAGGGTATTTGGCATCAGGATATTTTTAGTTGATAATCTGGAAGAAAACATGAAACACTTTACAAAAGTCACCAAGTCCTGGAGAGGGGTGGATCACAAAAACGAGGACTGCTGATCTAGAGCGCAGCTGATGGCTCAGAGGGTTGGACAAACACAGACTGGGTTTGCTTTAGCACAGGAAAGGGAAAGTCAGTTCCTGGCCTTCTGCAGGGAGAGCAGCTGTAGCTCTGCTGTGGAGAACTTTGTCCCAGGAAGCAGGGACTTCCTGGAGGGCTCTGAGCTCAGGGTAGCTGAGGAGCTGCATATGAACTCCCACTGCACATCTTAGGGTTGACACATAGAGGGAAGGTGGATCCACCTCAGTCCAGCCTGGTTTATCCTCCAACTTTTGTGGAAGCCCTCTGCTGTCAAAAGCTCCCATCATGTGCTCTCCATGACCCCTAAATCATCAAATTAGAAAAAGAGTGCTTATTTTCTGGTTCAAAAGCCAGCTTATTTTAATGACTACCTGCAAGCTTGAATGAAGAAGGTGTCAAGGTACCCCCCAGAAAGTACCTTCTTGCCTTGTACTGACCACATGAGATTGCAGACCTACACATGGGCTGCTGGTATGTAATTTTAAGGGCTCAAATCTGCTCATCCCTAGTCCACCTCCCAAAAATAATTTATGATTTGTGAGGTAGCCCAGAAAGCAGTGCCACAAGTGGTGAAGTGCTGCATCATCCTGAGGATTCTTATGCAGCATGAGGGTGCCAGCAACCTCCTGTTTGGTACTGCACCATTTCAATTCCACTGGAGCACAAACACCAATCCTGGAGAGCTGTGGATGAACCTACAAAGACTTCTGAGCAACCTGGAGACAGACACTTGCAGGAACAAGTGTCTTGCATCTCCCTGATGCCAAAGACCAGTCAGTGACAAACCTCAGATGACAAAGGTTGGAACCACTACATTTTTCTGCAAACTAGTCCAGTGCTGTTGCATTCTTTGAATGTCAAAGCACGGAAAACGTGGATGTCTTCGAAACATCAGTCCTGGGAAAACCAAAGTCTGCCAAAGAATTTAAGAAAAGGTTCTTTGTTTAAGGAAAGGATGCCTGAGTTTGTCTGGGCAGAAAGGTCTCATTCATGGAACAACAGAACAAAATAAACAATATAGGGTTTCTCCTAGTGTGGGGAAAAGGGCAGGCTGAGGCTGGGACTTCTAGAGGAAGCATTTAATCTACAATGTGTCCTTAGATAGAAGATAGAGCTTCTGTAGACTGCCATGAAAGGATCTGTGAAACTGCCAAGAGATTCTGATGATCCAGGTCCAACTCTCCCTTTTAGGCAGGGTATTTAACATTGACAAAAGTAAAGATGGTTGTAGGCAAGACCACTTATCCCTGACCCATGGAAACCACTGCCATAGGCTGGGCCTGAGCCCTGAAGGACTGCATTTATTTATCCAAGAGTGTGTTTGTGTGTGTCCAGCTGTGTGTTTGCTACAGAGAGGGGAATGGGCTTCTTGGGAAGGATTTCCATCTGGGCAGCAAAGTCCCCATGGGGCAGGGATCCAGCGTTCCTAATGACTCATTAACTCAGCTCTTTTGCACAGCAATAAACCCTGGATAAGGAAAGAGCCAAGAGCAAGCCCTGATTGCCAGAGAGGGGTGGGGTAGAGCTCAAGTCCCTGCATCAGGTCCTGACAAAACCTTTCACCTTTACTCTCCACAACCAGATCTCCACCTCGGTGGCATAAGTCATCCACGAGCACAGCCGCTTCTGGTACCACCGGAAACAAAACCACAGAATGAGGCCGTGGTACATTTCTGGCAAGAGCCCTCAAGGCCAAAAGCTGTAAGGCCTGGAGAAAGTCTCCTGGGGCCCCCTGTGTGAGCACAGCCGTCCTGGCCATGTGCTGGCTTGCAGTGATAACATTGTGTGCCGAGGTTGGCACGCAGTCCAGGTGAAGTCACAGGAGGAAAAGCTTCCCGCCCCGCACAGCCTCGGCAGTCACATCCACAGATCCTCGCACACCCCACCCAGCCAGCCCTGCTGCCCACAGGGACACGCTGCCCTGCCTGGCTTTCCTCTGCTGCCCTGGGCTAGGGCTGGCTCACAAGTGGCCATTGTGCTTCCTTGGAAGTTCTCTTACTGTTACAGCAAGGACCTGGCCATGCCTGGCTGTGTGTTAAGGCCCAGAGCCTCTGCTGGCACCTCTTGATGCTGTCCCAGCCTCCATCTGCATCAACACCCATCCTGCACCCACTGACAGATCTCGTTTCTAATGGTACGTTGCACCTCTGATTCTTCCACAGGCACAGACTTGGCCTCTGACAAAGTTTAAGTCTGTGGAGAATAAGGTAAGAAATAAAAAAAAACCTGGCATCATGGGAATATACCTTTTCCACAAAAAAAAAAAAAAAAACAAAAAACAAGATGTTCATTGAGATAGCAGAAGGACAAAGTCATTCTAGTTTGACTAAGAAATACAAGGGGTAACAAGGTTTAAAGTTAGAAATGGATGGCAGAGCCATAGATGATGGTATGTAGAAGGAATGCCTTGATTTGGCTAGAAGAGAATTAAAGCACCATTGATAGATGACAACTAGTCATCACTGACCACTCCACTGGACACTAATGAAGCTTCATTCACTTTGGGATATCAGTGCAACATTATCCAATAAAAAGGTGAACCAAACACTGCTGGGTGTTTGCACAGGGCAGGGTGAAACGGAGCAATGCCTGGGTGGAGAGGGAGCCTTTGGCTCTTGCCCTGAGGTCCCAGTTCTCAACCCCAGAGCTGCCAACAGCTATGAGCCAACATCTGACTGTAATGCCAGAAAGAAGTGGCACAGTCATCCAGACCCACATCTTCACAAACTTGCGTCAGAAAACTTGGCAGAAATCCTTCCCATCTCTACAAGGGTCCACTTTCTGACAAGAATCCAAACACAACTTTAAAGTCTTGTGGGCAGGATCCTCCAAAAGCCTCAGTGTTTTCTAGTGGTTAATTACAGATGATGTTAAAAAATAGTGCTTTTTCTTGTATCATTTTTTGGGGTTTTTTTTAATCCAGTTTCATATTCCTGTTTTTGGATCTTAGTGCCCCTCAGTCTGCTAGACCATAGGAAGTTTGTTCTCCTTGTAGGTATATCTAGACACTGAAAAAAGTTAGCCTTCAGCTTTCCCTTTTCACTTCACCTCTTCAACCTCTTTTGCTGGAAGGCACACTTCCAATTCTTTAGCAGCCTCAGGCGTTGTCCCTGAAACCTCTTCCATCCAGGAATTACCAACAAAAGCACTGAACAGAGTACATGGGAAGTGACATGCTAGTGCTAAGTCACACACACACACTCAGCCCTTCCTAGAACCATTCGGTTTGAGGTTATTTACTGAAATCTGCGTGAGTTCCCCCAGCTACAGCATCCTCCTGGAATTCTGTAGTCAGCCAGGGAGCTGCACCAGCCCCCACTCCTTCCCAAGACAAACTTGCCAACTGATAAATGTAGCCTGTATTCCTTATTCTTTGACATGTGACTTACAGCAGCTAATGTTGTGCTTGGCCCCATCTTTCTGAGTCATCCAGACTATTGCAGTAATGTTTTTTTTGTTTGTGGCTGGGATTTTTTTTTTTGCAGATCACTGATTTTTGAGTCATTCCTACTGATCAGTTACTATCTTGCTGTCTTGCTCAATAGCATTCAGACACAAATGACCAACTTTCCAAAGTTTACTCCTCCTTACAACTACACATCTCCACCCATTTGGAGAACTGATGGGTTTCCCATAAAGTCCTAACATCTGCATTGCAAAAAACCAGCAACAACAGACCTCTCTAGAAGCACTGTAACAGCACCATCTATTCTTGGCTCAGCCTCCCTCGTGTGATTTGATTCTAAGAGCTTTAAGTAAAGTAAAGTCAACATTTGATGAGTGTTTCTGTAGAGCCTACAACAAACAGGCTTAATGAAGAAAGATTTCCTCTCTCTGACTGGGACAAAAACAGGCTTAAGCACACTCTCAGCTCCATCCTGTGTCAGAAAAGCCAGTCTCAGTGCACACTGAAACACAGGATTTCCACAGGACTGGGCACCAAGAAGATGCATGACCTGCAACAGGGGAGGTGAAACAGGAGGTTAGACTGTCACAGTTTTCTTTATACTGTTGTAAACCCAAACCTCTTCTCACATCATCTTTTCAGTTGTTAGATACACAAATATGGGATTGCATTCCCATGCCTGGTTGCCTCGGGGGCAGTATACAAATTACAAATAAGCAAATATCTGGATTCCTTGACTTCCAAGGGATTTTTTAAGATTAACTACTGAACCTCTAATTACACTAACACTAGCTGGCTGATGAATAAGGTGAGGCAACACCCTTGGCTGGTAAGATTCACAATGAAAAAAAAGGAATTTCATCCCAGGAAGGAAAATAGCTCATGGATCTGGTGTCTTACCGTGCCAATTTCCCATCTGGGACAGGGTCACAGAGTCTGTACCTACAGGAATATCTGAAGTTTTCCATTTTACTCTAGGATTACTGTACAAGAAGGTATGAAATCCCATGGGTTTGCTTTGTGTAAACAAAGGGTCCAGGTGAAACAGCTCCTACCTGGTCAGGCACTTTTCCCCCCCACTGCCATAGCTGATGAGTGTGAGAACAACCTACCTCCTAGAAGATTTTAGTTCAGCTATAAGGGACACTTCTGTTCCTGCATCATCCAAGTGGTTTGCATTTTAGTAACCTTCACTTCAGTCCTCTGCCTAGGACCAGGCAAAACAGAGCAATGCCTTACAAATAATTCCAAAGCACCAACAGCCTGCATGCCCTGCAGCCCAAGGAATGCTTTTGGCCTGTGGTGACAGACCCGTGGAGATTTTTAATGCCAAAAGCCCACATGCCAAGAACAGCTTCAGAGACTCAAGATGCAGCACCACTGTCTTCAAGCTAGCAAGAAGGGTGAGGATAAACACAGCATCCATGATGACTGCATGTGGCACTTGCCCTGTGATCCACAAAGCAAAATACCAAATGCATTCCCTTGCTCATATCAACCTTCACATTACTTTGGGGAATACAGGCTTACTCAGAAATCTGATACAGAGGAGCCAGACCACGCTAGAGCCACAGCACCTCCCCCCAGATTAATTCAGGATCATTATATAGGTGATAAATTCTACTCTCATTGAGAGAGCACCAGGGCTTGGGGATCCATCATTGGTGTGCTTGCCCCCACAGAGGCCCTTAGCCCAGCAACCTGAAAAAATACAGAGTTTTATGGAGTGTATTTAATGGCTGAGCCACTTCTCCATTGTACAAAACAATGCCGGTAGTTCTCCCACCTTTGCCTAATTATTTTCTTCCTCCTGTCTGCTTGCTTTTTGTTCTGACTCCTTCCCCTTTCTGTCTTTGTCTGCTTCAGCTTGATGGGACTTTGATTTCTTCTCTGCCCCATGACTCTGTCTTCCATACCCTCTTCTTGGATGATCTACACCAGTAGCACTGGACATTTCTGTCCACACAAGTGGACAAGAGGGGACAAGAGGACTTCATCCTCCCCACAAAACCATATCTCAGTAGTATCAGACCTGTTCAGAAAAGCAGACAGCTCCTGAGTACTGTTAGATCCTTATTGTTTCATACAGGAAGAGCCTGCTTATACCCTGGACCTTGCAAGGAATTTGAAATGCCTTCTCCTTCCACTTGGAGGGCAAGCAGCTGAAGAGAGCAGGAATCCTGCCTCCCCTCACAGATATCTTGGCATTCCAGATACCAGCCTTACCTTTAGATCCTGCAGCCCAGCAAATATGCTATCACATATCCCAGTGTTTACCCAGTCTATGCAATCTGATAGGCCACCTATATTGAAGGGGGTGATTAACATCTAAGAAGGGATGGGAGGTGGCCTTCCACACAGCCATGATATATTTTTGGAAGGGCAAGGCAAAGGCAGAAGGTCTTACTAAACTCTTTGATCATTTAAGTTTCTGGTTACCAAATAACCACCAGTATCCTTTCCATAAAGGCATCTATTCTTAGCTGCATGAATTCCCAGCTCCACTTCTGCAACATTAGCATCTACTCCTAAGCTACATCTTTCCTCCCAGCTACCCCATCATCCCCCAGCGGCTCCAGTAACCCATTCCCCAAATGCTCTCCTTTTCCTGACTGAAAACATACTGTGCATCTTGCTTGCTGCACCCTTCTCTCACCTTCTACAACATCCCAACCACTTGACATGAGCAGCCAGCAGGACACACTTTGAAAACTTCCACTTCTAAGAGCTCCACACAAAGAAAGTAAGAGAATCTACTTAATTCTTGGATTTCTCATAGCTTCTCCTGTTCCCCTGACAGTTGTACAGCTGTTACATTCACATCTGCTGCTGCTAACTAGACTTGCTTTTAGCAAAGCACAGCAGGAGCTAAAGAAACCTAATTCTGGTGACGTTATAATACCAGAAATAACCCCCACTTTCATTAACTTCACGCTCTGCTTTTTATTTTCTCTATTTCCTTTTTCTTCTCCTCCTCCTCCCTTTTTTGCTGGCATGGTGAACTTTTTCACTAGGTCAGCAGCAAACTGGAGCAGCTCAGCTGGTAGCTCACATCCCCTCACTGCTACACAAAGAATGGAGGTGGCTGGCACTGGGTGCCTCAGAAGAGCACCAGCAAATATCAGCACCCTTAGGGGATGCCAGCTAAATATCCATGGAAAAACAGTTGCTGAGGGCATGGCTTCATACGGACATGGATATCTCACACCAATTTGTAGCACGTGTGTCCATCTGAAAATGGGACTCACCACCTTGCTATCCTTCCTGGTCTATGTACAAAATGCAGTGTGGGGGGGTGTCATAAAGCACTCAAGGAAAAAAAGAGATAAAATTATAATAAGTTAGGCTGGTGGTGATGTGGCCCAATAGGTCACTAATTAGGACGTTTCACTAGAATGTGGGAAAAAAGAAGAAAAAATTCAAGATCAACACTTTCTCCATTTGAGCTCCAGTGTCTTGAACAAAAGGCTCTGCCCTGCAGGCTGAAGTACATTCTAGAATGAAATTCACTCAAATCTGAAGTGGAAGCTCCTTAAAATGTCAAAGAAAAACCTGTATGAGATCTAGCCCTGACAGAGGGAGAGGCAGAGGGATCCTGGTGGACAGAAGGAAGAACTAGATACCATCCTCAGGCTGTTACAAAATACAGACTTTGAGGGCATTACTGACAGAGACCAGAGACAAGGTGGCATCAGCAGCACTGGGAATCCAAGTACTGCTCTCAAAGGGCTAACAGTGGGTGCCAGGTGGCACACTGGCAACAAACAGCTTAGTATTCCCTTGCCTAACTCCTAGGTGGGCAGACAATCAGCATTCATGTCAAGGGGAATTAGTTATTCACTGTTTTCAAGGTGTTGTGGTCTCAATCCTGCCTAGTATGAACAGAGTCAAAAATAAAATTTAAAAAGACCAACAATATTGAAGTGCAGTATAATCAGTTTTGAAGGCTTGGGAAAGAGGCATAAAGGAGCTTTTCAATCAGACAGTACAGACAAAAGATCAGGTTTCAGAGGAAAAAATTATCAGATTTTAGAGGTTCATATGCAAGACAGAGCTTAGATACAGTAAAAGGTGTGGGGATCTGAATGTCACTGTCAGGGAGAAGAGCAGAAGTGCTGGGGGTGATGAAGAGTGGTGGTCTTGGGAAAAAGCCCAGGTTTCCCACACAGAGTTCCAGGGGATGATGGAAGACTGGAGAAATGGTGGGGCTCCAAAATAAAGAGATGCTAGTACAAGAGGTTGGGCAGAAACAAAAGAAAGCAGAAGAGGAGAACACTTCAAATACACAGAAAAGATCAAAGGTGGTGGGAAAAAAGTAGGAGACTCCTCAAGGTGACTGGGGCAACACTAGATATTCCTGTGAGAAGAGCTTTGGGACTATGGTTTTGAAAATAAACTTTGAGGTATCCCAGCAAGTATTGGAGAATAAGAACTTGGCAAATCTCATGGCAATACGGGGAATATGGAAGGAGTTGGTTCCATTCTGCAAGAATGCAGCATGTGGGAGTGATTACAGGGATGATTCCAAGAGCAGTGCTATATAAGAGATCTGGGATAACAACATTCAATGAAGAACAGAGCTGTAGCCAAAGAAGAAAAAATTATGCCAAGAGCTGTGTAAATCTATTTTCTGAATAAGATGCAAAAGAAGAACAACAAGTCAGAGACCTTTCATTGATTTCACTGCAAGTTTCTGTTGTTAACTATAATTTCTTTCTCTAAAGAAGACCCTTGTTTCACCTTTAATCACCTAGAATATTTGGACCAGTAAAGGTGAAGTCAAAATTTCAACCACGAAAAAAAGGAAAGGACTTTGACCCCAGGCTCTGTGGTAAAAACTTAGAGGTTTTTCTCAGCAAGGAACTCTGGCATAATGGATTTCCTCTCCAGTTCAGGAAGAAGGACACTAAGTTTAAGACCCTTTAATTTTTTTTTTTAACAAAATAAAACAAAAATAAAGGAAAAGAACATCTAAATTTCACACTCAGAAGGAAAAATCTTGTTTCCAGCCAGTCAGGTTTCATTGTTCTCCTGTAGTGGCAAGATAGTGCTCCCCAGTTTGGCAGCAGTTACAAGTTTCAAAAACTACATACCTGCTCAGTAGATGCTCAGGTTTTTATATTCAGAGGCCCTCAGCTCAAACCCATCAAGAGGACTCTTCCAAGTATATCACTGCAAGTTGCTCACCTGTAAAAAAAAAAATAATAATAATTAAAACTACTTTTAAAAATTGCTGTGGGCTCATGTGTAGGCCTAGAGGTAAGGTAGCAGTAACATATGAGAAAATAATACCCTTTTTTAGTGATAACTGAAGATTGTACCAGAACTACTTAGGTGCTTAATACCCCAAGAGAGAGAAATGTTATTACTGAAGAAGAAAGAAAGAAAAAAAATATTAAGGAAAAACAAAACAAAAAAAACCCCTGGGCATTCCTTCCCAACTCTATTGTTTATAGCTGTGAGAACTAACATCCTGCAATAGCTTCACGTGGCTTACACTTCCAACTCTGCTAGGTACAGGAAAGTCACAGCGAGCCCAACTTTGGCAAACCCCTGTTCTGACCCAAACTTCACTTGCTGCCGTGCCAATCCCATCGTACACACTTTGGAGATCATCCCGCCCTCGCCTTGTCCCGCCTTAGGAGCGTTCCTTTGTTACCTTGCTCTGCCCTGGAGCCCCGGGCTGGTGGCTGGCAGTTCAGGCTCCCATGCTCTGCAAGGTTTTCTGCAGGGCTGCTCAGCAGATCACCCCGGCCGTGGCATTTTATCGGCGCGTGGTGAGCACAGACACGATAAGGAAGCGCTAAAAGTCAACGAGGTGCCACTGACAAGGACTGAAGCTGGGCTCACGCTTCCCCACGGGCCACGTGTGTGGTGACACTGAGCAGCCCAGGCTCCTTCTCACCAGCTGCTGCCCTGGAAGGAGGCACCTTTCACCCTCTCCTCTCGGTACGCAGCCTCCTGTCCCTCCATCCATCCATCCCATCTCCACTGGAAGCTGTCACAACACCAGGCCTGCAGCAAACAATTTCTTTCTTATGAAACACCTGTGGGTTCCTCAGTGAGCATTTAAGAGATTTTTTGTTGCTCAAACACGCCGATGGACGTGTCCCCTGGTTGCTTCATGCCTGCCCACCATTCCCTCCCAGGGAAGGAAGATTTGCTGCCTGAAGTGACTTCTTTCCCAGGCAAGCATTCCCATATGGCTGGAGCAGAGCCCCCTGCAGCATGACTGGCATACACCCCACAGAGATTAGCCTCCTGTTCAGGCAAGTCCCAGGGCCTGGGAAACCTGCTGTGACTAGCAGCTGGATTAGGACTTCAGTCTTCTTCCACCAGATTTTCAGGGGAAGGTGAACAAGCTCATAAGAAATTTATTTCTGTTGTGCACCCACAGTCCCTGAGCTGACTCCCACAAAAGAAAAGGAGGTTAACCAGATCACAGGCCAGTATGTGCTGTCAGAGTAAAACCAGATCCAGAGATGGATCCTGGATCCATGCTTGGCATGATGACCATTAACTCCACATGGCAAGAGCAGAGACAGCCCAACTGGCCACAGACTGATTGGAGTGTTTCAAAACAACCTGGAACTCAGGAATCTGGACCCAAACATGTACCAAGGACACTCCCACTACCTGGGCTACCACAGGCAGGGCTCAGTGACTCAAGCAACACTACTCTGGAGAGCAACCAACTCACCACAGCGCTGCTACCAGGCTCTGACACACAGCAAACCCCCACAACCTCTGTAAGAAGCTAAAGGACTCCCTTGTATTCCCATGGGGCAGGGGTGGTTGGCTCAGCTGCTCCCTTTCCCAGCTGGTGCCACTGAAGCCCTTATGAGCAGCCTCAGCACAGACACCCAGGTCTGAAAAGAAATGTTCAGTTCAACTCCAGGGAGTCCCCACCTCCCACAGTGCAAGGCTGACCTGCACCGAGCATTTAACCAGCCCAGCTGTGTGCTCCTCTGGCACCCTGAATTTACATTCATAGAGAGAAGATTCACTTTTTCTTGGTGTGTGCTTTTTGGAACACACCTCCTGAGACATCCATGCTGTTTCCTAGTTTTCATAAAGACACCATGGGCAAAAAGAGTCTGTCCCTACACCCTGAGATCCAGTACAAAAACACATCTCACCAATGTGCCTCACAGGCAGTAGCAGGACAGGCAGATCCCCTGTTCTCTCCCAGGGCAGCAGGCATGTAGGGTTTAGGGGTGAGAGTTTGGTGTTGGGCTGGGCCAGCCCTCCCCATGCCATACCGTGCTTGTGTTGGCAGGCACCACTTCCCATGCTGGGAAAAACACATCTGAGGCTCCCAGGAGACTTAAACACTCAGGGATATCACTAAAGGGAGATGTTTCTTTCCCAGAAAAAACAGATTTCTTACGTGGGAACTGTCACACACTTAGATGTGGATGCTGACCTGTTTATATTTGCACAGGGGGAAGAGGCTGTGACAGTATCTGTAATGTGTATTGCTGTAGGGATATCTGTGAGCAACCACAAGAGACTATGTGCAGGAAAGACCCTGCTCAAATATCTTGTAGATGCAATTTTAGCTTAATTTGAAAAATTTCTCCAATGTCTGTAATTTCTGTTTCTCTCTCCACCCCTACCCCTCTCTCTGGTTCCTGACAGGCATCTGCAGCTCCTGATTCCTCCATGCTATCAGTCCTCAAGCATTTTAGTGGAGAGCCCAGCAAGCTCCTCATGGACTCCATGGATAGTGGTTGAAGGTCTGCTCCCAGCCCCAGACAGGAGCAGCAAGTTTGCCAGTCTGGCAGGCTTCCCCCCAGCATTTTCACAAGCACTTGCTTACCTTGTTTGAGCTTCAGAGAGTTCAGTTTGGGGTGAAGGGTAGGTCAGCTCTTATCTCACATCTGCACACACCAGTGTAACCCTTACCAGTTCCCCTTGCAGCTCCAACAGTTCCTGCCCAGTGGCACAGCCAGGACCACGCTCTCTCCCTCTGCTGAGGCCTTTCAGCAGGAGGCAAGCAGGCCCAAAGAGCCACAAAGATGTCCCAGGGACCCCCCAGCCCTGAGGAGAATCCTGAAGGTCTCTGAGCTTTCTCCTCCACAGCCTTTGGTGCAGGGGAAGGAACAGAGCCACAGTTTCCCCTGCCCCACTCCAGGCTGCTGAGAGGAGATCTGGGGTGATGCTCAAGGATGACAGGAGTTGGATGAAACCCTCAAAGAGGATCCTGCAAGGGCCTGTGAGATTCAGAGATTTCAAAAAGCCTCACTGGCTCCCTTCTCCTTCTGGAAAATGTTTTTAGTGCAACTGAGGTGGATTCAAGAGCTTGAGCTACTGGATCTTGCAGTTTGTTTAAGCAAATATCACTTCTGTCAATTTTCCAAATATCTGTTCACACACAGACTGTTGTAGCATCCTGCCAGGGCTCTAAACACTCATCTATGGAGAAATTTTCTGGAAACCTGTGCCTGCATCCCGTCTTGCCTTCTGACCATTTTAAAACCAAACACATAAATATGAGCCCACGTGGAAATGTGGGTGTGAAAGAATGCATTAGCTAAAGCCTTGCAGGTGTGTGTGACTCAGGGTGCCCTGCTCAGGCCACAGTCACCTTGTCCTGACCACAGCACATCACACTCAGCTCCAAGTCCAAACTAGCAAATCATATCCACATCCCTCACTGCTGGAGGCCACCACAAGACAAAGACAGCAAAACCGAGTGGGGGTGGTGTGGGAAGGGAACGGTGGAGCAGGCAGAGACACTTGGTCCTGTGTGTTTTCTTTCCTTAAAGATAAAACTTTACCCCAGTCAAATGAGAAATCAGGAACAATGCAGGAATTTTAAAGAGGCCCGAGCTGCCACCTGACTCAGCGTCTAGGCAGGATATCGATTAGCGAGGCCATTCTTTATTCCTCTGCTATTGTTCAAGGCTGGCCTCCCTCATGACAGCAACAGGCGTGGGAACACAGCAGCTTTGGTGTTAAAAAGTGCTTTTATCACTGAGCTGAGCAGAGAGGTCTCTGGGAACCAGAGATGGTTGTGTCTGATAGTCAAGGGAATGCATTCAAACCGAGAACCTTATTCTGGGATCCCTGAGGTCGTGAGGCACACCAACACCACGCAGCACATCCCCTGTCCATCATTTCTACTGAGCTATGTTCAGGTTCTGGTGAGTTCAGGGAGCTGCAGGATGAAAGCACCTCTGCCTGCTAAAAATTCTTGGATTTCTCCTCGAGCTTCAGTGGCTGCTGTGATGGCTGCTCATTCCAGACATTGTTTTCAAACAAGCCAGGTTGAGTTCTGTAACTTGTGTGGCACAGCACAGAGAACAGGCTCACCACCATGTCCTTATCCCTCCTCCTGAGCAGGTTTTTTTGCCAGGTTGTTTCAGGGTTTTTTTGCAGGATGGGCTCCAGCCTGCACTAGCTACCACAATGATGTCAGTAGGTGAGGGCATCTCCTCCTTGTTCAACAGACTAAACAACTGTAGGGTGTTACACATCACTGCCACTTAAATTACACAGCTGCCTGAACAACAGGCCAACACAAGTCCCAACCAAGTGAACTGACAGCCACTTACACAGCTTCCTGGGAGCTCTAGGCAGGAATAAAGAAAATCTTTGGTTTCTTGGTAATTTACAGTGCATTAGAAAGCAACACACTTCAGTACTTGAACACTTCTGATTTGGCTGAGTAGAGGACAAGCAGTGACCAAGAACCAGGTTTTTAGCCCGCCAAAATATTTCTGGCTGTCCGTAGAGCCATACAGTTCGCTCCTGATTTTATATTCTTTGTAGGTTTGTTCTTCATTTGCAAAAAAATCTCATCTGTAACCACCTTATATATACGCACGTGGTGGTCTTTATTTTCACCTACCCCTAAGATAAAATTAAAAAATGAAAGTCCTTCAGGCACTGACTAGAGAAACATCAATTTACAAATTCACTTCAAAGACACCCCAGATGAAAGAGCAGAGTGCACTACAGAATGGATCTCCAGACAGAGCATGTGCTCTCTGCAGACACAAGATATTTATTCCAGCATCCAGAAATGCTCTGCAACATTGTCTGTGTAAGAATGCACAGTTTGGTAATAGTGTGACTGCACCAACATTTTCTACAGGCTTTCATGCTCCAGTTTCATTCTTTCCACAAATTTTTCACCTTCCAAAAGTTGAAAAGCAGTCAGGAATCAGCCAAGATTCTCCTTCTCCAATCTGTGACAAGTGGACAACCAAGCTAAACTTAGATGTTTAATAGCTGATGGCTTCCCTTCTACAAAAAGCAGAGTTAGTGCACAAATACTATTTTTCAAAGATGATGGACGTGTTGTCTCAGGACTGACTGCCTCCCTGCCAGCTTGTACTCAGTGCTGTGCACAGAGCAAGCCATGCACAGCTTGGGGATTCTGATGCCCAGAGCTTGGCTCACTCTGCTCGTGCAGATACCACAGACACAAAAGGCTGGAGCCACTTGGCTCTGCAAAAGCCAACCCTACTCCAGCACCAACCTACACATCAGTCCAGAGCTACACAAAGTAGCTACTGCATCAGCTCATCAGTTTAGCAAAGGTGTTGATTATGGCCTTATCCACTTATTTGGGCAGCCAGGAGTTGAGGAATCCATCACCTTATCCACTACCAAAAATCAGCGCAATAAATGCTACCAGTTGCAATTTGGGGGATTCAATTTTTCCTTTCTCCTTGAGCTCAGAGGCATGGTCATACTTCCATTGTTTACTTTGTGACCTTCCTCCTCTTCCACACCTAGTGTGCTCTCAGACAGTGAAGGTCCATCTAAAACCCACAAACTAATGGGACCAAGGTACAGGTTCCAGTCTGATTCCACTATCATCAGTACTGCTGAACAGTCAGCGTGATCCCTGACCATTTATTCCCAGGCCAGTGATGCTCTCCCAGGATGATTCAGGAGGTTGGCTTGATGAATAACTGCTCCCACAAGACAGCACACAGAAAAACACCCAGCTTGGGGTCCAAGGGAGGAAGGGAGGCAGAGGAAAGCCAAATGGACGTAAACTGTGCCGTATCATTTGTTCTCAAGATGAGCAGAGCAGTTTCTCATCAATATTAAGACATTGTCTTTTCACCTCCAGCAACAAGCCCCATGTTTGGGCAATCGTGCCTCTCTTGTCATGGAGCTGCTCACAAGAATGTGTCTTACAACCTTTTCTGTGAGGAGTTAAGGTTACCCTGGAGCCTGGAGTGTCTGCTGCACTTCCTCTGCCAGTGCAGGAGCTCATATTCCTCCCAGGGGTTTCCACTGCTACCGCACTGCTTCGTCTCCTGGCCATTTTAGATTACTCCATCACAGGAGTCCAGGCTACAGCCCCCACAGGAGTTGTGCCATGGTGTCTCAGAGCAGGAGAGATGGCTCTTTGGGACAGCCTCAGAAATCCCCTGGCACATGAAAAGAGAGATGTCAATCTGTGAGGCACTTCAGCAATTGTTCCCTAAATGGAAGGGGAACTCGGAGGCAAGAACAGTCTCCGTGAAACCTGGGGACAAAGTATCCTCTGCCAAAGGAGTCTCAATCACAGAACAGTGTTCCAGGGAAAGCAAACTAATCCAGAATGTCTGTATCTGTTTTTCAGGACTCCTTCTTACGGGGAAAAGCCAGCCATGAAAAAAAGCTGATACATTAATTTCTAACCAGGAAAACCCAAGCAACCAAAACAAAAAAGGCCACTCTGACAGATATGCACCTAGAAAAGTAAATAAAATGCGTGTTAAAACATAGAAGAGACCTTCTCAATGAGCAATTCAACCCCCCAAATGAGGAGTGTTATTGATGCCATGGGACATACGTGCCTATGTATAACACTACTTACCAGATACATACATCGGTAGGTAGATGTATTTGCAGTAGTTATGATTTTGGTCACGTTCTTGTTCCTTTTCAGGTCACTACCATATATTTTAAACAGCATCTGTGCTTTGGGATACATCCCGTTATTATTTTTTTCTTGTGTTAGACTGGCAAACTACTTCATTAATTTCCTTCTTTTTACTTATTCACGATCTGTAACAAAGCTTCCTTCTCAAATCAAGGCCACTTCGCCCCCTTAACAGCCCAGACTGAGGATTTTTTTTAAAATAACACAAATAATTTCTCCTTTTACTACTTTTCTTGAAATGCTGATGAAATTCTGTACATTGATATGAATTACCTGTATAGAAGATGCTGCATTGACCTTGACCTGCTGCAGACCATCTGCTCCCAATGATTTATAACCATGGCGTAATTCAGGTGGGAAGGGACATCAAGAGACTTGAACTTCTTGTTCTTTAATTTTATCAGCTGAGATCAGCCTTCCTTTTTGACACCAGTTCTTCCAGCAGCCCATCTTTATTTCCAGACAGACTAGGAGTCTAGCCTGGATGGTGGCAAAGCTGAGGAGGGGTATAGCTCAGAGGACAAAGTGCTATCAGATAGAGCTGCTTGGAGGCTGCTCTGGCTAATACAAGAAGCCTCAAAGAGGTCCAGAACTCTGAGGGCTTTAAGATGGCTTAAGGTACAGAAGTGATGGGTCTTCTCTGCTGTATCTCCACTCTCCTTCACTGCACCTCACAACCCAGTCCAGAAGGAATTTCTCCATATTATCCACACTGACTATGTCACCATAGTCACCATAGCTCTGCTCCAACAACTGGAAATGCTGCAGGGCACTCCTGACCATCACCAGCTAGGTTCAGCCACTTGGACAGGAGGTAACAGAAGAAGACTAAAGGAAGCAGAAGGCCCAGCAATTTCCACCTTTGGAGAACCCTGACCATTATCAAGGCCAGATAATACTAATGTTGGCATCGTGTTAAGTTTCTTCATCTCCATCATCTTTTTTTTTTTCATAGCTGAACCAACTCACAGCTTTGTCGTGCTTGGAAACAAAATGGAGTTCCCTTGCAGGTCAGCACAGAGCAGATTGCCTGCACAAAGCAGGTCAGATACCAGTCACAGATCACCACTGACCTCTGCATGGATTCCTCTAAGGCTGCTCTATTTGCTTACACAGCTGCAGGCTCCTAGTTCACATCACTTTGGTATCTGAAAGAGAATTTTGCATCGTTCCTGTGCTGGAGTTTTCACACGGGCACACTTTTCAGGGTGGAGAATAATTCTTTTTAACTGTATGAAGTAGTTTATCAAAGTATCTTTTTTAATGCAAGAATGATCAGAGTTTTGAGAGGAGGAGGAGAACTTGAAAGGATTGCTCAGGTGGAAGGAAAAGTTGTGTGACCTGGATTCAAAAGAATTTGACTGGAAGACTGGCTTGGATTTGTTTAGACCTACCAGAGAGAAATGGGAGAAGAGCTTCTCTCAGAAGTATTTGGGAGAGGGCTATAGGGAGTTCTGGAGAAAGCACCTCATGGGGTCAGCATGGACAACCACAGGACCTTCAGGAGAAACATTTAAGTCAGGTTTAAATGTGCCCTAGATTGTGGTACTTTGAGAGCTCTCCAGCTCTTAGGAATCTGATGGCATTAAGGCATCAGCCTGTACTCTCAAGGCAGCATTTCTCATGTTTTCCAAACAATTTGGGAACTGCACATCAGTGCAGATTTCTCAGCTCAGTAATTGTGGTGTTGCCTCAGCATTTTTCTATCAGGATTCTTCAAAGCTCTTTAGATTCTCTCCTCAATGCAGCCATCCATCCTCCTCCAGGAAATCCCAGACCTTACTGATTATTACCAATAAAATAATTGATGTTGGGAATGCTGATACAGGAAGATGAGGCTATTTAGGAACGTTTTACCAGATGCTGGTTGAGCGATACTGCATCATTTCATGCAGCACTTCACAAAACCTCTTTCTTCCCTGCTGTGTTAAATTGTTACTTTCCCTGAGGGAGAAACATGGTTCTTCACAAATCTGGCCTGAGAGGAAAGTGGGGAAAGAGTGTGGGAATAGCAGACAACATCAAGGATTCCCATTTCCCTATTCTCTGCTTCTTGTGAGCAACCTTGCGCGGCTTTTAACCACTGCCACTCGTTTTCTGAACTGCTCTTTCAGTGGCCACATCCTGTGCTGCCTCTGGTTTGGTGACAGCACTCCTAAATACTGAGAGCATTGTCAGAAAAATCAGTCTTGGGTTCCTCTTGGACTGAAAGAACCAATTTAATAGGATAGGATAATTATGGGAAGCCCCTATGCCACATCACATGGGTATCACATGCATAAAAAACCCCATATATCCTACTAATGTGCACTGCTTAGGCATCTCTGTCTCTCACACACAGAAAGATGAAACTGATCACCCCCAACCAGGAAAAAAATTGCTTATTATTTTGATAGCTAGTTTTTCATATCCCAATTGAACCTGAGGGGTAGTTTTTAAGGAGAATAAATTTCACATTTCTCACCAAGAAGCCAAACAGAACTGCAAGATTCAGAACAAAACCAATGAATTTATAGCTACTTCACCTTGTTTCAATCAAGTTTAAATATTTCTTCCTTTCCTACCATTTCAAGGAAAGCAATAAACATCAGCAAGCAAACACAGTCCTGTCTGACATCACTTACTGGTCAGATTTTATCCCCAGGTTTCTGCATGAGCTCATACAGGGTTTTTTCCACAGTGTAAGCCCATTTTGATAACATCTGTCAATCACTAAATCAGAGAGATAAAAGACATTAACCCACAAATTAAACATTTCTGTACAGGTAGCAATTTTGGGGATAGTTTTCTCTTAGGTGTCCTGTGGTCATACTTCATCTTTGCCTCCACTTAGCATTAAAAACAAGAAGCTCCAGCATACAAAGGACCCAGTGGGAATGCAGTGCCTGGATTTATATGGAGCAGGGCATTATACTATGTATGAGAACCAAGAGAGAATTCAAATTAAATTAAATGGGAAGCTAGGTGGGGAAAGCTTATGTTAGGCCACTGGCAGGACTTCAGTCCGCAGAGAACTCCCTAACCTCCTCCCCACTCCTTGTAGCTTTAAACATGAGCTTGTGGCCACCTGGAGAGCCAGCAGGGCTGTGGGGACAAGCCAGGGCACCACTTCCTTGCCTTTGTGGCTGCAGGTGACTCATGTACACACCTGTTTCCTCTGCAGCCTCTCACCCCTCCAGGCAGCAGGGTGCTGGTAGACAGACAGGGTTTTACCAGGAAACCCAGGTGTCCAGAAAAACAATTAAGGAGATTTGAACTGACCAAATCCTTTAGCCTTCCAGAAAGCACAACTGGGTACAAATATTTTCCAAGGTTTTCTCTGACAAATCCTCAGGATACCACATGCCTGATGCATCCCTGTGAGAGGATTTGCCTTCATGCAGCCACACAGAAGCACACCAAGAAGGAGCAGGGCTGCCTGCTTCTCTCACAGGGCTCACGGCACACTTTGGAAAGGCAAGCCCCTTAAAAGGCACCTTCCCTGCCCCACAGCACTTCTGGGCTTGTGAGCTCTTGCACACACATGGATATTTGGTTTTCTAGTATGAAATGCACCCTTGTAATCTGCTTGGGCCAGCAGTGTCTTCCTGACCCCCGCCCCATTTGCTATGATTTACTTTACAGAAGGCTTCAGACTCCAGCCAACACAAAACTGGTGGGAAGAATCATGATTCATGGATTTTTTTCAATTAATCAAGTTCTTAATTTTACCCGGGAGGTCGCGCCTTGAGATTCTTTCAGACCATCACAAAAGAGAACGAGCTGGCTGGGAACAATAAGCACCATCTGAGAATCCTCCCATAACTCAGGCTGTTTACTTTTCAGTTTCACTCACCATCATCCAAGCACATGTCTCTTTTCCCTCAAATCTTTCAGCTGTTTCTTCCTCTGAAGCTGACTTCCAGGGAAAGCTCTAGATATCTTTGCCTTCAGAGCAGATTCGTGTCCTGATTTCTCTTCCCTCTGTGGCAAAAGTATAGAGCAGGCTGAGGTCTTTCTACCCCATAGCTTGCTTTAGGAAGAGATGTGTGTGATTCTTTCACACCTTGGCAGACTTTTCCTAAAGCCTCAAGATTTAGAGCTGGGATCTTGCAGCAGCACAACTCCTCGACTCCAGGATGGGAGAGCACATCCCAGGAACTTGGTGCCAGCACTGGCACCGCATGGCTGCATGTCACAGCCTTCTGGGGTGACAAGCCCCCCAGCAGCCATGTGTGCAGCAGGCTAGGAACTGCTGTCGTTCCAGAAGTTTCTGAAAACCATGTTGGGTCCTGGAAGAAAAACACCCAGGAGTTTCAACAATCTACAGCATTTTCCAGTCTATGGCATTTGTACACGAAGGGACCTTACCCACACAGATGGCCCCAGGCTGTAACTATATCAAGTCACTCACATGACCAAGACTTTCCTGGATCTCAGCCTCAGGGGCTATCAAGAGTCCAGCAGGCCTGACAGACTGACAAAAAGACTCTCACAGCTCACATTCAGGATCAAAACACTACTCACTAGAACAAAGCACAGATTAAGTGATACCAGCCCAGATGACACAGACCCCAAATAAGTGCAAATAAAATATTTTTCTGCTGCCAGAACACCATCATGCGATTTGCACGTGGCATCTCTTCCTGCAGAGGCTATGGAGAAGCATATCCACTATCTGCCTCGGAATTCCCCCAGGAAAGCTGGCCTGGCTGGCAGTGTAGGGTGCCTAACTTCCAGACTATTAAATTACACTGCAATCAATGCAACTCCAGAATGTACTTAATTTTAAGTAAACACCTACAGACTGTGATGAACTAGGATGCTGCATTGCTCAGCGCACTTCTTTGGCTGATTTGTTCATCAAGGCAGTATCTCAGAGGGACAAAATTACAGAAACCTTCTAAAAGCTACAAGAATACCTTAAATAAAGGGAAGATTGTTGCATTTACATTAAAGTTACCAAGTTTTTAAGACCCAGTTTCTTCGGTCCTTACAGAGATACTGCACTCAATTTAAGTCTCTTATAAACACCTAACCTGGATAAATTAAAAGGAACATATAACCAAGATCTTCTATCACTTGCCAATACAAGATGCATTATTGGCCCAGGCCTCAGAGAAAATTGCAGTTTTGAATTCCCACTTTTAGTTAAGCTAATGAGGAGAAGGAAGAGAATTTTTGGGGTGGGCTCTTCTTCCTTTCATCTGAAAAGTGGTTACTGAGCTGTGCAAAGCCTGTGTGCATAGCTCTGCGAGCTCAGTGCCTCAGTGCCTGAGTTCCTAAAGACTGTACCACTGAAAGGAGAGATGAGTTCTTCCTATATCCTCCCTGGAAGCTGGTTAAACACTCAGTTAGCAGAGGGCCCTCAGAACAAGGGATATGGCTTTGCACTGGGTAGAGTTTGCAAACGCTTATCAGTTACCTGTTTTATTCTCTTCTTGCTTCGTTGCAAACCATGAAGCTTCTCAGGAAGGCTCAGGCTCACAGACACTCTGTGACTCTGATAGTTTGGTTGCCCATTCTTCTCACCAGCCACATGCCAGCATGCATGCAATGACTCCATGGTGTGGCTGCTTTGGGGGAGCTGGATGGGGAAGCAGACTGCAGCTGCTTCTGAAGGATATAAATATGTTTTGTAGTCGAGGGGCTCCAGCAGTCCAACAGGGTCAGGGACACCTGGGCTCTATTCCTGGCTCCCCTGCAGACCTGCTGCATTGTTTCACTCCTTTCAGTAGCTCTAAATGAAGACCTTTTCCTGCCAAATTTATTTCCTTAGGTGTCAGGCTTCCACTTGAGAATTTGAGCCACAGTAAGGAATTTGGAGTGATGGGACTGGCCTGTGAATGCAAGTCCAGGCATTCATTTGATAGCAAATCCCACAAAAGCCATTGCTCTGGTGAGGACCACGAATGGCTCACAGGCCAACCTTACTCACACCATTTACCAGTTAGCCATCTGCTCCCTTCAGATATTATTTTATGGCTTTCCTTTGTTTTCACTAAGGCCCAAACAGGAATGAAATTGTGGGTCCTGTAGCTAGCCCTTTTAAATAAATAGTTCTGCCATCACTCTAATAAGTTTGACAAGTTGGTCACAGGCCCTGGGCAGGAAGCTAATAAACTTCAAGTTGCTTTTCTATTGTTTTCCTAAAACAATTTGACTTCCTTTCTGATAGCCTCAAATTCCTTCAATAAAAATAGAGTAGCTGGGAGCCAGAGGACGAGCTGAACCCGAGCCAAGTAGTGCTCACAATGCCGCCTGCGTAAGATCACATTTTATCCTGATCCACGAAGACCCTTTAAAAGAATAGCAGGCAGACAGCTGCCAGTGCATGTCAGGAACAGCTCAGGAGTGAGTCTCTCCCCCAGCATTGGTCCTCCAGGCTGGAGGGGATCTCCAGCCAGTGAGACAGGGTCAGACCACAGGCTGAGCTCCTGGGAGCTGACAGGGGTTCACTCACCCTGCCCAGAGTGAACTCGCCCTCCCTCAGACACTTCAGGATCTCTTCTGGGAGCCGAACACTGGCAGAGAGGTGGGCTCCAGCAAGACCAGAGGGCTGTGCTAAAGCTCTCCCACCCTTCAGTCAGCTTTACCTGTTCCTCTCTCTACCTGTGCAAGCTCAGCAAAAAGAGGTAAAGGTCTGTTCTTTCTTTTCTTTTCTTCTTTTGGAAACACATCTATGTATATATATATACACGTATTTCTGTCAAGCAGCAATTCATCCAGTTGGAAGTTTGCAGGACAAGATGAATGTCTGGTAGCTAGGTAGATGAGGACTCCTTTCTTTCAAATGACTTGCTGATCCTTTGGACAAATCCTTTATGTTCTCCATGGTCTGGTTCCTCCACCTGTAAAACAAGGAGGGTGTTTATAGGAGCTGCAATTTCATTATCATCTGCAAAGCACTTCTCAACTACTCAGAGATGCTGCAGAGTTGAGAAGTGGAAGCAGGAGGGGTGAGAGGGCCATACTTTTTTTCCCAGTAACATAAAGCTGACAGCTGAGCATTTATATTGGGATAGATGGCAATTTCTCTTCAGTGAGATGAGAACCTCTTCCAGTTTTTCTTGCTTCATTGGCAAATGAGTCTGACACAGTGATATTTCACAACTTGCTGTTTCTTGTTTCCTCTTTTCTCACTCTGTGCTAGTATGGTGCTCTGGGCTGGGAAGATGAAAACATCCATCCATATGGAATAATTTGGGGGTTTTTACTAAATGAGGAACTGTGACTATAAAACTGTTCTTATTCAGGGGCCTTTGCTACTCCTCTTCCCTTGGGCCCAGCCTGTCCTTGGGAATTTGCCTCCTGCTGGAGGATGCCTTCAAACTGTCTCCAGAGGTCTAATGTCTATCAGAGAACTTCCCTCTCTGGCCTTCTCTTTCAATCATATCCATGCGTGGGGATTTGAGATAAAATGTTTCATCAGGAAGGTACCATCCTTTGGTGCTTCAGAGAAGGTACTAGAGGTGCCTGTCCAGCATGGAACATTATGAAGAACCAGGATAAGTGCAGTGCTGTGGCCAGGCAGCAGAGATGAACTCAATCACTGTTGGGTGGTGGTTTTTTTTCTCAAATTTCCCAATGTAGTAAACCCGACATGCTCCTCAGGGACAAAGTCCTCAGTAATGGCAGGAATGTACAAGACATTTTCCCTTCAGACAATCTCAGTTTTCACATCTCAAGAGCGCATCTAGCTGCGTTTGAAACAACCTTCCAGCAAAGCCAGATGCTCTGGGAACACCTGCTCTATGTGAAGAAGCTCTTTCATATGGGAGATCTCATCTATACTACTGCGTATTTGCAGACCTTCTCCATGCATCGTCTTGGCTTGCTCTTTTTGTTTGTTTAAATCTCAGGCAGAGAATTAATCCCTCCACTAAATATCCATGGGATCAATGCTGAACAACTCATCACAGAAACTGCTCCGGATTTACCTGGCTTTTGTATGCAAGGGTGCAGATCTGATAAGGCAGTAAGGCAGGTACAGGAAATAGAATAAAAAAGGGACCTCTTGGCTTATCAGGTTCAAGCCCTCTGAATAACAGGCAAGTACAAAACAAATGACCTTTTCTAAACTTACTAAACTCTGTCCTAAATCTCATTAGGTTTCCACCCTAACTTGTGCTGCTAAAATGCTGTTCCAGCACCTCCTTGCCTGCTCTGTTGCTTAGAAACCTTCTGATTTCCAACCTAAATTCATTCATGGCCAATTTATATCTATTTATGCTTGTGCCACATTGTCCTTTAGCTTATGTAGCTCTGCTCTCTCTTGAGCACTTACTTTCCCAGCCCCCAATTCCTAAAAGTATTTATAGGCAGCAAATCTCTCCTCTCTTAACCTTTGTTCTGCCAGACTAAGTAACTAAGCTCCCTTATAGTATTCACCCTGCAGGCACATCACATGGTTTAATTACTTTGTGTAGCTGCACTAGCATGAAGTTCAGTGCAAAATAATTAATGCTGAAAAGCTCTAACTGGTAGCACATCTATTTTCAAATCAGCTCCAATATCTCTGTGCAGTCACTGCTGTGACTGATAAGTAAACACACTGTTGGCTGAGACACCTTCCATCCCTCTGACCACGCCACTGCCTTCCTCTGCACCTGCTCTTGCTGAATATCCTCCTTGCATGTGGGGAAGCAGCACTACAGACACTATTTTGGAGAAGTCTTATCCTCTTGGATGACATTACTTCCACTCACTGCAACTGGAAATACTGCTACATCCTCAAAGTTTGCTTGCCTTTTTCACCCCCAGTAGCATCCCTGGTTCCTCCTCCTTTGAACCATGAACTTTCCCCATCTTTCTCCAAGACTCTCTCCTGAGAGATGGAGATTCCTGTTACTCTTCAAGCAACAAGTTCCTAGTGTATGACTTCGCACTCTCCCACTTAACCTCACCTTGATCAGTCCAGTCACAAAGAGCCTTCAGCTCTTGTGGTGCTGGAATCCACCTCTGCCCCNCAACAAGTTCCTAGTGTATGACTTTGCACTCTCCCACTTAACCACACCTTGATACCTCTGCCCTCATGATACCTCCCAGCTTTGTTTCATCAGCAGATTTCATTAGTATTTCTACATTCCATGCCAAAGTAATTAACAGAAATATTAAAAAAGATCAGTCCTATGAGCAATCTTTAAGCAGCCTCACAGATAATTTCCCTTCGACCTATGAAGGAACTGGTATATCAATTCTGTCAGGCTCTTACTCACTTGAGGATTTATTTAATAATCCCTGTCTTCTTCAGCTGAATCTTCTACACTAATTTGCTTCTTCTGGGACACCATATCATATGGTTTACCGAACTCCAGGTAGATAAGGTCTGCTATGTTTCTTTTACCTAGGGGGTCGAGAATTCTAATCCAAAAAGCTCTTAAATTTTGATCAAAAGGTAGCACATGTTGTTTTATTTTCCCTTTCCCTCCCGGTTTTATTTCTGCTTTGCTTCAAAATGCATTGCACAGCATCACAAACTGCTGTGATCTGCGAGCTGCACATGGCAAGCTGTCAGCTGTTCTCCTCATTCCCACTGTCTGGGGGAGCATTCTCTTCCACTTGCTCTCCTCACTCAAGTCAGGCAACTTTTGCATAATACGCTCTTGGGGAGGGGAGTCAAAATTCTTCTTCCCTGCTTAAGATTGAGCAAACCAGCTATTTTTCTAGCTGAGGAGCTGGAGAAGCTGCCAGGACACCTCTGTTTTCCCTTGAAGCGGGTGCAGCAGAGAAGGGATGACACATTGAGGGGCTAGCTGAAGTATCCATACAACATCTCCATTCCCCTTTCTGTCTTTTGCCCCCCTGTCTGCCTTCTACCATTCTCTTTTTGTGCATCAAAATCTGAATAGTTACCACCAGCACCAAAACAGAAGGAGCTCGTAACTGGTACCTCCTGTGCATCATGCATGCGTTGGACAGAAACCTTCTCTCCTCCCTCATACATTCAGCAGAACCAGACTCTATCTGCTGAATTCAGGATTACCTCTGTATGCCACTCAGGAACACCACCTGGGTAGGAAACACAAAGCAGTGAGCAGGGAGAATCAGACCTGATCACTCTGAGTGTGCAGCAAAGTGTCAGCCACGCAGGGAGGTGAGTGTATTTCAGACAGCTCTCTCACAGGACCTGTCTCTCTCCAGCATGTGAAAAACGCTTGACAAGCCTTATCCCTAGCCTATCCCAAAGCCATCTGTGAGCTAGACCTGTATTATTAACACCTTTTTTTTTTGGACACTTCTATGATGAAGTCCCTGACAATCTCACTGGCATAAAATCAACATGAGTTTACATAATAATGCTTCATGGAAATTACTCTAGAAAGACAAAAAGCTGGAATGGTATTCTCCTTCCCCTGAATTTCCATTGCAAATACAAAACTGCCACACAGGAGAGGAAGAAACAACTCCAGGGACATTTCTATTTTCTTAAAAGCCACAGAAGGGCTTTCAATAAAGTTAGAAATGAAGCAGCAGATGACTATACCAGCAGATTACTGAGCTGCTGTGGGAATTTACTGTGCACTCTTTATCCTGCATCCTGCACTAACCATCAGTGAGGATACAGCCCTCCTGGAAAAGGGTTGCACTCCTAACTTCAGAGTGAGAGTGTGCACATAGGATATACTTCCAGAGATAGCCTTTGCACAGCACTGTCCCTTTGTAGACTGGCTTTCAATCTTGTGACTAAAGGAGGTATTAAATTAGTGGGAGAAAAATTACTAGAAGAGCTGCAATTATTGTGTTTTAGTCCCTGGACTGCTTTTGTTTCATGATCTGCACTCACTGATGCATAGAGACCACCAGGCAATGTTCTGGGTGAGAGATATCTAGCCTGGGAAGGATTGCTGGAGGAATAACCAGCAAAGCTTGTGTGCAGCAAGTTGGTTCTCAGGTCAGCAGTCTTCTGTGCAAATCTCACTCTCCTGCCGCCAGTTCTTTGAGACCTTTTTCAAAGGCAGAAGGCATCTCTGATTCTGCCTCCTGGCTGGGCCATTCCTGATGTGCAGGAATCAGAGGCTCAGCTTGATACATACATGAAATACAAGACCTTCAGTCACCTGGTATGTCAAAAACATTTTTAAGAGAGGCCCAAATGCTCGTGCGTCTGACTGTGTGTGCGGGGAGGTGGTGGTAGGGTGGTGTGACAAAAAACACCTCTCTTGACAGGCAGATTGTTCTCTATTTATCAGTACAAGGGCATGTAAAAAGTCCCTGGGAAGCATTTGGAGCCCTTTAGGACAAGGCTGCAGCTCTGCTGGGCCACTGGTCCAAGCCAGCAGAGCAAGTTCTTTGTGATTTGAAGAAGTGGAAGACCCTGCTCCACACGAACTCTGCTTTGCCAGATTAAGCTTGAACGAGTCAGAAGTATGTCCTCTGTTGGTTGAATTGTCTTTTGTCTGGCATGGAAAAAGCTTTCCAGAGGCTGGCTGGTGAAACCGTGGGGCAAGGCTGTCTCTTTTCATTTGGGGAAGGCTTAGACCACAGAATGTTATCTGTGGGAAGATGTGCAAAGGAATAGTAGCAGCAGTGACTGGAAGGGACTGCGCGAAGCCAGCTGCAAATGCATCCTGCCGGCATGAGGAGAGTGGCACAGGGAGAGGCTGAGAATGGAGAGGGAGGAATGAGATCCATGGTCTTGAAAGGAAAAACAACAGGAAACCAGGTTTGAAAAATAGATAGATTAGTCTGGAGGGGGTGGGAGAGACAAGTAGGTGAAGAAAGAAGAGGGAGAAAGGCAGAGAGGCAGTGGGGAAGATAGAAAGTGACACAGAAAGGGGGTGGAGAAAAAGAGAGGAAGAGAGAGAGAGAGAGAGAACCATACTAAAGGAATAAAACGAAGCAACTGAGGAGTACAAGGAGTTCAACAACTACAAACAAGGAAAGTGCTAAAGCAAGGAAAGGAGACTGAAGACAAGACACTGGAAATCAGGTAAGCAACCATGAGGGGGAAATAATAAAACTGCAGAAGTGCCGATGGTAGATCAGGTTATTACATTCACAGGGAAAACAGCATGAGGGGAAAAAAGGATTTGGGGAGGCAGGAAAAGAAGGATGGCCAAAAATAACTTAAGAAATTTACTTTTTCTTTCATTTTCTCTTCAAAACATTCCCACTAGTAACATGGTGGGCTTGGGACATTTTAAAAATTAAACTGTTTTGCTACAGGCAGCTACAGAAATAACAAGTAACTTCCCTGCGGTGAACCTAGATACCAATAGATTCCAATGTACATGAAAGCAGGATAAGAGCCCCAAACATCCTCCCTCAGACAGTATAAAGTGCAAATTGCCATTTCTGTCAGATCCCGTTTCAGTATGCTATCAAGCTGCTCAGGTGGTGAAGGGAACTCTTACCTAGGAAAGGCTCTCGGGGTATAAACACTTTACCAAGTGTCTGCATGAACCGCCTATATTCTGAAGTGAGCAGGATGCTTTCAAAATATTGCAGTTCCTTTTCCTTGAGAGTATTGTGTCCAGGCTGGTCTGTGACACGGAGCCTGGGAATGTAACTCCAGTGCAGAGAAGTGCCTTGCTGGTATCTGGCAGTCACACGTTCTGTGCGCGCCGCCAGGGAATGAATGCCTTTCTCCTCCATCCCGACACTGCCCGTGGCAGCCTCAGCAAGGAGGCATGCAGACCTGAAGGGACAAATGTCCTCTCCCACACCAGCAGCTGCTGCTTCTTTTTATTTGCCTTCCTAACCTTTTCCCCCCATTTTTGTACTTGGAATAACGATGCCATTACATTTCCATAATTTAACACCGCTTTTTTAAAGAATAGCCCACCTTGAGAATATGGTACCCCTGGAACACACCCACCTGGAAAGAAGCAATCTCACTGAGTGCAAAGGTTCTGACTAATTGCCACCTCAGATCTGTGGTGGCTCCTTTGATTTCCTGAAGGGTCGTTTGGCTGCCCATTTGTCATGTCTAAGGAGCTTTGTGGTATTCTGGTTTTAACAACTGGGGTAAACTGAGGCAGTGCCCCTGTCCCTCAAGTACTGTAGCAACCTTTACAGGATCATATAAGTGGCTTTTCTGGACAAACCTCAGCTAAAAACGTCTTGTGCTGAATGAGCCTTAGGCATTGAACTCTCCCTCCATGATAACAAACCCACCAAAATTCCTTGGTGAAGCAGTGTGTATGAGAGCTTTCCCCTACTGCTGCCTATGTGTTCCTCTCTTTAAAGAACTTCATGCATGTAACATGTGTGTGCATATGTGTATGCAGCTAGGAGCAACTTAAACAGTTATTCAGAAGCCTCACAGTATTCAGTATTTGTACCAGGAGCCAAAAAATCCTGCATTTGCTGCTATTTTCAAAATCTACTATGAGAAGACCACACATTTCTAACTTTGTTCCCCTTTTCCTTGGGAGCAGAGCAGTACTCTAGGAGAATCCCAGGGTTTAAAATACTTGTCAGGCTCTGGTCACTTGGGAACTATGTTAAGTATTCCTGTTACTATAAGTATTTGGGGTTGGTTTTTTGTTTGTTTTTTTTTTTTCCACTCAACAGTATATATTATCACAATATTTTTAGTATTATATGGGCATTGAAAAATTTTAACTCTGACAGAAAATACAGGACTTCATACCTTAGCCTATCTTTTCTTTTTGACCTTCAGACAGATTTCACACATTCTGCACACATTTGCCCATTTTCTGACTTACCTTGCAGCACTGAAAATAGACAAGGAGGAATGAGTAATTCAGCACTACACCATGTCATTAGGGAGCACAGTTTGGAGACTGCTCCACGCTTTGGGTGCTGTTGTAGAGGCCTGAGGAGAGAGGCCCAAAATTAGAAATAATTCCCAGAAGACAACAGAGAGACTTTAATATTTGGGCTAAGAATCCATAAGGGTGGGGAGGAATCAATTTTATTGCTATTGATAAGCAACAGAGAAATCTCTGTGAAAAATACTCAGCATGCTAGCTCTTCCCTGAAACAAAGAAATATTCATGGCACACAGCATGCAATGAGCAGTGAGATTCACTCTTAAGTCTCTCTAGTGTATCTTTGAAGAGAGGTCAGGGGGGTTTACTGTAAGAACTGTAAGGGTTTACACTTACATTTCTGCCTTTCTCCATTTTTTATGTCATTACAGACATGCTTTGAGAATGGCTGAGAATTTCCATATGAAACTGCTCTCCCTTAGAAGCAGAAAAGCTGACAGATGTCTTGGTCAGGGCACAGGGTTGCTCAGAAAGTGAAGCAGTCTGGCAAGGGTGATGCCTGCAGAGCTCCAGGGTCTTCTGCTGCACTCAGATATCTGGTGAAGAAAGGAGGGAATAGTGGGATGGGAGAAAATCTGTCTCCAGTTTGTAATCAGATAAAGCTATCCAAGAGGGCTGGGGTTAATTCTTGCTTCCTAGTCCAATTTCCTCTGTCATGATGAAGCAAATCACTTAAGCCACATTTCCCCACAATTGCCCATTTCTTGTCTTTTGAGTATCTGACTTCTACATGTGGTGCAACTGGTGGAAGTGATAAACTCTCCCACTCCAGCACCAACCAGATAGAGCCCTGCTTTGAATACACATTACACACTGCTAAGTACACTGGAAAAAACGCACCAACAGATTAGCCACATCATCAAAGAGCTTCCAGAATTAATGAACAGTTTTTATCTTAATCTCTCACTGCCTTAGTTCCTCGGCTGCACAGCTGATCTAATACCATCTCCTCACCTCTGGGTGGTAATGAAAGTAAGTAGATTTATAATTGTGAAGCCATCAGATACTGTTGTGATGAAAGCCATAGGAAAACCCATGAGGAAACTAATAATTCTGTCTTTAGAGCTGGACTTGAATAATGTACAGTAAATGAGGCACAGGCCACCCACCGAACAACGAGGAGAAAACAAAACATTGAATAGCTGCTGTTCAAGAAAGCCCCCGCCAGGCTGGCACAGAACAAGGCAGGCATCCTGTGCAAAGAATGAGGTGACAATGTGAGGATGTGGTTAAGGACTCTAAGAGGCACAGGCACAAAGAGATTGAATTAAGATTACTGAGAACAGTAACCCCGGCATTTCCTAACTCCCTACTGCTGGGCTTTGCCAATTTAGTATTAGTTGGTCTCAAAGGGGGGTGTATGTTTGTGCATATATATATATATATGGTGCATACACTGAGTACAAAAAATTATTCACTCACATAGCCAGACTATGAAGCAAGGAAACAGCAATGAGGCTGGAGTGTGAAAAGAATCCTACAGATTTTTGGAAAGGAGGAGGAAATGAGATTTGACAAGGTAGTAATAAGTGGGAAATAGATAGTCGCTGAAAATTTCCCCTTTCTAAGGCTGAAAGAATTAGCAATTTGGGTGCTGTGTAGAGTTAGCTGGTCTACCAAAAACTGCCAAAAAACTGAGGCAAAGCTCTCTGGGGGAGCTTGACTGTAGGGAAACCATGGGGAACTCGTAAGCAGGGAGATACTGGGGTGAGAGGAAGGAAGAAAAGATGGGAAAAGTCTGAATGAGAGCTCTCTCCTTATCCCATTACCTCTCCAGTCTGCTTTATTTCAACATTATAACGAGTTGCATCTCATGCAGTCTGTGAAGGATCCAAAAATCACATGAGCAGGTTTAATTGCTGCTATATTGTGCCCAGTGTGAGGCCTGCCATCACTGCACATCATACACCAGCCTTCCCCACTGACTGAGCAGTGCTTGAGATCAGCTCTCAGCAGCCCCCAAATTTCTCAGCTTGTTTTTGTTTTCCGGAGCTCCCTATGCCCTCTTTGGCTATCTCCTCACTTCTATTTTGCCCAATTAGTATCATCTGCAAATTCATACAGATCAGCTTCTCTCTGCAAAGAGAAAGATACTGGACAGAGCATCAAGTTTCCAGCATTTACATTAGAGAGAGAATTTATGGGATTTTTTTTTTTCCTAGAAAAAAGCACAGTGGCCCTTCATTTAGTTTTTCCCAAGTCCAGTTTTGTCACATCTGTTGTGGTCTCTAGGGACCCACATTTCTCTAAGGCAAAGAGAGAATCCCAAGAGGATTAGAAGATGCTCCCTACATTTTAAGTGTAAGCCTGGATACCACTATCATGTAACTATTTGATGCCAACTTTTCAAAGATAGTGGGATAAATTCATCCCTCAGCTTGACTCATCTGAGTTCAAGGTCTCTTCTGTTCTTGATCTCCTGAGACTACATCAGGCAGAGCTTGGCCCTAATATTTGGACATATGAAAGAACAGGGGGAAGAATAGCTTTGGATGTTCTGGACAGACAACTAATAAAAATTCAACTGACTGGGAGTCTGCAGCTTCCACCGTCACTTCAGATGAAAATATTCTACATATTATTATCATCTGTGTGTGTAACACATCCCTGATGTACACACTTGAAGGTGTTGAGTGATTCCCCTCTGTCTGTGTCCCTGTGTGCATCAGGATTGTGTGCCTGTGTGTGTAGGAGGTGAGGGGTCATTCAACCCCCTTATCTTCTCACCCACTCTCTTTCTCGTGAACTCTGAGATTTTCCACATTTGGAGAGGAGAGGGAAAGCACACCTCATCAAGGAATAACTAGCTGTCTGCAACTACAAGTAGGGCCAGTGCTCTGGATACCAGTATGACCCTTCCAGAAATTACAGTGAACTTGGGAGGAGCAGAAAGATAAGAAACATTGGATATCTGTCTTCTAGGACAAGAGCTGTTAACACAGAGCTGTTCTTCTCCCATGAGATTTCAGCTCTAGAGTCAAAGTCACTCTGATACTGGCTCAACACAGGACTTCAAACCCAAGGAACTAGAATGGAACCTATGCAAACATGTCAATTATTTTTCTTTAAAAGCATAAGTACAAAGCTATTTATTCCAAGCTCATGTGCAGATCAGAGTTACAAAATTGGCTAAGGAACCAGCCTGGTTCAGGCAGAAACTTATCATAAGCATATGCACGCATATATGAAGCCAGAGAGATGATGTTTGGACAAAAATGCCTAATAGGTTGTTGTTTGTCTATTGTATATCCATAGGAAGGAGCCAATGCCACTAAAAACAAAGATACCTGCTGAGGTGGGCTTTAGCATCACAAATCCTCTGTAATCTAAAGCACTGCACCCACTCTGCACAATGCATTTCTAACTCTATTCATCATTTAATACTGTAAGCCACTGTCCCCACAATGCAAAACAAAACAGAACAAAATGCACCACTGGTTCTGCCAGGTGTACCTGCTATAGAAGGGCAGCAGGAGAGGGTTTTCTTTCACATAACCAAGACAGTGTTGTCCAAAGGCACAGGAGAGAAGGGCTGTGGTCTGTAGAAGGAGATGTGCTGTAGACGCCGTGTTGTATTCCTGTCATGAGGTTTAAGAGGCCGTGCTGTGTAGAGAACAGGACACAATCTTTCAAGTCACAACCCCTGAGCTCTCTCCCCAAACTGTGTCTAACACAGTGACCTCAAATAAGCAGTTTGCCCCTTCTGTACCCCAGTGATCTGCAAGACAGAGGTGACAACATCTGCACTGCATGAGATGCTGAGGCTACCAACAAGGGGCTAGAGATCCTTAAGTAGCATTAACCAACTTCCAGTGCAGAGCTTGAAGTGTCCTTCCCAAGTGCCTACCGCTGTGAGTGCAGTTTGACGGTGTGGGCTCCACTTCTGTCTGGGTTCAGCCTAAAAAGTGTCAGCAAGGGCAAAGATCTCTGCCCACACACCCACCATGATCTGTTGTGCCACGTGCTGGCCTGCACCTGTATGACATAACACAGCTGGAGGGAGGAAAGCCACGAGCAATTCCTTGGCACTGACCATGCCCCAGCCGGCCTGGATGCCCCACTGCAATGTCACTGCTCACATGCCCAGTACCCAGAGGGGACAGCTGCCTCCTCATTCAGTAGCTTGGAGGGAATGCACTTTTTGCATGGCCTCCATGCACAGCCACGTGTCTGGAGTGTGAGCTTTAAACACCCTGGGCCCTCCACTTTGTTGTGAAATCTCATTAATTCCCAGAGACACACATTTGTACCTGATCGAGCAAATCACACACAGAGGTTGGGCAAAAACGCAATGGCTTTGAATCCCATACTTTCCCCCTCCCTGGGAACTGTGCTTGCCTCACACAAAGGAGCCTTCCTCAGAGAGCCTCTCCACGTGCCCCTGGGATCTGCCACAGGGAAGAGGTGAGCCCAGCAAGGGAGAGCAGAAACAGTGTTATAATCAGACTCTCCACTTTATTTTAGAAACATCCCGCAGAGATGGCGACCTCCTGTCACCTTCCTTGTGGGAAAAGCTAGCTTGAAGTGTTGAGCTTAGCTATTTATATCACTGCTGATAGTCTTGCCTGTCTTCTAAAGAGGGGAAAACTTTCTTCCTAGCCACCCCCAGGGAAATAAACTCATACAAAGATGATTGCACAGGAACAGCCCTCCTGGCTCTCTGATGTGGATTTGATAGCTGTTCACCCGAGCCCTGGCTAGTTCCAACCAGAAGGAGCGTGCTGGCTGGAGCGAGCAGCACTGATGTGAAATGCTCGCCTGTCCTTCAGAGCACGTGGCATCACCAACAGGATGGGCAAAACTGCTCAAAGGGCAACAGACACTTCCCCTCCTGCAGATAAAGGTAGTGCAAAAAAGGAATGGCAGGGAGCAGCCCGTGGCTGGCGAGCCAGCCTGGCGTACTAGCAGGTGCTGTCCCCACTGGGGTATTTTTATCATGGAATTTGGCAGTCACAAGGCAGCCCGGAGCTGAGCAGAGCCCATGCTTGGCCTGTGGGGTGATGCTCACTTTTCCTCAGCTTCAGTGGCATTCCAGGTGATGACTGAGCCGGCCTGGCCACGTCGCTGGGTTTGTGCCAAGCTGCACTGGTCTGTGTCACACACGCGTCTCCCGGTGCCAGGATCCCGTGACGGTGCCCAGCTCCCGTGTGGATCCAGCAGAAAGCTGCCAGCCAAAAGCATGGAAGGGCAGTGGCACAGCCCGTGACTGCTCATGAACATGAATCACCCTGCTGCCAAGACTGTCTTCTACCAGATGCTGAGCCCCCACAAAAATACCCAGAGGTGTTTTTTGCCCTGTTACACCAGAGTTAGACAAGATTTGTCCAGCTGAGCCCAAACTAGGAATATGAAAGGCTGCAGATGCTCAGTTGCTGAGAGGTCAAAGCCTGTGAGGGTAACAGTAGTCTGGGAATGAGGAAAAGCAACTATATGGAAAATTCCCAAGAATAGTAAAGTTATGAGGAGAAAGGCTAGGTCAGGGGCAGCTCTGCATAGCCAGGAAAAGCTGTCAGGAGGTGACAATCCTTCTTTTCTTGCTGGCAGCAGAGAACTAGATGCTCTCAAAGACCCTTGGTCTGGCACTGCAAAAATAGCTCACTAATAAGTATCAAATGTCTAAGCCAAAAATGCTGCTCTAGGACGGAAACTCCTTCTCTTGGTTTCCAAAATCTGTTCCCCTGTGGCCACCTACGCCCTTGCAGCAGCCACCTCAGCTCTCTACGGGGCTGTAGGAGGATGATCAGGAGGCACCTGCAGGCAGCCCCTTCTTTAGACAGTCTGTGCAGGAGGGGGTAGAGGAAATGTCCCTTTTATCTAGCCTAAGCCTCAAGACTGCCAGCCTCAGATTCTTCTGATTTACAGCTTCTTGAAATATTCTGTGCATATGTGAGACAGGTAAATTGCTGTTCTTCTTGCATCCATTAACATTTTTTATTTCTGGATTCCTCTTGTGCTTATGTTTGCTTTACTTTGTGTCCTGCACACCCTGATTTTTACAATTTGCAAGTGTCTAGGCATAGAAGCCTTCCCTGGGGAAAACAAGCTGTTGTAAAACCCCAAACAACCTGCATACAGAAGAATGGACGGGAAGAGGAGCTCATTTTGTGATTGTACCTCCCTATGGCAGTAAGAAAAACCTCAGCCTTTGCACAGCCAGGGAGACCTGTGTTCATATTTACACTAGCAAGCAAGGTGAAACAAGAAAAGGCATGTGAAAACAACATAAACTCACCTGGAAAAGTGAGGACATCCATCACTGTTCATGCTGCCTTGTAAGGAATATTCCACACATACAGCTCTGCTACAGCATAGTGATGTTGGACACACGTAACTGAGCTGTAGGTAGCTGGTTGCCTCTCTGCACTCTGGGGGAAAAAAAAGCAAACACACTGACTTCAGTGCCACAGTCTGTAAATATTTCCCATCACTGATTTATCTGCCTGTATTTTGATCCCCTGGTGCTCCTGGAATGAAGCCATATGCTAATTTCTCCAGAATGCAGTAACTGCACCAACACCTTTTCAGAAGGTAAGACAGACCCACACATTCACCATTTTGCACCAGTGCAGATGAGAGGAGTCAGAAAGACCAGCTGATTTTCTGTGTTATTGCTCCTCCAGCTCCAGGCTGGCAGCAGATCAAAGCTTCTGCATATGCCAAGCAGCCACCAGGATCTCCATCAGCATGATTGCAGCATGCCTGGCAGGGCAGGAAAGAGCCAAACCCCATCCTTTGCTTCCTGTATGTTCCTTCTCCCTGCTCACATGTCTTCTGACATGTGGGGTAGCAAGTGGCCACTGCCCTGTCCCCATACCTGGGCAATCCTCACCTTCCCCAGGGCAGCCCTCAGCAGCACCAGGAACTTGAAGATTCAACTTTTGATCTTTGTCCCATCCATCCTTGCAGCTGGACACAGCACAGGAGCAAACGATGGGATGAATTATGGTGTGTGCTGCTACATTAAATTGTATCACTCACATAACTAGAGGAAAGGATATTTTTCCCTCAACAAGAGTATCTGTTCTCCAGCTTTTGCTCACATGAACCCTACACAATATTGCTACAGTAAATTTTCAGCTTTTAACAGTGTCTGCTCTCCACAAATGTTCTTTGAACTATAAAAATAATGGGCTCCTAAAGACAGGACAAGGAACAATAAAGGAGAGTTAACAGTTTGGTCCCTGTGGCTTTGGGGATTTACCTTGACCAGTATTTTTAATATTTCATTATGGTGATTATTTTTACATTTACTTATTAAAATGCTATTTTCCAAAGGAATGACTGTGGGAGGACATTAGCTCCAAGGTAATAGTGCACAGTTTATAGCACCCAGCCCTTAACTCTCACCAGGGAGAGCTTTGCAGTGCCCTGGGAAGGTAAGTATGGTGAGCATAACTGGATCAAATGATTGCTCAAGCACTCCCACAGAGCCCCACAAAAGATGGATTAAACCCACTGCTCTCTTTTTATCCATCAGGTTAAGTGACTTGGCCAGAAACAGTCAGCCAGAGTCAGAAACAAAACTGAAGCAGGCTCTCCTGCATCTCCACTTTGCAATCTTACTCCCAGTCCAGCAAACCTTTCCTGTCATCAGACCACCTACCAACAGCACTTCCCAGGAGTTGCTGGTCCTTGGGAGGCACTTCAAAGGAGGCTTTTTTTTTTTTGTCTGTTTCATTTGAACTGTGAATTTTTCCTCAGAATTTAAGAAAAGCAGAAGGAACAAGACCCACCATTTAGATTTTGCAGCAGCTCCCTCTCAGAGAGGCATGACAGGGTGGTAGCAGATTAGGTTTCCTGGCACAGCCCACCAAAGTCTTTACACTCCCCTAAGCACTTGCAGCTAGCAACACTGCAAAACCAAAGCAGAACCTACAGATGGGGAGCAGGTGGGTAACAGAAAGGTTTTTCTCTGCACTTCAGTGCAGAGTGGCACTGAGCTCATAAAGGAAGCCCAGAGCTGCATGCTCTTCCCATTCCAGGTGTTGGCACAGGTATTACACAGTCAACATCCGACAGTGCCGCTGCTCAGGCCAGGCTGTAGGTTCCAGTCTTGTCTCCCAGGGGATCAGCCCACTAAGGATTTTCCAGAGTGCAGTCTACAGACAGATGAATGCTGCTCTAACTACCCAGTCCGCAGAAGATGCAACATGCAGGTCACAGTGGAAGGACTTTCTGAATCAAAAATAAATCGGGTTCACCCTCAAGGTTTTGGGAACTCATTTAGCAGGCTGTAGTTGAGTTATGTATAAAAGATCACTTTTTGTTTCAGTAGCTGAATTTAAAAAGAAAAACAAATCCCAAACACAACACAAGATTTCCAGCGGATATGAAACAAAGTTTTCAGCAAACCAGACCTCATACATTTCAGGTCAAATGAAAACATTTCCTCTGACACAAAACAAAAAAATCCATTTCACTCCATCCATTACCAGCTGGGCATTTCCTAACCTTCCTTAGAACCATTCTCTGTTTTCTCCCAACAGAGGCTTGTGCTCAGCTCTCAAGACTTCTCACCCCTCCTGGTGAGCAGAAATGGGGGAGTGGAGTTTCCTGGGAGACTTCCTTGAGAAGGTCCACAAGCACTCCACAGTGGTGGGGAAAGTCTGGCTGACCGTGCTCTTCATCTTCCGGATGCTGGTGCTGGGAACAGCGGCGGAGTCCTCCTGGGGGGATGAGCAGTCTGACTTCATGTGCGACACCCAGCAGCCCGGCTGCGAGAACGTCTGCTACGACAAGGCCTTCCCCATCTCCCACGTCCGCTTTTGGGTCCTCCAGATCATCTTTGTCTCCACCCCGTCCCTGGTGTACATGGGCCATGCCATGCACACGGTGCGCATGGAGGAGAAAAGGAAGATGAAGGAGGCAGAAATAGAGGCCCGAGAGAACAAAAACGGTGGTAACTCGTACTACCAGCAGAAGTGCTCTGTGGTAGAGGAGTCTAAGCTGTCTGGCTGGGATGAAGCAGGAGGCCAAATCATACTCAGGGGCAGCCTGCTGAACACCTACGTCTACAGCATTTTGATTCGGACTGCCATGGAAGTGGCCTTCATTGTGGGCCAGTACATCCTGTACGGGATCTTCCTGGAGACCCTGTACATCTGCCAGCGGGCACCGTGCCCCCACCCTGTCAACTGCTATGTGTCCCGCCCCACGGAGAAGAACGTGTTCATCGTCTTCATGCTGGCTGTGGCCGTGCTCTCCCTCTTCCTCAGCCTGGCCGAGTTGTACCACTTGGGCTGGAAGAAAGCCAAAGAGAGGTGCTCCCGGTCTTACAAAGCCAGCCCCAGCACAGTCCCCGGCAGGCTGGAGTCTGCCCCACAGGCAGAGAGGGCACAGATGTACACCCCGCCGCCGGATTTTAACCAGTGCTTGTCCAGTCCCAACGGGAAGTTCATCAGCCCCTTCAGCAACAAGATGGCCTCCCAGCAAAACACCGCCAACTTCGCCACCGAGAGGGTCCACGGCCAGGAGGATGCTGCTGGGGAAGGGCCCTTCATTAAGTCCAGCTACGTGGAGAGTCCAGAGGTGGCCAGCGAATGTGCAGCACCTGCCTTCCCTGAGAACTACTTCAACGAGAAACGGCGGTTCAGCAAGGCCAGCCGCGCCAGCAGCAAGGCAAGGTCGGATGATTTGTCTGTGTGACCTGTCCCCAGCAGGGATGAGGAGAAGAAGCTGTCCCAGCACTCAGTAAAACTTCTGCAAAGTGGACTCCAAACTCTCGCCCCAACCTCCCTGTTTTAATATCCTCTCTCTATCCTTTCCAGACAGCACCTCTCACAGCTCAAGGCAGGGGCAGCCACAGGCACTGAAGAGAGACATCAATCTCGGGATATGAAGCCCTCAGCTGTATTTTCACCATGGGACCCACAGGGATTAGAGACTCCCCACCCTCAGCCTGGTAGAGCACAGGCCAGCAGACTCCTGCCCACTGGGTATCCACTGTGACACTCTATTCAGCAGACTGACTGGACCTCTACATCTTCTGTGGTCTCTATTCAACATTTGCAACATCAGCTTGGCAATTATACTGAGCTGAAGCTTCTCTCACCTGCAGGGAGCAGAAACACACCAGTCAGCTTTCTAGAAAGAAAGATTTTTCTCATCTGCTTCATTTTGGCTCTTTCTAACCTTCCCCTTCTCTACCTGAGCCCAGATATTTTATACCAGTTTACCTACACAATAAATCCTACTTGAATTTTTTGACACTGTGTATATAACAACTCCTCCCCATAAATAAGGACATCTGTGGTCCCCAGTGCACAGCTGCCTCATGTCTAACATTGGAATCCCTTCCTCATTTTAAGTCAGTGCAGCAGACTGGCCCCAGGGAAATCACTCAGATGACCAGTTGATGAAGATCGGGGAATTTTCCCAAGATACTTATGTCATCAATCCTAAGCAAGACATCCATTAACAGAAATAGAGACTCTCTGGTGAGAACAGATATCTCATGAGTATCATGTAGAAACAAAGTGGTTTTTCCCGCTTTGAAACTCATCTTTCAAGCAACCTGAATTCTGCTGAAAGGGTGCTGCCAGCTGCCCACTTGAGAGAAAAGCATCCTCTGTTTATCTGCAGAAGAGGTACGGCCTGTGTCTTCTCACCAACCTACCAAAACACTTCAGCATCCTCTGCAAGCAGAAAGAGTCCTGCTCAGTCCTGCACACCATTCAGCTCCTGCCTGCTCTCTCAAGTTTGGCAGCCAGCACAGGTCAAGTTATTTGTACCCACACCAAGGCTCTGCTCTGCCACCAGGCCATCCTCTGCACTCCATCCCTAGCACACACGGTGCTAGAAATCACCCATGCACCGGGTCTTTCCACCACTGTAGCCTCTCAGAGCAACCACTGGGGCCCGAGGCTGCACTGCGACTCTGGTGGGTGAGGTCTGCAGGCAGCTCCCACTCAAGATACATTTTCTCAGTGCAGAGCTGACATCCCTCTGTTAAAGATCTGCTAAGCAGAGCCAAGCTACTCCCTGTTGTTTACCCTGCACTGCCTTTTCAGACACAGGCCACAGCTTCCCAACACTGGACTGCACAAGCCAATGGCTTGGGACCAGCTGATGAGGGGACTGAGCCACTCCCTCTCTTAGGGCCACTGAAAGTGAATCCCTGCTCCTGATACCCAGCTTTGGTACAGCTCCCTGTACATTTAAATACACATTCACACTCAGATGGGGGAAACCATGTTTTTGTTTGTAAGTTTTTATATATTTGTTTTTTTAATCCTGAAAAGACCTGTGTGTTTTCCTTAACATGAGATTTTAGTCAGTCGTGTCTAGGTTCCTCCTAATAAAGTTCTAACTCCATCTCTCCTTGTGGCTGTTTCTCCTCTCACATGGCTGAGAATGAGCTGCTAGCAGGGATCAGGCTGCCCGCCAGCCTCTGCTGCTCAGAGATCACAAAAATTCCCATTGCCCAGAGTGGCAGGAATGAGGGGAGGGTTTGGCCAGGGGGATAAATAATAAACAAGGAAATGATTGATTGACTGGCTAACAGGAACCAACCCCCCAACTCCCCTGCCTGCCTCTGCATTACCAAGGAAGGAGGAGCTGGTCAGGGAGCAGAGCTTCCACCCTCTTGCAATCACTTGCTCCCTGCATCTCCTTGCATATCCTAGCATACCTCTGTACCCCAAGAGGACAGCTGTGATGTGAAGCCAACTCAGCAGGCAGAGGGAAGCAAAAGCTGTCCCCCATGCATCTGACTGCTTGTCCATGCAGTAACAGAGCCCTGAAGTCCTTTTAAGAGACAAGGCCTTGAGAGAATCCACCACTAACCACCTCTGCAGCGTTCCTGTTGGTACTCAAATCTCTTAAGATGTATTTGCCCAGCCCAAAGAAATTCCTTTTCTTTCCTCAGCTATGTTCTCCCTCTGAAATTTATCCTTTGCTCTTCCACTTTCCAACTTTCACAGGCTCCCTCCTTCTGGCCCTGGATCCCCCCCGTCCCCCTAAAGGAAGTGCCCTTCTTCACTTTCTCCACACAATCTCCCATCCTGTGGGATTCTGCAGGCTGGGAAGCAGAAGATCAGTAAAGTACTGGGTCCCAGCAAGAACCCTGAGAAGGGACATAAAGAATAAATCCAGAATTCAATGCAGACACTGGGACAAGGACCTTTAACTGCATATAGAAACTACAGGGACCCTTTAGGGAGCTGTGGTTTGGGAGTTTTCAGCTCAGGAGTGAGGATGCCACGTGAGCAGCCACAGCCCCACAATGCAGCAAGAAGGCAGGATTGGTCCTGCAGACGCAGGGTTTTTAACTGGCATGTGTACAGCCCTGAGCATGCCTGTCCCTTAGAGTGCCACCTTGCTGCGAGAGACAGGCAATGGGGAAGTCAGGAGCACTCCCCGTGGAACACTTGGCTACTGAGTGACATTAATGTTTTAGTAAAGCCACTCAAGCATGAACACAGACCTTGTTTAATAAACCATTAGTGGTTTAAAACAAGCAACAGCACAAACTTTAAAAGCTCTGAGCTACAGTCTCTGCTGGAGGGCAAGGTAGAGCTGAAAAAAGAGGACAAGGATCTTCTCTGTGCTGTCTCAGACCTCTATGATCCAACCATGTTCATGGGTGGGGTTTTGGTGATCCTTGAGACCAGAGGAGTACAACCATCCCATCTCTCTCTCATCCTAGAGATTGAATTCATCAAAGCAGATAATTTCCCTCTGCCACCCATTTCTTAATGCCTCCACAGTTCTGTCTTCTAGGTATAACAAGTGGGGAATATTTGATGGATGGATGTTTGCACTAGCTGACAGATCACAAACTTGTGATTCTTGGAACCCATAGTCAAGGCTGGCCAGGCTGTCACGCCATGATAGGAGAACATTTACTTCAGGCTGGCCTGTCCCTTCAGACAGATTTAGTATATATTGCTTTGTACTAGATGGATGTGTAGACAATCTTAAAGTAGCAACTGGAATCAACATTACATATTAGATTTAGTCCTTGGATAGGTACTCAATCTTTACATGGCAGCATTACAAAGACAATGCTCTGAGAGGGAGAAAAGGGGAAACATGAGAGGAAACATTTTCATTCTGTCATTCTGCCCCTCTTTTCTTCAATTCTACCTGCTGGGACTGCTCAGACTCTTAGAACTGTGAATTCTCCAGCAACAGCTGGAACTAACATTTGACAGAAACACCAACCCCGGTCATCTCCTTGGTCAGTACACCTCAAATCATTTCCTCCTCTAGCCAGTGTCAGAAGGAGCCAGAATTCAGTTCTGATCTACAGCCTTGTGCTGATCAGCTGCTGAGCCTGAGATAGGAAGACAGAGAAACGTGCTTCAACAAGCCTTTAAAACAGAAATACTTAATCCTATAAAAGGAAAACCTATATTTAAAATACACGGAATGCCAAAACTAATAAAGTATTGAACTGAGACAAGGTCATGCCTCTGAGTTCTCCACAAACAGCACAGTGAGACAGCTGAGCAGGCTAAGAGAAATTTGAAGGAGAAATTGAGGGAGAGACTTAAAGTAATGGCTGATCTAGAGGACATAGGTCAAGCAAGTTGTTTCCTCTTTCAGAATATGTGGGCAAGACAATACTCAAGCAAATTCAATGCTGATAACGTTTCAGATTGTTAGAAGGGAATAGGTAAGAAGATGACAGACTGCACAATCCCCCTTCAAACACTTTTCCATGAAATATAACTGAGGCCAAGGAATTAGGAAGACCCAAACTCCAAAGAACAAAAGCTCTGTGTGTTTGCAGGAATGGGACCATTCTTGACTGGACTGCAAATGGCCAAAGTACAAAGAATGCAGAAATTCAGAACTCAAAAAGTCAGAGAGCCTGACACAGCAATGGCAGGCACTCCAGAGCAGCTTCCCTGCTGGCATTGCTGCCTCCTGGGAAGACTAGGACTAACACAGGCACAAGGGGAACTGCTGTTCCCAGGGGAGCTCCCTTGGGAGGCTCACAGCAACCATGCAGCGTGGCCAGAAGGCTCAAAGTGCCCCTGAGGGAATGCAGCACCTTCTCCCAGCAGGGCTGACAGGAGGGGGTCCTGTACAGAGCTGATGGCAGGTTCTGCACACATTTGTGAATAAAGAACATTTCAGTGATTCGGGTTAGTGGCGGCACCAGAGGTATGGATAGACTGAGAATGAGGATGGAGAGTGGCAGCTCTGTAAGATACACATGGTAGGGGAAAAAACTTGTGACTTCGAAGTGCAAAATTAATAGCTTTGCTTTTGCCTGAAGTGTTTGTTGCTTATATGGTCTACATGATTAAAGATCTTTCTGGGGAGCTTGGGAATTGTGATACCATACATATATAACTTTGTCATGAAAATCTGATGACAGAAAAAGAAAGAAGATCAAATGAGCTTGTAAGACTCACTGTAGCCAAATAATGCAGAAATGCTTCATTTTTCCTCCAGTGAACATTGGTTCACATTTTTAAAAATGAACTTGCTGAGGCCACATTCACATACCACCACTGGTTTCCCACAGACATTTGAGCAATTGAGTTTGACGGGCAACAGAGTTCTCAGAAAGTAAATGTCAGTCAAGGAAAGCAAATTTTGAATCCATATGGGCCAGTATCCACCCCAGAGGCAGCTCTGTGTTCCTCCAGCCCTCGGGAAGCACAGACAATATTGTGTAACCAATCCAGTGCTGTGTAGCCAATCACAAACCGAACAACACACCTCCATGGAGACTTTATGCAATACATGCTCACCAAAAGACATTTTAAGGACCATTAAAAGCATTTAGATTAGTAACAGAAAAGACCTAAGAGAACCGTGATGCACTGCCTGGTGGAAATGGTGGTTACAACACCAGGCCTGACAGAGTTCAAGAAGTGTTTGGACAGTGGTGTCAGGCACATGGTGCAATTCTTGGGGTGTCCTGTGCAAGGCCAGGAGATGGATTTGATGAGCCTGATGGGTCCCTTTGAACCCAACACATCCTCTGATTCTGTGGTTCTATGACTCTATGAACACACTGCAGCACCAGCATAAAACCTGCTCTCCTGTCCTCTAACATGCCAGGCTTCATAGCCAACCCATTAACACAAACCCACTGGTCTCCGGGGGAATAAAAGCAATCATTCCACGTACGTTGGAAAAAAGTATTCCCCCAGAGCAAGTCAGAAAGCAAAACACAGAAAAACTGCAATATTTACATATTCCTTTAAAATTACTCCCCAACTGAGGCCTGCAGGTCTGCTACATTAAGCCACTCTCCTCCCTCGAGGTGGCTACATTTTATTAGAAGATTAGGCAGTTTTTTCTCTTTTCATTTCTGTACTACAAACTCTGTTTGGCTGGCACATGACAGGCAAGAAAAACAACCCCACTACAGCATTCGCAGGAGCAAGACCAAGTCTGATGCAGACCCCTGCTATTTTTTTAGAGGACATCACCTCTTGGGGCTGGATCACAGTGGGGAGCTGCTCAGGAATTACTCACAGCTGGAGTTTGTGACTCACATTCATATGCAAGAGTTCCTCTTTACGATAAAGTTGTTTTAGACAGGAAGGGGTAAAGCAGAGGGGGCCACGCTAGGGGTCAAAAGGAACTGGTAGGGACCCAGGAGAGAGTTATATTTCATGCTCTTACTGAACATGAACATAATCTTAGGAAGGCATGTCAGTGATGGTCAGCCATCTGACAATATGAAGAATGCAAAAGACATATCTGAAGATTTTCCTAGAAACTGGATATGGGTGTGTGGCCATTACATTTTTATCAACAGCCCCAGCAAAACCCAACACTCATATTCAGCTGCAAGCAGGGTTTCACTAGAAATCATGTTAACCACCAGCTCTTACCCTTAAAAGGAATCAGATTAGCAGCAAGAGGCAAGCCTGAGGTCAGAAACTTGCTGCTATTTGTTTGGGTTTTGGAGTAAATGCCATGCCAGCTCTTCGGCCTGGGAACAAAGTTTGAGGTTGAAAAGTGCTTCTGACAGAACCAGTTTGATGTGTGCCAGGGTACAGGCAAGATTTTAAGAAACAAGTGTCCAAAATTAGCCATTGCAAAATCATGTAGTCCAGTGAAACCATCTTTTCTTTCCCACCTTGCTTTTCTTACACTTCAGCCCACACTCAAGAAAGCACTTAAATACACATACATAGCAGGAATTACCATCATCTTTGCTGCATATTCAGAGGAGAATGCACTTTTTCCCAATTCATATTAATTTTTCACATTCAGTTCAATTCATTTTTTCAGCCCTTGCAGATCATGAGAACTCGTATCTGTTTTTTTCCTCTGAAATTAAGTTCTGGATTATTTTTTCCCCTCTGTGGCCTTGTATTTTCTTAAGATATAGTCACACTTTGCTTTCCCTATTTCTAGCTTCACAAGATTCATCTCTGACATTTCCAGAGAAATGCCAAATTTGAGGACTTTCTGAAAAGTTCATTAAAGTACTCAGTCCTAAATCAACAATAAAGACATTCATTAAATGAAAGAGAACTCGGAACAATCCTCACTGATTCCTGATGGATATCTCTGACCACTCAAGCACATCACAGTGAGGTACCTGAGAGCTCCAGATGATCAAAGGAAAAAACTTGAGATACTTTATTCCTTTTCCTGCCCCAGTGCACACCTGGCACACTCCAGAGCACTCCTCCCACACCCCAAATCAGGGCTGCCATCACATCAGGTGCATTTCTAAGCAAGCAGTGAGGCTGCAGAGAACATCCACCTCACAGCATCACACAGCCACAGCATCTCAGACACACCAACACAGACTCAGGCAGGCCTGGCTGCTCTGTACTTCCATGCAGTGTCATCTCCCATGTCACCCCCAGCATCTCTGCACCACAGACTGGCCTGCAGTGGGAGTCTACACCTTGCTGTTTCACTTCCCAAAGGTGAGAAGGATTTTAATCCTGATATGCGAGTTCTTGCCAAAAGGAACAACATTTCTGACAGCTGACTGCTTTTGTAACAGAAGCACTCTTACAATGAGAAGTATTATTTTAATTAACAATTGGAAAGCACAGTCCAGGGATGACGTAATTTCTAATTATTGTGATGGGATTTAAAAAGGTGTACACTGGTACCAATAGAAGTTACTGACCCCATTGGAAATGATTGGGTAAGGTCCTCTCCCCTACACTAAGCAAACAGGCAGACCAGTCACCCCAGCATTAAAACCTACAAATCTGTGAAAAATTCACTGTGGTTGATACACTGCAGCTCATAATGACTATTTTTTGTCCACAGTGCTGCTGTTTGTTTCAAACCATTTAGCAATATTCATTAGCTCCCCACTTCAAATTAGGGTAATTGAGAGTAAGAGAACATGCAATCAAGTTTTTACTAAGGGAGATGTGCCCCATTCCCTTCTCTGACTCGTGTTGACTGTTGACTTGCAGTCAAGCTTTACCAGGAATCTTTCTTCAAAAATGCCAAATGCATCATGAAAAATGTTGTGCCTCTTTCTTAAAATCTCACCATCACTGGAAATTTTAAAACATATGTTTCTCCTCCCATTTATTCTGTTTATTTACAAGAGAAGGATATCAAACTTCAATACCAAGACTCTTGTGCCTCTGGCCCTATTTTATGGCTGAAACCACAGATCCTGAAGCCCAAGAAAAACTCATGTGTGTCAACAATCCTTAAAATTAATACTAAAACACAGCCTTAAGATAAAAACTATTAATACTAAAACATATTCTTACAACAAAAACTATGTCAGCCATACCATTGTCTGGGATATTTCAAATTCTTCCTCTCCAGGAATCTCAGTCACCCACATTAAATGACTCCCAATTGAGACATGAGAACTGGCAGCAGCATAAATACCCACGGAGCACTGGCTGGTACAGCTGACAGCCAGATGGGATCAGAACAGCAGCAAAAGATAACACAGAGCCTGGACAAGCAGCTCAGGCACCAGCCTGGAAATTTGGAGAGTGCCCTCAGGTTCCTACTCCAAGAAGTTTTATGTCTGACAACAGGCCAGTCATCTTCGGCCTTGCCTGCCTGAAATTCCCATGTGAAAAAATACAGTGGCCCCTGCCTTCCACTAAGGAGGTGCTGAGAGCCTACAGGAATGCCATGTCCTGAGAGAGGCAGTAGATGTGCAGGGCAACCAGAATAAGAGACCTTTGTGTCTTCAGAAAAATCAGTTGCAAGGGGAGACAAATCAGGATAAAAGAGTTTAAACTCTGTGTCTTCAGCAACACTGTGTGTGTACCCATGCAACGTGCACAAAAGCAACACAACTACTCCTATTTTGTAATGGCAGTGTTTTCATAACCATAAGGGTCTGGAGCTGTCAGAAAAGACCTGAAGGAAAGGTCGTATCTGTCATTCAAACAGCTACTAATACAGTGTGAAAAAACAGCTGAGCTCTTGCATATACAAAGCCTTCTGCATGTACTTTTGCTACCTCACAGCCTTCCTGGAGAGACAGGGAATAAGTGTTATTCCCATCTGCCAAAAGATAATCTGAGTTTGAATGGCCTGCTAAATGCTGCATGAGAAATTACCCTGACTTTGATTTAGCTCAAGTTCCCAGTGCTCCCTCCACACTCCTCACTGTGTATCAGGACCCAGTTTCAAGTTCATTACCTTCATGTTTTGAATTAGTGCCTACTGCCTGCATCCAAATGTACTGTTTGCAGCCAACATTCCAACAGCTTTCCAAACCTGGGAAAACTCTCAGAAGAGATGCAGCTCACTCCTTCTGGCACTGTTGCATGAGTCAGGTTCCTGTGTGCTGTTGCCTGTTTTGCCATGGATTCTCAGCAGCACCAGGGCACTCAGTTAAATCTCCTCCCAACATCATCTCTTCTGGGTGGGCACCAGGAATCATCAGGATGCGTGTAGGACTTCACCAGGGAATGCTCCAGCTGAACAACTGCAACCTGCTTTGCACTGCGTGGATGGGAGACACTTCCAAAACATGGACCATAAAATTAATAAGGGATAACTATGTGTTTCTTAAAATTATCAACTGCTGCTTTATACTGGATTTCTCTCGCTGATTGCATGTAATAGCAAAATGCATGTCCTTTTTTTATGAATGTGAAAAAACCATGGTATGTCTCATTTCTCTGCTAGTTCTTGATACAAGGAGCACTCACCCTGTGATTTTGCAACTGGTGTCACCCCAGATGTGGAGGCTGCCCAACCTCTGCCATAATTCAGCTGGTTTTATGCTTCCTCAGAGCTGGTGGTGGGGAGCTAACTGCTGTTGGCTCCCTGACATTTTATACCATCAGGCCTGTATCAGCCTGATATGCAAAACAGCTTCTCCATTTCACCAAATCAAACACATTAAAGAGACTGCCACACATTTGCAATTAGGTGCTGAAAAATAAAGTGACAAAACTCAATGTCTGCTTTGAAAAAGCTCTTGTTTAGGCCAACAGGTCTGATTTCCACCTGTATGGAAAAATGTAGTTTTTAAAAAGTTCATTGGTTTTTTTGTTTTCTTTTATTTAATTTTTTCCAGGGTATGAGAGCTGCAGGACCAAGAATAGAAGGATGAGTTATAAACCTTTCAAAGCAGAGATTTAGCATGGAAATTCTGACAACCATCAATGTGAGCAATGCCGCCAGGCACCACTCACAATCCACAGCATCTTTCAATCCTGTTGGGGGTTTTTAGGAAGGGCTAAAAATAAATGCAGAAATGCAGCAATACACACACACACAAACACATATTATTGTAAAAAAAAAGAACAGGTGGTCCTGCCAGCAGTGCAAACACAGATGACTCTTGAAAACAGCTAATGAACACCCAGCTGAGCAGCCTTTCCTAGCCGTGCAAGCAGCACTTTGAGAACTCTCCTTGAGTTCTCCCAGCCAGAATCATCTGAGATCCAGACTCTCTGTCATGACAAGGCCTGGGTACTCCCAAGCATCTCGATTTCCTTCACCCAACATATTCACACAATTCCACCCTCTTGACCTCCCGTGGATTATTGCCCTTCTGAAAATAACACACATGGAACAGCTGGTGGGGCCAGAAATGTCTTAAATGCAAATAGCACAAGTCCCTGTTTTCTAGCTCCCCACCACTTGATCTGACCCCTATCCTCATGTAAAGAAGAGGAGAATTTACTGAAGGGGAAAAAGGATCAGGGCACTATGGACAGCCCAGAAGGATTCAAACAGCAAATGTGAGTGGCTGCATGTTGAAACCCATCAAGTCCACTACCTGCAGGGAAAGCAAAGAAGAAAATATGAAGCAGTCCTGGAGTCTCAAAATTTATCCTAAACCTGTGGAAAAGAAAAAAAAAAAAAAAAAGAAAAAAAAAAAGGAAAAAATAAAGAAAGGAAAAAAATAGATTAAAAAAGATAACATTTCAACCCAGATTTCGGTTATGTCTCCTCTGCCCACCACAGGAAGAAGACTGATGTCACTGTCTGAATCACACACATAAATCCTCCTGCATGGTCACTTCTCTCTGTGTATGAAAGCACAAGAAAACAACTTTGCTAGGAGTCCACTGTAAGGCTCAACATCACCTCTTTGCAGCCCTTCCCTCCTGGCTGTTTTGAAAATAAGCAAATGTAATTTACACTTGCACCATCTCTTTTTAATTTCGTATCATCCCAAAACATTTGGTTTAATAGAAATACCCTTGGTTTAATATATATCCATGAAAATAAATGAGGTGATAAAGCTTAGAAGTGCCAAATGGTTAAATGCTGCCACAGGGGAGTACATCTGCCACGGCATTGGAGCACCAAGTCCCAGGATACCGCATCTCAGGCACAGTGACAGACTGGCAGCTCTCCCACCACACCTGGACTGCACAGGCACGGAGAGTCCACCTGACATGGCTGGGAACAGCTTATCCAGCTTGCTTCTGGAAGCTGCTACTTCCCTCAGCCTTCCTGTGCAAGGGAAAAACATTCTTTCAAAGCTGAAGAGAAAACCGGCCTGCTGTTCTCCCAGAGCGGTGCATAATTGAGTCGGCATGATGCCGCAGACTACCAAATGCAGCAGATGGCTGCAGGCATCATCCAGTTTAGGATGACAAAGTTGGAACAAAAGAAAAACAGAAGGCAGGGAATGCATCTTCTGCGCTGGGTTACTGGGCAGGGGCTGAACCTTGGCGCAGTCGGTCCGTTGCCAGCACACAGCCAGCTTCCAGCTCTTCCGCTGCCACACCCACAATGACCAAATGCCCAAGCCTGGAAATGACAAAGAAAAGTGAGGGAAAGACACATCTTCGCAGGTAAAAGAGGCAGGAAACTGCCAACTGTCTGATGATCTGTTTCTAAAATACACAGAAGAAAATCTCCAAAAATCTCCTTACAATGCCAGCCCTAAATACGACAACTCTGACTTCCAGGACCCCCCCGCATAACCTGCAGGAATTCAGAAATTAAATTATGACCTCTAAGTATCGACATACATCATTTCACTGCTGGAAGGTAAAGCACTGATGTGAAAGCATGCAGAAAATGAGACCAGATGCGTCAGATCTGTACAGTGTACCATGAATGGTGTCTTGCAGGGAGAGCTCGGTCTGCGGTGGCATTTAGGGTTTATTTTTGCCAATTACACCCCAAAGGATCACAGACTTTAGGAGTGGAAACATTCCTTCCATTTCCCCAGGCGCCTTGCTCACAAAGCAGCTGGCTACAAGGTTCACCACAACAGACAGACTGGAGGAGACAAGAGTGATATGGCTCCACAGGAAGCAGCCCAGCACACTCAAACAACTTATAAATAAATTTCAGCCCTTTGTGAAGGCAATGCAGCTTCCATGCCCAGACTGACTGGTTTATAATAGCCACTGTGGTCAGCAGTCCTTGCAGGACACAGAGATATCACCATCAGCTCCAGAGCTGGGAATGGAGAAAGCTCTTTTGGCTGCAAGATGCAGCAGCCTGTGATTCCGAACATGAATCCCGCACAAACTCCTGCCCATGTTGCATTTGAGATTTCAGTACCTGTGATCACTTAAGGGAGCAGAGCGAAAGCACCTTCATTGCACTCAGAAAGCCAGTCATGGGAACATTTTGGGGTGGAAGAAGTTTTTGGAACAGCAGGAAAACACTTTGTGCTACAGCACAGAAGCCCATACTCCACCCAGAGGTGGAGCTGCCCCAAAACAAGGCTGGCATACAGAGATATGCTTGACAGGAGCTGCTTGTGGCCCACTTTGGGCAGTCACACCAGGCTGGTTAAGCCACCCTTCTCCAGCAGCCGAGCTCCCAGCCCAGCTGCAGCCTGTGTGGTGAAGAGCTGTGGGAGAACATTTCCAGTTCACTCCCCTTGCTGAGCAAAATGCACTTGGGAAAGGAACCAAAGAAGTCAAGGCAACATGTCTGTTTTCTGACCCCTACCAATCAGTGGGAAATAAAGCCACCTCCCTAAGGGGCATCCAAATGCTATTTGTGCCTCTACTATACAAACATTTTATGGTAAACCTCTGATTTACACCATAAAGAGATAAAGACCTTTCATAGAATGATAGAATGGTTTGGATTGGAAGGGGACCTTGAAGATTACCCAGTTCCAAATCCCTCCATGGCCATCCAACTAGGCCAGATTGCTCAGAGCCCCCTCCTTTACCTTTTTTCAGGGACAAGGTGTTCACTTAGTCCAAAAAACAATAAAACACACACACTCATTAGGTTAAATTGTTTCTTTTGTGGGTATTTTTTAAGCATTATTTCATTTCAATCCACATTGTAGAACAAAAAAATCTAATTGTGCTAGTTGGCCTCACACCTTATCAATGTATCAGCCACACAACAACTGCTTGACTTGGTCAAGCTACAAAACTCACTATGACTCAGTTTCCTCTTCAAAAAAACAGGAGGATGTAATTGTAAATTTATCAAGCCAGACTGTTACAGTGTGACACATTTTTGCAGCACTGTAAAAGACAAATTACAGCAATGGTAATATTTCGCAAAGATAGCAATCATTGCAATTTAGTTACAGTTCCAACCAGGTGGAAATTTGCCCTCTGCTTTCAGAGTGGAAAGTTTCCTGAAACTTGCTTGTTCAATTAGCTCATTACTTTCCTTCAGTGAAAGAAATTTAAGAAATTTCACCCCTGGTGGCCATTGGATTAGCCTTCTGCTCCTCGTCTGGTCACAAAAAGCAACAGAAGGGTAAAAATAACAGGTCCTTTGAAAATGTTTCTGTAAAGATGGTGCATCTTAGAATAAATTTCTACACAGTTGGACAAAGCAAAAAAAAAAAAAACAAAAAAAAAAAAAAACAAAAAAAAAACAGGGCAACACCATTTGCTAAAAAATTGACAGCCGCCTGCTATTTTGGAGATCTCTCCTCTAATTGCACGCACCTGCTGTGGCATGGTGTACTCTAAAATATATCTTACCAGTAATGCTGCTTGGCAGCAGCCAGGGCCACCCAGGAGGGACCCTGCAGTCCCAGTCTTCACAACTTCACAGGAACCAGGGTTTTCTTCCAGGGTAACATTTGAATGGAAATACAAATAAATTCACTGTGAGCCTCTCTCCCTGCTCACTTCTATCACATCACCTCACCTCTTATCTCTCTTCCGCTTTCTCTCCCTCCCCCTCTTAACTACTTTTTCCTGTTCCCTCACCCCTCAGCATTCTTGACCCCTCACTCCCTTGCAACACAAGATTTAGGCTTGATTCCTCCATTTCTTATTTTCTTGGCTTCTGAAATGTTTTTTCCCCCTTCTCTCTCTGCTCTTATTGTGTCTCTGTGTTTCACATACTCTTAAACTCAGAAATCTGAGGTAACCCTTTCAGGACTGGAGGGCTTTGAGAGACACGAGGAGATGACCAAAGTCCTCCCTCCGCACGTCCTGGTGTCTGTGCCAACCTCGCACCACCTGCGGCGGCCTCTCCCTCTGGCCTTTGTGCAGATCAACATCCTCTCCCTCCTCTTTCTCCTTCACCCTTGCCCTGCTCTTTGAACATCTTCGGGGACAATGACTCCACCACCTCCCTGGCAGCTCATTCCAGTATCTAACCACCCTTTCTGTGAGGAAATTCCTCTGAATAAATCCCCCTGAAAGTCCAACCTGAACCTCCCCGGCGCAACTTGAGGCCGCGTCCTCGTGTCGTGTTGCTCGTTCCCTGGGAGCAGAGGCCAAACCCCACCTGGCTACACCCTCCTTTTCTCCAGAATAAACACCCTCAGCTCCCTCACTGGCTTCTCCTAACACTTCCCTACAGACCCTTCCCTTCTCTGGACTCGCTTCAGCCCCTCAGTGTCTTTCTTGAAGTGAAGGCCCAAAACTGGACACAGCATTCGAGGTGTGGCCTCACCAGTGCTGAGTACAGAGGGACAGCCACTGCTCCGCTCCCACCGGCCACGCTATTCCTGCTCCTGCCCACGATGCCCTTGGTCTCCTTGGCCACCTGGGCACACCTGGCTCTGTTCAGTCGCTGTGACCAGCCCCCCAGATCCTTTTCCAGTGGGCTGCCTTCCAGCCACTCTTTCCCAAGCCTGGAACGCTACACGGGGTTATTGTGCGCACACGCGCCCGGCGAGTCCTACAGGGAAGATAAGTAAGTAAAGCCGGTGAGCAGCCGCCCGCGAACGCCGGCGAGCTCGGGCTCGGGCTCGGGTAACGGCCGTGCCCCCATCGGGGCGGTGTGCGGCCGGTCCCGCCCAGCGCCGCATGGTTCCCCTGCGCGGCGCCCGCCGGGAGCCGCAGTCCGCGCCTGGTCCTCGCCTCTGCCCGGTTCCAGGCGGGGCTCAAGCCGGGGACTGCGCTTCCCACTGTTCCCCGCGGTGCGGCCGGGCCGGGGGGCCGCTATGGGCTGGGGGGTCCGGCTGTGGGTGCTGGGCGGCCTGGCCGCCTGGACGCAGCGGCGGCGGGCGGCGGCGGCCGGGCAGGACGCCTGTGAGAGCGGGAACAACAGGCCGCGCCGGGATCTGAGGCTAAGGCTGGTGCAGGTCGTGTTCCGGCACGGGGCGCGCACCCCGCTGCGGCATATCCCGGGGATAGAGCCGGTGAGCTCGGGACGGGACGGGGCAGGGGTGGTGCGGGAGGTGTCCCGATCCCGAGCCGGCGGCGTGCCCGCTGCTGAGCTCCTGCCTTTCTCCCGGCAGCCTGGTGGTTTGGTGTTTATTCCCCTTCCCGAGGCGATACCGAGAGTAATTTCTGAAGGGAAGGCGTGGGAATTTGGGAGCTTGCACCCCATGCCGCGCTGCAGGCTTGGGGAAGAGTGGCTGGAAGGTTGCCCAGTGGAAAAAGGCCTGGGGGTGCTGCTTGACAGCGACTGAACACGACTCAGAGTGTGCCCGGGTGGCCAAGGAGGCCAGTGGCATCCTGGCCTGGCTCAGCAATAGTATGGCCAGCAGGAGAAAGGCAGTGATCATCCCTGACCAGTTCTGGGTCCCTCAATTCGGGAAGGACATTGAGGTGCTGGAGTGAGTCCAGAGAAAGGCCACGAACCTGGGGAAGGGTCTGGAGCACAAGTGTTAGGAGAAGCCACTGAGGGAGCTGGGGGTGGAAAAGAGGAAGCTCAGCGGTGACCTTATCACTCTCTACAACTTCTTGAAAGGGGATTGTAGCCACATATGCATCAGGCTTTTCTCCCAGGGAATAAATAGCAGGATGAGAGGAGACAGTCTTTAATCTGCACCACAGGCAGTTCAGGTTGGACATTAGGAGGCATTTCTTCACCAAAAGGGGGACTAGATATTGGAATGGGCTGCCCGAGGAGGTGTTGGAGTCACCATCCCTGAAGGTGTTTAAGGAAAGCCTGGATGTGGCACTGTGGCCTGGTTGACACAGTGGTGTTCAGTCACAGGTTGAACTTGATGATCTCAGAGTTCTTTTCCAACCTAATTAATTCTGTGATTCTTTAAAGTGGAATAGCACATTACTGGGACAGATTACAGCAGAGGAAACCATTGCTGCAACTGCAGGGAGCCCTCAGGGGCAGGATGCAGGGACGGGCATCCCGAGGCTGGTGTGCCCATGAACTTTACTCCAAGGCCAAGTTCTGCACCTCACAAGGGGTGCTCAGCAACGGTGTGGCTCCTGCCTCGGTGTTAGCACGAGTGATCCGGCTCCCCTAGCTTCCACTGAGATGGCTGGGGGAGCCAGCAGGGGTTAGCACAGGTAGTTTCCCACAGCAGCTTTTCAATGTGTAACAGTAGCAATTGTGATTTCCTACAGATGCTTCTCCTGTAAGGGGAAGAAAGCAAGCACTGCATTTCCTGCACATCAGATCTGCAAATCCAGAGAGAAGCACTGCTCTCATTTCTCTATGAGCTGTGTAAAGAGATCCCTTTGTCTCCATGTTGTGTTGTTGGCGAGGCAGCACGGTGTAATACTCCAGCTTTAATGTTCTTAAAAGTCGTTGGCTTAGTGCCCTTGAAAGTTTTCCACTGAAACACTGTTTATTTGTTTTGAAACAGGCAGAATGGGATCGTTCTCTTTTAGATGTACCTTCTAAGACTAAGTTTGATTACGTGGTGACAGACCTAAAAGGAGGACCTCAACCCCCCTCACGCTTGGAGGAGGAACACAAAAAGACTATATTGAAGGTGGGGCTGTCTTTCCTGGTGGGTTCCTCTTTCCTCTGTACACTTCTTTTATTTCCGTAGTCCACTGGCGACCTCTCCTTTTCTTTGCTCTTAGGGTGACGTATGCGCAGGACAGCTGACAAAAGTGGGGATGCTGCAGTCATTCGCCCTGGGGGAAAGGCTGAGGAGAGACTATGTGGAAGAAGCCAAGTTTCTTTCACCGGCATTTAAGCCTGCTGAGGTCTTGTGAGTCTCTCAGTTCCCTCCTGGCCCTTCCCTTTCTCCCTGCCTTTTAACAAATAGCCTTGTGCTAGGGAAACTCTGGCTAGCATATCCTTCTCCACTCCACAGCAAACTGCCTGACCCCTGGGCCTTCATCTTTGCTCAGCCTGCAGAGCCTGGCACTAGAACTCACTTGTGACACAAAGAATCCAGTTGCCCAGCAGTCCTGAGAGTGATGCCAGGGATAGATTCATCTCACCTGGGCTGAGCCACTGGCAGTGCTGTTATGCACTTTTGCAGTGAGCGAAGAGAGACGGGCATTTCTGGAGCACACTTTAACTCACTGTTAAATAGATGAAATTCAGTGAGATGAAACAACCCCTGCTGCTCACATCAGTAATGCTGAGAGCATCTGGCTTAGGAGGAGATAAAAAATCATACCAGAGAAGTGCTAGTTTGTTATCTCCACTATCTCTGATGTGCAGTTGAAGGGCAGTTCAGATTATAGGTGTCTACCTAAGATATCTATAGTGACAAAAGATGAGTCCCACCACAGGTTTCCAAAGCCATGGTGGAAGCAGAATCCTCAGTTCCAGCAAGACCTCCCCAGCTGCAGCCATGTTAACATGAAGGAGAAAGCGCTACCTCACAAACTGCTTTCTCTCTTTCAGCATCCGTTCCACTAATGTTTGCCGGAATCTGGAGTCCACACGGTGTCTGCTAGCTGGGCTGTACCAACAGCAGAGAGAAGGTTAGGGAGACTTCTGAATAGTGCCTTTCCTTGCTTAGTCTTCCCTAGATGCACACACCTTCTGCATCCTAACTCACTCTGCCTCCTAGTTGTTACTTCTTCCTTGGTTCTTTGCACTTGGCTCCCTTCCCCAGTTCTTTTGGTCCTGTAGATTCTTTACCAGCTTGTCACCTGTTCCATCTCTTTGCATATATTTCTGCTGCTCTTTCAGACCTGCTAAGGAGGTTAGTGTTATCCCTCTTCAAAATCAAGAAGGCAAAAAGTTCACACATCTGTAAAAGGTTTCGCAGGGAAACCCAGGTATCTTGGATACAAGTTCAGTATCTGGAGTAACTTACATCTGTATCCTGAAGTTGATAACTACTTGTACGTTCTAAAAATATGCTCTGCGTTTGAAAGATCTCACATCTGCTCCTTCCATATTCAGTTCTATGAACAAGTAGAAGTGACTTGCCAGAGCTCCTTACACTTGATGACACAGAGACTAATTTTTGGCACTAAGAAAAATGAACACACAACTGGGAAACTTTACAAGGTGCACAGCAGGCATCCCTGTGGAAGTAAATGCACAGAAACAAGTACAGTGGCTTGTGTTGTAGGTGATAGCTTGGGGCGAATTGCTAGTTGATAACAGTGAACTTGAGCACAAAGATTGTGGGAGTGATTATAAAGGAGTCTAAAGAAACTAAGGAAACACAGATACACTACTGATCACTTTCTTCTTGTTCCACAGGACCTGTTGTCATTGTCACTGATAACGAAAGTTCTGAAATACTCTACCCTAATTGCCAGAGCTGCCCACGCCTGAAACAGTTGACCAGGTAATTGCCAGCAATATCTCCCCGTATGATTTCACTGCTGTTCCATTTCAGCAGTAGTAATTTACAACAGCCCATTTTCTTCCCATTTCCCAATTTCTTTCCCTGCCACTTACTGTTTTTTGGAAATGGTTAGCTAGTTGTATAAAATACTTGGTAAGTGGAATTATACACCAGGCAGTGCAGCAGAAGAAAATAAAATAGAGACTTTTCCTTGAAAGACCAGTTTAATTTAGTCTGTGTCTAGCAAGCACTCATTACTAGCTAATGTACAGCTAGTCTGTGGCATTGCTGCAGGGCAGAATGTCATCTACATCCCTTAGCAAGCCTTTCAAGTGTGAACATACTGGGCCTCCTTTTTATATTCAGCTTTTGGTTTGGGGGTTATTTCAACATTCCCGTCACATTCATACCTTGAAGAAACTGAAATATACTCAGCCTTGACACATTTAGTGAAGACTAATGAAGTGAAATAAGGAAGATCCTATATAGAACACTCATGTTTGCAGAGTCAAGTACTCTGAAATGCTTGTGCAAGGTTTGGGCACAGGGTGGAAAATGAAAAAGAGAGGCAGATATATTACAGTTTCGCTAGACTGTACCTTAGCATATTTTTGTCCAAAATTCAAGAGCTGTCAGAATTCACTTGCAAGAGCTCACTGTGCAATGCTTGAGTCTGTAGGCAAAGGATTGGTCCAGACAGTGGTGAGGTGACAGCCCCTAGAAGCAGCATATTCAGCCTCCTTGAGTAAAATCACCTGTCCAAAAAAGGAGTAATCAGCTGCTGCCTGCCCCCTCTGCCCACCAACTGCACCTTTTGTGACCATATAAAGGCAGACTTTAGCTCCACTAAGCACTGCCTCAGCTTGCAGGCTACCTAGGGAGTACATGGCCAGCATGGATATTCTCAGCTAAATTTTTAAAAATAAAATTTAAAGCAGCATAAAGATGCAAATGGCTTCCAACAAAGCAAAAGGTGGTTTTAAGCTACAAGCAAGTATCTAGGTGTTTCCCATTTCCCACACCATACAGCAATCAGTTCAAAGCTTCTGCCCTTTCTTCTTTCATGAGGCAGTTGAAGGTTACTCCCTGAAGACACAGACCTGCACTGTTCCAGTATGACCAGATCTGTTAGCTGATACACAGCCCTTGCTTATGGGAAGCACTTCTGGGGTGTTCACATTTCGTCTTAATTTTTCCTCCTGCCTTTGTGAGAGCAGAGAGCCAGCTCTGGTCCTTGAAATCTGGATACAGCATCTGTCCTTTCTGCAGCTCAGACTCCCAACATCAGGAATCTCTCTGTATGTTGCAGTGCTTCTTTTCTACCCCTCACTGATGTGGGCCAACTCCACTAGGCTGGTGATGAGAAAAACAAAAGATAGAAAGCCTGGTGTGTGAAAAATTTTTGGTTTTCTTAATTCCTTTACAGCGATAGGTCGGCGAGGGCTATGTATCAGCCAGGTATCTCTGAGGACTTGGAAAATATTAAGAAGAGGATGGGTATTGGTGGTGATAAGTCTGTGGATTTTTTTCTGCTCCTCGATAACATTCGTGCTATGAAGGTGAGCTGAGTCGTTCTGTTGCACTGTCACAGAAAGAAAAATCCTCTTACCACGCATATGGAGGAAATCACAGTGCCAACACCCACAGATACTAATGTGCACTCCAGTACCTTTCTATGCAACTCAGAATGCTTATAGAAATAGCACAGCCTTTTGAAAAAGCAAGATGTGGGGTCAGCCTTGCTGTAGAATGGATGAAGACTTGTCTCCAGTATTTTTATTCTTACCTTGAAATCCAGTATTTCTTTCAAGTGTAATGTAGAGCTAAGAGAGGCATTGGGCCTTGCTTACCCATTGCAATGTGCTTTCCCTTTTTTGGCACTCAGCACCTAACAGTCATCTTAATCCCAGTTCCAGCACACTACCTGTGAGCCAGACTGCTTTTGCTACTGAAAGGAAGCTGGGCACATTTCTACCCCTCCTTACTAGCTTTTTTTGCTAGAGCTAATGATAACTGGTCTGTCAGCTGAATTGCTCAATGTGTTACACTCCCCATAGAGTTGGATCCTAAAGAACAAGCATCCATCCTTTTGGTACACAGAGCAAGTCTGTATGTTTAAAACCATCCTAAAAATCCTCACATGGGTATCATAGTCCTTTTGGTACACAGAGCAAATATGTGTGTTTAAAACCATTCTAAAAATCCTCACATGGGTATCATAGTCCTTTTGGTACACAGAGCAAATATGTGTGTTTAAAACCATCCTAAAGATCCTCACATGAGTATCGTAGTACAATACTGCAGAACAAATGGTGTGCCATGAGCAGCTGTTTTCTGTGGGCAGTCATTGATGTGTCTTCAGGCTGGGTTCAGAACATCAGGCTGGGTTCAGAAAGGGTCAAACCCTACCACTGTGCTGCATCTCCTCCTTCCAGGCACACAACATGCCAGTCTGCCCTGTGCTGAAGAACTTCCAGCAGACAGTGGAGCGCCGATCTGTTGACTCCATGCTTTTCCTTCTGAAGGACCATTGCAGGTGATTGCCTGTGTCCATGCCTCTGGCCTCAGGGGCTGCCTTACCCGGGGTGGATGTGCTAAACCAGCTTACTTCAGCAGACAGGAATGCTTTCCCATCTGCTGCATTCCCCCACCAGAGCCCACTCATGAGGTTTGTGCCTCGGCCGTCTCAGTGTAAAGTGTAAAGTGCCTTGGGTCAGTACCGTGAGCTAGGCAAAAGGAGTGCCACACTGAGGAGACCAGGATGTGGGCTTGCACCTCATTTTGTTGATCCTCATGGACAGAGAGGGTGGTCTCCCTGGAGCAGCAGTAAGCCACTGAGGTAGACAGTGAAGGCCTCGGTTGCCACAGGGGTTTAAGTGAACCAGTGGCAAAAATAAGAAAAGAGGAGATGCTTCCAGTCCATGCCCTGAGGCTGCCCTTGCAGTTGCACAAGTACAGTCCAAATTCCAGCCTGGGAAGCTTATCCCAGGGATGGCACCTGCACAGCTCGGCTGAGAAGTGCTGGTGCTAGTGGAAAAAGTGATGCCAGGTCCTGCACACATGTAACTACTCGCAAAGACAATCTGCTGCTACATGCAGCTAATTACCTCCTCCACAGTTTTTTGTAAGGGCTGGCTGAGTTGCTAGCCTAGCAGTCATTTTCCTTTCAGATTTGTTTGCAGCTGCCACATTCACCAGCTCTTCTCAGGTGGTAGTATAGGATTGTCTTTTCTTTACCATGTATTAGAGGTTTCAGGTAGTGAAAGACTGATTTACCTCATTCCCACAACAGCCAGGAGAGTTAGTCACACTCATCTTCCATTCCCACTGATGTATTCATTAGGTAGAGGGAGTTTCTTCCCACCAGGTATTGTATAAATATCATCTCTTTGTTTAATAAGAGGATAAAAATTACTTTTTAAATATAGCAACCACTTCCTTGAATCCTGCCCCTCTTCACCAAAGACCTCAACCACTTCAGCTGCTGTTTTGCAGCAGTGTCTTCCCTAGCTGAAAGTCATGCACTCAAAAATATCAGGGAAACAAAATAGTCTAGGGAACAATCAGAGAGTTTCTAGTTTGCCATTTATGTGGCCACACCTCATGAGACTGCTTGTTAGCACCTCTCCCCTCCCATTCTACAATCACTTTAGAGTGGTGAATGCACACCAGCTGAACTAAAAACTGGCCATAGTAATTGCATTTAATAGTTCTTAGCTACACTCAATGCAGGTTATCAAACCCTAAGAGAAAAGCAGATTCTCAAGTTTTCATGTATAATTGTGTGAAAGTTTTAAAACGAGTAAATTTATTTCTGCTTCTTTTCTAGAGAGGTTCTTAAGATGAATATTGGACTCCTGTTGAATACTTTACAGAAGAACATTAAAGCAGCAGTAGATCCCTCAAATCCAGCTGAAGAGGCCAGGTAGAGCACAGAACTCCTCCTCTAATCATTATAAATTCAAACTTGATGTCAGTGTGAAAAACTGGTTCAGAAAGACATTGAATGTGTGAGATAAAAAAAGAGTGTGTACCTGCTGGAAGAAGCATGAGCGCTACTGCCTATCCATGGAGCAACACAGCTGACATTCCAGGTCTGTTTTTTTCCTTTTTTTTTTCCAGAAAGCTATTCCTCTACGCTTGTCATGACTCAACTCTCATTCCTCTCATGCTGGCACTGGGCACCTTTGATGACAAGTGGCCACCTTATGGTGCAGATGTGACCCTGGAATTGTATCAGCACCGGTTCTCCAAGGAGTGGTTTGTGCGCGTGTCTTACTGTGGAGAGGTGAGATCCTGTGGGAAGTCCCTCCTACAAATCTTGGGCTTGTGGTTTCACCATGCAGCAAAAAAGGGCTTTGGCAGTGCACAATATCTGTGATTCTTTCTCTTTGCCTTGCAGGAGCAAGTGGTGAGAGGCTGTGACACAGGTCTCTGCCCACTCAAAGAATTTCTGAAAGTTCTTTCACAGTACTCAGTCAATTCATGGGAGTACAATAACCTGTGCTCCAAACTCAAATACTAACTCATGATGAAGCTGTCTTAAATTAAAATTAGTTTATTGTCGCAATCTTTGACTATTTTTCTTTATGTCCTTGCCAGCCTTCTCTATTCCAAAGGTATTTTAGATGAGGGGACGTTTTCCTACCAGACACAGGGTGGCACAGTGTCACTTTACACTGTTAGCAGCAAGCTGAAAGAAGCCACGTGACAGAATGGCTCAAGTTTACTTCTGAGGTGACCACACAAAAGCCAGGAGAGGTTGAAAACAATGGCCATTTTAACAGACCATTTTAAATTGCCCATCTGCATCAGGAATAAGACAAAACATACCTCTTCCTCATATGCTGGGACTGTGGGATGAAGCCCAGCGTGCTTTGTGCTACCAGACTTGACAGCTTTAACCTAACATTGATTTTATGTTTGGTAAACTGCAGAAGCCATTGTGCCTTTCCCTTTCTTTTGACATGTTGAAGGGTTGCCCTCTGCAGACAGATGAGCCTCCCTAATTACATAGGATTTAGCTACCCCATCTTCTTGAGGGCATTTTCAGGCACAGAAAACATCTCCAAAGGGACAGAAAACCTCCAGACTTCTTCCCTACATTCCTCTAATTATGGAATTCTGCCACAAACACGCAGAACAACCACAGTGGGCCAAGTACAAGAACACAGAGTCTTGGTGAACTCTGCTTAATGTGCTTTAAAGAAGGCAGTCTGGGGAGCTGCTATCAACTTCAGCTTTGGGCAGCAGTGATCCATTTTGCACTTGCTGAAAGAGGAATACAGCACTAGCCAACAGCAGTACTTGTAGCTGAGATGACAGTTTTTCCTGTAAGACAGTACTAGGGATCACAATGTTGCCAAAGTCACAGAATCACAGAATGATTTGGGTTGGTTAAAGATTATATAGTTCCAACCCCCCTGCCATGGGCAAGGATGCCATCCACTTGAGCACCTCAAAGCTCCATCCTACCCGGCCCTGAACACTCCCAGGGATGGGGCATCCACAGCTTCTCTGAGCAATCTGTGCCAGTGCCTCAACACCTTCACAGTAAAGAATTTAACCTAAATCTCTCCTTTAAAGAGTTTAAAACTCTTCTCCCTTGTCCTATCACTGCCCATGTAAAAAGTCACTCTCCCTCTTTCTTATAAGCCCCACACAAGGCACTGGAAGGCTGCTCCAAAGTCCTTCTGGAGCTTTCTCTTTTCCAGGCTTAGCAGCCCCAACCCTCTCAGCCTGTTTTCATGGCAGTTTGCCAGTCCTCTGATAATCATTGTGGCCTCCTCTGATCTTTACAGGGTCACGTCTTTCTTGTGCTGGGTGCCCCAGAGCTGGATGCAGCACTGCAGTGGGGCCTCACCAGGGCAGAGCAGAGGGGCAGAATCCCCTCCCTTGACCTGCTGCCCACAGGGCTCTGGATGCAGCCCAGAACATGGTTGGCTTTTTNCTCTGATCTTTACAGGGTCACGTCTTTCTTGTGCTGGGTGCCCCAGAGCTGGATGCAGCACTGCAGTGGGGCCTCACCAGGGCAGAGCAGAGGGGCAGAATCCCCTCCCTTGACCTGCTGCCCACAGGGCTCTGGATGCAGCCCAGAACATGGTTGGCTTTTTGGGCTGCAAGCACACAGTGCTGGCTCAGGTTCAGCTTTTCATCCACCACAATTCCCAAGTGCTTCTCCACAGGGCTGCTATCAATGAGTTCTTCTCCCAGACTGGTCTCATGTCTGGGATTCCCCTGACCCACGTACGAGACCCATGTAGTAGGACTCGTTGAACCTCATTAGGTTCTCACAGATTCACTTCTCAAGTTTGTCCAGGTCCTTCTCTTGTGTCAACAGCACCACTTGACTTTGTGTCCTCTGCAAACTTGCTGAGGGTGCACTCGATCTCACTATTTCATTGAAAAAGATCTCCACTTTTCAGTAAGTAAATAAAACGTGGTCCCTACTTTCTTTGGGATAGGCAGAGGTTAAAATGGCCCTGCAGTTTTGGTTCTGCGTTACCCCTTCTCACTTAGTGAAAAAAAATCACCTAATGTAAGTCATTGACAGATATGTGATGGAGGCACTACAGCACCTTTTCCCTGAGAAGAATGGGCTGGATTTACCTCTACGCTTTCATTAGCCTGCCCCCACCACAATTACATGTTGACACTATGCACAGTGAACAGAATAATTTGAATACTAAATACATTGCTGGAGGTCTCACTGAACTGCTATTAGAAGCTGTCAAAAAAGCAAACAAAACATTGTTATTTTCCATCAAGTTTTTATACAGCCTAAAAGCATAATGCCACTATATAGAAATCAGTGCCTACCCCTGCTTAAGAACAGTGTGTTCTGCTCTAATCAAGCTCTCTCTTACACACAGTTTCAAGTATTTGAGATACAGTGATGAAAATATTAGGTCTATTTTTACAAGTTATTTGTGAGGCATGGACTGCTTGGAAAAAGGCATCAGGAGCTTTGGCCATACAAAGGGGGAAATTTACATACCTACTCTTAAATAATAAATAGGAGCATCCCCAACAAAACTGACCAGCAGCCAGGTTAAAAATTGCTACACAGCCATAAGCCAGGGCACTCAGCAGCACAAGTTGTTCCAGAGCAGGTAAGATTGTTAAAGGGCACTGGTTTCACACAATTAAGATCCTCCTATCGCTCTAGGCAGGGTAACACAAGTTTCAGTAAGAGCAGAAGACCTCAGAAAAGCAGGCCAGCTTCTTGGCAGTGGCTTGGAGGAAGACCCCCCTGGGAACAGGTTACTTCACTGTATCTTGTAGAGTTTCTGTAGTGCCCCTCTGCCCTGTTCTAGCCTTACCCTTCCCCTCAGTGTGGAAGTGGTTGGGCCATGCAGTGGTCCATCCCATGGAGCACTTCCATGGTAGCTGTGGCCCACAGGATGAAGGAGGAGTTATTTCTGACCACAACTAGTGTATATGGTCATTTCAGAAGAGGATTGGTTGGACAGTGAGAGTTTTAATACCAAAGGACACATGTAAATGGGAGCTACTGTATTGCAAACACACCGTGGAAGAGCTGAGGCATTTCTGAGAATGTGGAATAAAAATTCCTAGAAATCAACAACTACTCAATACCCCAAATGAAACAGCACCACTTTTTCACCTGTGTCATGAACTATTTTTAGGTTAAGAATTACTACCAATTGACAAAGTGAAGTACATTTTATATATCAAATATTTGATATCCTATATCAAACGTGGATCATTCTTCCTCAAGAAGTGTCACATTAGGGAACAGGCTTCAGCCAGCAGCCTGGAGAGGCTGCACAAGGAAAGCATTCACCATCATAAGTGCAGAAGGACACCACCAGTAAAATGTAGCCTGTCCCACCACCTGAGTGAAAATCAGCATAGCAGAGAGCACACAAAGCACCACAAAATTAAGCCCTACATACACCATGTTTGTAGTAGTCCCAACACTCTGGGGGAACAAAAAATGCTGCATTTCAACTTCTCCTCGGGAAGATTTGGGTACCCACATCTACTGAGTCAGGACACATGTATTGTACCAGAAATACTACCAGCATTCAAAACCCAACCAAGACTGATGCAGATAAGATTTGATCAGACAGACACTGGTCTGTCTTCCAAAATGTGACCCATTTGACACCTCAGGGATGTCAGGACTAAACTCCTTGATGCCATCTTCTTTGGCAGATTAGCTAGCCCATGATACAGGTACAAATCTCAAGTTTATTTGGACGGTGCTTAAAACTGCCAGTGTACTTCACAGATGACCTGAGTGCAAGTTTACTAATTTAAAACAAACAGATTTCAAATATTTTAAACTTTTGATTTAGCAGGCACATTACTTTGCATTTCAGAAGTTCACCATCTGCTGGGTTTACCTTTTAAGTCTCTCCACACTCCGGCTGCGCAGCCATCTGGGATGAGATAATTTGAACAGCAGACTGTTTCCTCCCATGTTACTAGAGAGGAAGAGCAGCCAAGCATGTATGAATAAAGTCTATTTCATTCTTTCAAACAAAGGTGGAGGAGGATGATTTGAAAACTTAAAAAAAAAAGGGGGCGGGGAAGGAAGAAAACTAAAAATGGCAACCCACTTTCCATCTTCAACTCTACCATGACTACCAAAGCTGAGTCACAGTTACTATTGATAAGCAGGAGGGAACAGAGCCTGACTTACAGATCCTCAGGTGAATCTGCAAGGCTGACAGCTAGAAAGCTTTTCCATTTGCAAAGCAAAAAGGGAAGAAGTAGAATCAGAGCAAAACAAAGAAGTTCATCTACACATATCCACAGGGTCATTTTCTACGGAGCCAGCTAAGACCTTAGCAACTCCTGTCCATCTGCTGGTGCAAACACTGAGGTTAAGTGCACCTACGTGGACTCAGGAGAATCCACATCTTCTGCACCTTCTGCAGGAAAAATCTTGTTAAGATACCAAATGCCAGCATAGTAAGACAGACACAGAAGGACTTTAATTATACAGCATGTTTAAAATGTATCCTCTCACTGTTCAGTGGCTTTGAAACAGTGAATTCCCTATGCTAATTTTCCTAGAATAAGTCTCAGCCACCTCAAATTCTTTGCTATTCAAGATCTCAACAGGCATGGGAGGCATTAAGACAGTCTAAAAAAACCCCAAAAGCTGCGGCTCATTTCTATGTCGATCAAGAACTCTGCTTTGTTCAACATGGTAAAAGCAGTCAGGAATGATGGCAGAAGTGGCAACACTTAAAAAGGTTGCATTGTGACAATTCCCATGCAAGGTCCTCAAAAGGGAACTGTGCAACCACTTAAAGAAGAGGTAATTCCGCTCTACAGAAATAACACTTACTGTGTCATTGTCAGCTCCTTCTAAAATCTTGACAAGCCCATGCTTCAGGCACCATGCCTGTCTTGTCAGAGGGAAGCACCACAACAGACATCCTACACTTTGTCAAAAGAGTAATTCTCACCCAAAATCATCGTAAATTTGCATGACAGCACAAAGGTGAATTTGGAAGCAGAAAACAGAAGGCTCTGAGGCTTTCCTGCCTCCAACAGTGCACGGCTTCACTCATTTTATAACACCAGCAACAAAAGTTTAGTAAATCAGCCACCAAGAGGAATTCTTTTTCCACCTGTTAAGGATCAGTAAACTAAAAAATTCTCACACATAAGCATGTTAAAAATACTCATTCTCCACATGAATTTTCACACTAATGGCCAGCCCTCTGAGGAAACTACCCATCGAAATCATTTCAAGTAGCAGCAAGTGGAAGGAAGAGCAGATTACACACTCCATATACAGTGCTGGGGGACCAGAGAACAGCCAGCCACAGACCCCACACCCTGGCCTACAGGTCCATAGCTGCCTCTTGCTGGTATTCTCCAGGAGCAGGGCTCAACTCCCAATCCATGTTTTGTCATCCAGCCTTTCACTCCTCATAGGCAAGACCATAAAACCTCCTTGCTGAAATCCTCTCAAAAGGCAAGTTTGAAAAGACAGGGGATTAGGAAGCAATCGATGAGAACTGTGGCAAAGCAACAATTTACTCAGCAGGGCTGTCTTGATAAAAATCTGCTCACTGACAATTTCTCTCTCACCTTTGTTATTAAAGTTCATCCCTTCCCCACCATCTCAGGCTCTCAGCGCTGGCAGTCAGAGACCTGACCCAGTGCAGCATCCCCAGAGAGGGACACAATCCCACTGCCTGGGCAGACTGACACTGCTGAGCAGGGGGAGCTCAAACCCACATACCTTGCAGTGCTGCAAACACTCTCCAGGAGGAGACAAGTTTCATCTGTTCCTTGACCCTCAACAAATTGAGGAAGTCTCTAAGTATCGTTCCTGGGGTGTTCTGAAATAAGACCTCACTCCAAATGAAAACAAGCCCAGTTCAGGATTAAGTTAACAGAATTGCCTCAAAAGGAGCACACAGCTGCCTATTGACCAGACTTGTAGGAGATGTCAAAGTTTATCCCACCTGGCCTCTAGGCTGGCTGTGATCACAAGGAAGAGCAAACAGTCATCTGGCCAGCTGTTTGATGGACACAGAAACAACTGAACTGGATAAAGGAGACAGTTCATTTTTGTAAGAAACAATATATTTTATTTTTCTGACACCACAGCCCTGGCGAGTGGTTTTGTACCAAATTTAATGGAGGTTACACAGAACGTTTTACGCTGGGGAGGAAAAAAAAATAACCACAAAAAAAAAATCCTGGATAACTTTTAGTGTCTGTTCCACTCCCACATTAATAAAATCACTTGGGGTTTCTAAGAAAAGGAGAATAGGAAACAGTGAGAGAGACTACTGTAGGATGTAACAGTGTCCAAGTCCAGCCCCTTCCTAAAAGTGGGAAGAGTCCCCACATGAGGAGAGGCTCTCCTAGATTTACTCCCCACAATAACACAATGTATTGCAGCTGCCATAGGAGGAGACAGAAGGGGACGGAGAGAGAGAAGCCTATTTAATAAAGAGTGGGAGGGAGAGACAGAAGGTGCTGGACAGCACGCCATAATTTGAAAAATATGTCCTTAACTTATTATTTATTTTTTTTAAAAGATTCCCCTCACTGAACTTAAGTTCCTTTTTGTGCTTTTCATTAATACTCTGCTCTGAGGTCGTAGTTTGGTTTTTCTATACATTGGAGTTGAAGGAAAATAGTCCGAAGTTCTGAAGATGGATTCTCCACCTAAAGTAAACAGCCTAGAATCCCATTCTCCTCTCACCCCAAAGACTAAAGTCTCTGCTAAAATCCCTTTTACAATATAGTACAGTACACAAAAAACCCCAAAAATAACCGAGAGTCCTGGGAGAAACCAGTCCGAAGGACGTAAACATACAGAGAATGGTGCAACTTGTGACAAATGGCAATTCTCAAAATACAGCTACAGATTCTCAAAGCAGGTGCCGTCACGGGATACCCAAGTCCACAAAAATAATTTTTAAAAAATAAATCTTAAAAAAAAAACAACCTGTTAAAATGAATATTTTTTTTTTCTGGTAATTCCATACATTCGAGATTTCCCAAAGTGTCCTCTGGTCTCTGTTCACCTATTGCATGGCCAAACTGTATTCCTGAAGCTCCCAAAAAAGCCCTCAGGACTTGGAATCTCATCTTGACAAGGATCAGAACATCCAGTCTTATGGTAGCAGCTTAAAACATCATGTTCCCTGGGTTTCCAGGGCCTTGGCTAAATCCTCCCATGCCAACATCAGCAGCCATACCTCGGGGCCTCATCTGAGGGGGAATCATGATGTTTTGTTGGGGTCCCATCATGCCCTGCATTGACATCATCATCCCAGGCGACCCCACGGGGCCCGGGTGGCTGTACAGCCCGGCGGGGGCTCGGTCCTTGCCTGGGATCATGCCCACGGCGGCCACGGGGTTGCTCATGAGCGCGGGCTGGCCGGGCATGGCGGGCTGTGCTGGTGACATCATGCGGTGGTGCGGCCCCATCATGCCCTGCTGCAGGAAGGCCGGCGGCCTCATCGGGTTGTGACCGGGCATGGACGGAGCCGTGCCAAGAGGGATATCCGGAGTTCCCACCGGCCCGGGGCCCCCCATGCCGGGCAATGTTAGTCCCATCCTCGGGGTCTGCTCTCCTATCATCCCCTGCATGTGGGAGAAGCCAGGCCCGGGACCCTGCGGCTGCTTGCGGCCTGGCACCTCCCCACGAGGGAAATACTGTAGTGTCTGGCTAGGCTTCTCCGATGGGATTATCCTGGACAGGTCAAACTCGGGTATTCCCGTAGCTCCGGGACGGATCACCTCCTGCAGCTCTGGATCAGTGAAAACCGAAGGCATGTTGTTTCCAAGAACAGTGAAGGAGTCTGGACCGCCAGGGCCTCCAGTCTTGCAAAGTGCTGGATCTGTCGAACTTTGGGGCAGGTTGGTAGGACGCCCCAGAGGTCCTTCTCCGTGGAAGCCCATTCCTGCTGGGAAGTTGCCTTGTCCACCGCTGGGCCCGTTGTGTGGAAATGGCACCTGCTGTGGAGGGGACTGTACGGGAGGGAACCCCTGCGGGAAGCCCAGGCGTCCTTGAGGTACCATGGGAGACTCCTGGGAACCATGCCCCATCATTGGGTTGTGTGACATCAGGCCGGGTCCCACGGGGACCCCGTGAGGAGGTATATTGGGTCCCATAGCATTTGGAGAGGGCATCTGGTTGTTATGGGAAAGAGGCTGGGTCATTCCCATTGGGCTAAGGGTTGGCATTGGACCCACTGGGTTTGGACCTGAAATTCGAGGATTCTGAGAATTAATACCCATTCCTAGGGAAGAAACAAGGAATCACATTTAGACAGCAGCCAGTAATAATGAATAAAGCTATCAGAGAGCTTTCTGCAAGGTTACCAAGCACACACACAAAGAAACAGTGCTAGTAAGAAAAAATCAGCAGTGGCTCCGAAAAGCATTGTTTTAACCAGAAGTTTGATGTCACTTGAACAGCTGCCTCCCTAAGCTTGTCACTGCCCTATCGAGCAGTGACTAAAGCCTGCTCCATAAGGAGGATTTCAACCCAAACCATACTTTTACTACCTCCCTGGCAGTCTGGATGACACAGGCAGTAACAAACATGTCTGTGACAGATTATCAGCATATGGACACCTGTCCACTGGGAAGTGACCAGAACTCCTTTCAAAACTCAGCAGTGATAAATCAGGTAACCCTCGTAAGACTAAGAGGCAGTGATTAATGAGGTTAATGAGTTACCATCATGAACTTATTCAATTAGCCCGCTTCCCCCAGATATATTCAGCCACTCTGATCATTACTGTGTGAAATACACTGCAAAGCTACAGGTAAATTCATCAAGAATTCATTACCAATTGCCACTCTCTTGAAACATCCACTCATGCCCTTTTTCAACTATTAATTCAACAGGGCGGAGGTGCTACAGCCTACTTTTGTATTTTGATGATTCAGTGTCAAAAAAACCCAAACAAAACCCCCACAAACAGTGAAGCTTCTACGGCACTGCCTTAAGACAGGAGACGTAAAGTTTCCTCTGGAAAACACATTGTAGGTCTGACCCTTAATCCCATGAGCAGCCTTCATTCACACAAATCATTCCAGTCTGCCTGAGGGGAAATCTCTCCCATACACAAGTGTTTTTCATGGTAGACATCTTCTGAATAACACACACTTTCTCAACACAAAAAAACAGTTGCAAGGAGTATTTCCATCTCTACATTTCAGAGAACTGCAACGGCTTCCTCAGAAACAACCCATGGCTATATATTCCTCAATTTTTTTCCCTTCTCACTGTCTTCATTTGACGAGGCTTCCATAAAATAACCCTGATACCTTGTGCTTATGTTCCTTCGATTTTCTTACCTGGTACACTGTTCATAGGTGGCAAGTTTGGGGAGCGTGCTGGAGGGGAGTCGTCATCCGAGCTGGCCACAGTTTTGATGGCATCATGATAGAGAGGTGTAGAGCTGGGCATGGCAAATTTGGACATCCTGGACATCATAATGGAGAGGGGATTCTGGGAGAGGGTTGGCTCTGGAGGCATTGTGTAAGGACTGCTAGAGGGAAGATTTCCAGGGAGAGTCACAGGCGCAGACTGGCTGACTGTGGAAGGAGGTGGACCACCTTAGGAAAAAAAAAAAAGGTAAGAAAAAGAGAGAATGAATTTAATTTTTTCTCCTCCTTACTGTTTTCTTTAAATTTAACTCTTTCCCCCTAGAAATCTCAAAAAGTAGAAATCTTTTTATTGCAAGACTTTACATGACTAATGCAGTCAATGACTATGAAAGGTAACCAGAAAAATAAGCCGATTGGTCAAGTTGATTAACACCTGTTATCCTGCTGCATAACACTTCTAACTAGAACTATCTTGAGCCTCCACAAATCCACAGGAAGAATTATCAGTTTAGTCTGAAAATCTTACTATTCAATTTCCATACACTGAAGACAGACTTAGGTACCAGAGCTAGCCATCAAATCAAAATCTATAATCAAAAAAGACACAGGCAGCACAAGGAAAGCTGTAGCAGGTATTATGCTGAGACATGTGAGCACGTTTCTGACAAGCTACATCAGGAGCTACAAGTAAAACTCCCCATTTATGTTGCATTTCTCGTTTCATATGGAGATATCAACTGCTTATTCCAGTGAAAGAAGCATTCTCTGCACCTATTAGCTTAATGTCATCCTTGCTCTCACAAAATTAGAAGTAACTTGACTGCACTTCCAAACTTCTTTGTTCTTCTCTGATGAATGTTATGCCACCCAGACCAATGTGAAGGAAAGATGCTAAACTGAAGCTGTAATCTCACTGAAAATTCACTGCACGTTCCTCAGCCCCTCCCAACCAAAAGAGGAAAGGAGAATGGGGAATATAAAAAACCTGCAATGCCGAAAGATCCATGCTTTGAAAGAGCTGCATGTCAAAGCATTCATTAAGCAGTAGGTAAGGCACAGACTGAAGCACTTAGGTGCCTTCCCGAGCCGCCGACCCCACAGGCATATCCCGGTCCCGGTCCCCGCTGTTACCCGCAGCAGCACTAGAGGGCAACGTGGGCAAAGGGCTCCTCTTTCCCAGCCAGGAGAATTTCCCAGGCGAGGAGGCCGCCCAGGACTGTGGAAGCCTGGACTGGAGGACGGGTGATCTTTGAGAGGGTGAGGGCAGAGGTGTGCCAGCACCTGCACCCCGAGGTCCCAGCCACATCAGGGCTCAGCACGCAACCAAATGTTATGTACAGTGGTGGTTAGATGGCTCCAAAATGCTTGAAGCCTGAACAACTGAATCACAACTTCCTCTCTGCAACATAAACCTATAAAGGGCCAACCATTCCTAACCCACGCCTAGATAACAACTGGTTAACTGCTCAGCATGTCTTTGTAGCAACCTTTTATACCAAAGTGCTTTAATAACATCAACAGGATCTTCTCCATTGAGCTACAAATGACTATGAGCTATGGAAGAACAGCAAAAGGCCCCTGCAAGGAGAGATTTCTCCCATCGATCCTCCACATCTTTTCACATCTTTCGACCCCATCCTTTTGCTTTTACATCCTCAGTGACTAGCCCTCAGCTCGACACATGGGAGGCATGCTGCAAACCCACAAATACAATACGAGGAGGTGAAGCCCTCACTTGCAGGGCCACCCACCAGACCCTCAGCACAGCCCCCCTCAAATAGGGAAAGAGCCATCCAGCTCGTCCTGCTGCAGGAGCCCTCCTCCCTCCCCTTGCTGCACATCTTGGATGAGCCAACACAAACCAAAGCACTGAATCTGGTTTTGGAGGCAGCACTCACCCGACTCCACGTTTCCCAGCATGGCTGGAGAAGACATGGTTAGAGATGCCTTATGGTTCGGGGGAATCCCAGGGCTCTGCAAAGGAGGCTTCGGAGATGAAGTCCATCCAGGAGAAGGTGCGGGGAGAGACGGAGACTTGAGGTGGACAGGAGAAGCAGCAGCAGACCCCAACACAGGGGGGGATTTAATGGAGGCAGCAGCAGCTGCGGCAGTGGGGCCCGCGAGCATTCCTGCCAGCTGGGAGGGCGTCTGAGGGGACTTGAGGTTCCCCGAGGGAGACCCCATCATGGGAGACTGGACCTGGCGCATCGTGGGGGACTTCAGGGGGTTGATTCCTGGCGAATGCACCTGGCCAGCTGCAGAGATATCCAAGGGCTTGCGGCCGAGGCTGCGCTGCGCAGGGGCAGCAGTGTTGAGGCTATTCGGGTTACTGGCGGGATTGAGAGGTAGTGGCGGCATGTGGCTGAGCCGGTTGTTAGTCCTTTGGTCAGGCCCGATCTGTTCTCTGAGATTCCGGAGACCAACTCCTGGGCCCTGAGACATGGGAAGGAAAGGCCTGGGACCCATGCCATACTCCTGCTGCGGGTGCTCCCCAAACGGCAGCGGCACCATTTTCTGCTGAGAGGAAAGCATCTCCGAGACACCAGGGCGCAGCTTCATCATCTCTTCCGGCCCGACTCCTGCCTCCCTCAGCTTCTGAGGGACCAGGGGTGGGTTGGAGCCCATGCTGACATTCATGCCCATGTCCCCCTTCATGCTGCCAGGGCCCATCCCAAACTCCAGCTCCCTGCTAGAAGCCATTTGTGGGGGTATTCCTTTTGGGAAGTCCCCCCTAGAGGGGCTCATCGGTCCTTCTACAGGCATGCGAGGGAAGATGGGGTTATTCCCAGGCTCCATGTGTCTCTGGGAGGGCATCATTCTGTTGATCTCCATGCCGGGCCTGATGCCTTCCATGTTCAGACCAGGAGGGAGGCCCATCTGCTTCTCAGCCAGCTGCTGCTGATAGAGCTCTTCAGGCAGGCCCTGTGGATTGGGAAACCGCTCCCCTCGGCCAGGGCCACTGAAAACACCCTGACCAGGAGGGAAGTTTCGGCCATCTGGGATTTTTGGCACATCATCTGGCCAACTAACTCCTGAAAGCCCAGGCCGTGAGACGGGATTCGGGACATTGGGGCCTTCCATGTCAGGGTTCATCATTCCTGCAAAACCAGGCAGGCGCATCTGGCTCCCGGGCACGTTGGGATGAGGGGCCATGCCCCTGGGGGGCAGAGAGTGTGACATGTTCATGCCTTCAGGGAAGGGCTCTGGACCCCCAGGTCCCCAGCCCTCACCGGGGGTCATCTGGTAGGGAGGGGGAGGACCTCGGACCACCCCACGAGGCCCGTGTTGGTGGACCATCATCTCCTGCAGGGAACACTGCTGCACAACCACCTGCTCTTGCTTCCTTCTCTTCTCCTCGTAAAACTCCTGCTGCAGCTTGAGCCAGGCCACCTGCTCAGGAGTCATATGGTCCAGGTGGTCTGGGCCTATGGCTCCTGACTGGGAGTTCATTGGTGGTGGCCCCATTTCATCTGGGGAAAAAGGCATGTCCCTGTGTCCTTGAGGGCCAAATGGAGCCCCTCCATCTGTCCGAGACCCTGACCCTTTGCCTAAACTTTGGGATTGAGCCATCATAGCCTGTATCGGCCCTTCAGGTTTCTTTTGGGGACCATCCAGCACCCCAGCATTTGGGGGTGGCCCCCCACTTTGCCCTCCTGCAAACTCCTTCTCATCAGGGAAGAGCATGCGCTGGATGTCTCTCAGGGTCTGCAATGAGCGCTCTCGGTGCTCCAGCTGCTCCTGTGACAGTCCATCGGGATTCTCACCCAAACTGGATGGGTCCCCACCAGACCCCTGCTGGGGAGGACCTTTGGGGTCTGCAGCAGAGCTATTGCTACCTTGGGAAACTGGGCTAACTGCTCGATTATTGGGGGTTGAACTCTGCCCAAATCCTTCTGTCTGCAACGGGGTAGAGTTGGCAGGGCTGCCCACAGACATCACTTTGCTTTCCACACTGGGACTGTCCTGATCTATGGGACACGGGGGGCCAGTGGGTTTGGATACTGGCGCTGACACGGGTGGAGTCGGCTGCATTTTGGCGTTCTGGGGAGGGTTCTGGTCCTGGGCAGCAGGGGGCTGGGGCTGCGGCAGGGGCTTGGGTTCAGTCCGAAGTGCAGTGATCTGGGGATTCTGCAAGAGAAAGCCACATTCAGTCACTTGCTCTTCTTACAGCCATGTCACATAAGCAGCAGTGCAAACAAAATGCCCAATCTCAACCCACCAGCCCAAAATTTGCATGGAAGGGTAGCCTTCATGCAGCAATTACACAGCAGCCTCTTGGCAATGCAGAAACCTACTTTGCTGAAGGCATTACTGCAGGGACCCCTTTCATCTGTGCTAGCTCTGCATGACCAATGGGTTGGAAATATACTACCCAAATACGGCAAGACTCTAAGTGTTCTTTGGATGACCCAAGACATTTATTTGCAGACAGTCTGAACGACAACTGTCTAAACTAACTTCCTTAAGCTTATTTCAGAGCGTAAATAATCATCCATCTCTCTGAATCACACCCATTTACCATTTTCCCCATGCAGGTATTCCCTACCAAGGGTACAGTGTTTCGTTCCGCCTTGCTGTTTGAGATGTTCTGGATATGAAAGGACACGATGGTTTCCACCTGTCCCTTCAGCACAGCTTCTGCAGCCCTGCAAAGACAGACAGGCAGATGCACATATCCAGTTGAAGCTAAGAATCAATTTTTCTTAACTGGCCTCCCTTCTATCTTTCAGCAGGCAAAAGGGAGAAAGACTTAACCACACATATTTCACTCTAGATGAGTAGCAAAAGAAAAATGCTTATGTCTACAAACTCATCAGCATTCAGGGTTCATGTCTCAGTTTAAGCTATCCTGGCTGCTATTCACTGCATGGATTGCAAAACAGTCTCTACCAGCATTTGCAATAAAAAACATCCCCATACCTCAGAGAAGTAAACAATTCTCAGAGCAAAAAAGGTAGGGACATTATCCACTCCAACCCCTTCTGCATCCCCAAAACAAGTAATGACTTTTTGCTACTTGATGCAGAAAGTGCCCTTGATAATCTCTTAAAAGATGAGCACAAATATAATTCCTGCTCCCAGAAGACATTCAAGCATCTACCTACTTACTTGTTGGCCATCTCAGTAGAAAAGACGTAAACCACTTTGGATGGAGTCTTCTGCCCGCTTGCTGGCTCCAAAGTGGCAGTCAGACCATGGGAAGGTGTGGAAGACCTTGGGGCTGAAGCATTTGAAGGAGTCATGGAGTGTGGTGTGTGCTGGGACTCCTGGGACTTCACATGATCAGCAGAATTGCAGTCTGGAAAGGGACAAAGGAGAAAAGAAGGGAATCACTATCTTGAGATCTTTATGGAAATCAATTCTGGAAACACATCAGAGCTTTTTCTCCTCTGAAATTTCCTGCTTCTTCCTCAAGCACCACTAAAAGCAATTCTTCTATTATATCACACATCTTTTCTCTAAAGCCTTGGTGTCCTTCAAGCAACACTTGAAAGCTCCTCTTAGGTTCCTTTCCAAGGAAAGTGACAGTTCCCACTCCTGATGTCTCTGAATTCTCTAATGACCACATAGAAAAGCAGGAAAACTACAATTTTATGCAGGAACAAAGACAAATATGTCTGCCTCAAGAAAACACTCCTGAAAAACTTTACTTTTTTTTTGCTCAGCCACCTTAGCTAGGTGACCTAGCAAATGGACAACAAAGCGGGACAACTGAACTTGTGGTCTGGTTTTGCATTGCCTCACAAAGGCAATGTTGGAGCCAGGAACAGAACACAGAAATCCCAACTCTCTGGCTTGTGTTACCAGTCAGGGTGCTACGGGTTATGTATGTGTGTTGACAAAACAGACCTGCATATTGTTTAAAACCCCACTTACAACAGAACAGTTCCTGAAAGGCCAAAGGCCACAATGAGACCAGCAGGTTGCATTTGTACTTTTAAATCATCTGGGGGAGTTTAAGAGTTACAAAGGAACTTTCCCACCAGAGTCAGGTCTGGGTTCTAACCAAGTGTGAACAAGACATTTACCAATTACAACCTCTCCTCTTGCCTGCTTTCAAGACCTTTAGCCTTCATTTGCCGAAACTTACAGAACCCCAGACAAACAAATATTTCACTAATACTTGCATAGCAATTCTCCATCTCACAGAGGACTCAGACTGATTGCCTGCACTTGCACATGAATCCCAGCAAACATACCTTTGATTTCCAGGTCATCATTAGGAGTCCCAGCTTCCCTCTGTTCAAAGGAGTCTGCCGAAATGCTCCTCTCTCTCTTCCCCTTCCCCTTGGCACCATTTCCAGCCCCATTCTTCAGCCCCATACTCCCACCCGGGCCCGGGAGCACTTTGGGGGTGTGACCTCCACTTTTGGGGTCACAGGGAGAGGGCTGGGATTGGCTGGTGGAGCCCCCTTGTTTGCCTTGGTTGGAAAATTTGGAATCCAGCTGAGGGTTGCCAGACGGGGACATCACTGTAGGGGGACGGACCATCACCTCCTGCTTTGATTTGGGGCTACTGGGGAGAGAGAAAAAAAAAACGGAAAGAAAAGGAAAAAGTGACAAATCACACCATTGATTCATTCAGCCCTGTAGGAACAGATTAGAGTGAAGCAAAAACAACCACTGTCACCTTTACAAGCTAAGACAATTGCTGACAAATAAAAAATGCCTGCAAGCTTAGAGTCATGCAGGTGCTTTTTTGAACATGCCCTGAAAGGGTTATTATCCAAGATGGGATCTCATTGCTCAAGAAGGCACCAGGGCAAACCACAGACCTGCCAGATCCCAGAAACTGCTGTCACATGAGGACCCACCTCTGGTGCTTCTGTCAGTAAAGACAATGGTTTCTATGTGCACAGAGAAGCACCTCACACCAAGACCAGCTCAGAGTAAACGAACAAGGCACAATAAAGTTCCCCTCACCCTTCTCCTGGACCCCAAGTACGCTGCAGCTCTGATCAGAGCAGACCCCCCCACACCCCCTCCCTTGCACCTCCCTATCCAGTTCTACAGGGAGCACAAGGAAAACCCAGCATTACTGCAGCATTCGTCATACACTGGGGCGAGCTGCCAGAGAAACACAAACCTCTGACCGTGAAAACAATTAAACCAGCTACAACATGCCCCTGAATAAGGAAAGGGAAGGATACCATCTCCAAGCACACTCCTTCAAAATGGGGCAGATGAATTTGCCAAAGGAGACTCAGAGTCTTTCATTCCTCTTCCATCCAGCAAATTGCATCCTAAAAATATTTTGCTCCTCTGATTTCTAAGGATATTAGGCACCCCTTCCCTCCTCACCCTCCACTTACTCCATTGCTATCGGATCTTCTGCATTGTGTTTTCCCATCATCACTATCACTTCCAACAGGCAGTGCTTGCTAGCATCCTCACTGTGGGACTCACACAAGCTGTTCCTTCCTTTGGACAGACATCTGACTCAGAAGCATTCCCTCTGAAATACTGTTAAGCTCCAGATGACCTCTAGGAGTAAATAATCAAACTCAAGAATGCTGTCAATCAGAACCATCCTAAGTCCCTGGACACTGCTTTGCTTTCATATTTTTCCCTTTCCAAATTAGTGGAGAAGAAATGCTGACCTGCTGCACTGGCAGGTGACTGACACAGAGGATCTCAGTGCTCAGCTGATCAGTTCTCCAGGGTGTTCAAGCCAGTAATATGGAGAAAGCATTTTGTGTGAAAGTATGGACAGAGAGACCTTCTGCTGCCCAACTACCCCTCGGGAAACAGATAATTAGAAGAGAAGGAAGGGAAAAAAATGAGATAGAAACAGCAGGTTTACTCTCCTACAGCCTATCCAGGCACCTCGTGGAAGGGAGGAGAGCAGAAGGAGTGGAGAATCCACGCCTCATGGGTTTACAGCTTTTAGCTCATCCTGAGCCTTGCAAACATGGAGACCACCAGCACTGTGCAGTCACTGCTCAGGTACTCAGCAGATCCAATGGCAGCACAGAGTGCCCAGGAAGCCACATAGCCCCAGTGTGTTAATCAAGCAGCAGAGCAGGGATGGCAATGTGCACCAACCCACAGCAGCTGACTGCAGGCTCTTCTCCTTACCTCTGTGTGTTGCCTGATGGGGAGTTCCTCACTTTGGGGTTACTGGAATGCATTGACAGAAATCCTGAGCTCACAGTCTCACACACACGCAGATGGGCTCTCGTCAAGTTCCTCTGGGGAGCGTGCCGCCAGAGGCAGCGTCGAAGCACTTTCTGCCACCCGCTTCTCTCAGTGCTGGCTGCCTGCTTGCCTTTTTTCTCTTTGCTCCTTGCTGCTTTTGCACTGGGCACTTGCCTCCTGCAGCTCCAGCATTCTCTACATGTGTGCCTCCTGCTGCCCAGGGGAAGTCTCGCATCTGCAGGGCACACTGCAAACCACCCCACAAGGAGAGAACAGAAAACCAATGAGGAACTTCCCAAGCAGATATGTCTGGTGTGAAGCAATACATGGCAATTCTTCCCCCATTCCCAAGAAGACACAGAAGAAGAGCTTTCAGACAGATGTGTATTTCAGACCAGAGGCACCCCTGGCTGGCCATTCAGTTTACAGGCAGTGAAGCCATCTTCCCTTTGTCCAAAGCAAATCATTCTGGAGTCAACAAAACAGGAAAGCACCTTGTATCTGAACATTTTGATTCTGCATCTGTGCTCAACTTAAAGACACCTCACAGCAAGTCAATAGGAAGCCAAAACTACAAATCGCCAACATGACTTAGCTATCCAAAATTCCCCTCTGAATGGCTGTAATCTGGTATTTCTTAAGAACATAAACTCTGCTTAAATCTTATGTTTCTTTGGTCCAATATACCTAGACATATGTTCAATGATGTGTGCTAACGGTTACACAAAGGGAGAAAAATAAAATGCCTTCCTGACCACCTGTAAGCTACTGCTTTGTGTGATTACTCTGAAAACACGAGGGGTTAGTCACTCACCATACCTATCAGAAAGGCCAAAAAAAGCACTGGAGTAGTACCCATCTAAATTCACTCAGCAACACTCTACAGATTATTGACGCTTTAAAAAAAAAAAGCACAAAAAAGCAGCTGCTTTTTCAGCTTCTTTCTAAGAAACGATATGCATGACGCAGGCAATAAGGCACATAAAGCTGTTTCTGGAGGTGGAAACTATTGAACATTACTGTTTACGTGCTTTGGGCTAAATTATTTTGGAACAAATTTCTGTCTTGTTTATGTTGCAACAAAATCTCTCCTGTTCATCTCACCTACTCAGATGCAAATCCACTTAATTTAGAATCTAACCAAGATTTATTGTTAATGTATTAAGCATTGCTAGTTAAATATTATTCAAATGTAAATATTCTTGATACTCCTTCTCAGCACCAAATAAGTAGTTTCTTCCTAGATATACCAAATGAAACAAAATAAATTTTACTAGGATGAGAGTGTCTTGAATTTTCTGAAGAAACTACTGTTCAAACTGCATTTCAAAACAAAAAGTTGGTTTATGTGCTGATGACACTAGAGGATTAAGATATGGGCACTCTATGACCACCTCCAGCTAAGTAGAGTTATCAGCAACTTGTAGTATTGAGCACCATGGTTTTCCAGTTCTCCAAATTTGTACAGTTGTGAGGTTGTGATGTTACACATTTTAGTGACTTTGCTCTCCTCTACTTTAATATGATAGTGACCCATTGCAGTAGTTGTGTGAAGTCTGGCATCACCTCCAAAACTTCTCCTCTCTACCTCACATCTCCTTCACGAGCCAGAAAAGTCATCCTACTCCCTATTCTCACCTCCACTGTGCTACACAAACTATTCATGTGGGGAATGTTGCTGCAGCAAATGTCTCATTTTAAAGGCCTCTTATCAGGCATAATCATATGAACTCTAGTCTGAGCCACACACTCCAGAGGACCCACAAACCTCTCTGGGGCTATTAGCTGGTTATCCCACTGATTTTGGGAACAATGTTGGAATTACCCTATCACTATGGTTCCTACTAGCATGTTGCAATTACAGCTGGTTCAATACAGATACATTAAAGAGGAGAGAGAACCTCTTCACACATAGCTAAATTGTATCATTGCTGTATGCAAATTTGGCTCCTATGTCTGTTTCCTTAAACAAAACTGTAACATTATCAACACCACCCAACTCTGCTTTCCAAGAGATTGATGCATCTGTAAAAGTCAGTGGAGCTCTGTGAAACTTCAGCACCCTCACTTCAGGTGAAGGTGTGACTGAAAATACAGCAAATTCCAGGTTAAAAAAAAAAAAAAAAGAGAAAAGGAGTAACAGCATAAAAGTGAGCAGAGCTTGATGCTTGCAGCAGGACGTAGATGTCTGCATGATGAACTTAAACATTCTGGTTGTTTCATCCTCTGCTTTTTCATTTGGATATTTATACATTATGTTACCTTTTATTACAATAAAGAATTGTCTCAAGAGTCCCAGTCTTGCACAGTGCAATGAGAAAACATGAAGAGCAGAATCACAATCACATTGGCTACATGGTGTTCCTGACATCACCAAACTTTCAAGTACTTCACCCAGAGGTGGGAGGAGAAGCCTCCAAGTTGTTAACCTTACTTTTTTATTATTCTATATATATGCATCTTCCATATATTAGAACTGATGCACTGTGCAAGGGAACTGTGTTTTCCAATCTCAGTTTAAATTTATTCTTCCCAGAGAGAGCTATAAAGGATACATCAATATATTCATTGGAGGAACAACAGCAACTCAACTTCCTCAGCTTCTTATTTCTGCACACGGGGAACACACCATCTTTTATAACGTGAAATTGAATGTCTCATGATTTTTCTCAATGCACTTCTAACATATATGTGCCTGGGAATCTAGGGTTCAATAATGGAAAAGCTCTGGAGAAATGTATTTTTGCACCTGGAGTCTGCCTGCCATAGGAAAGCCTATATCATTGCTTTAAAATTAGAGGTAGGGTCAGTGACAGTGAATGGTTAAACCACTTTTCAAGACATTTTGGAAAGCTACATCCAAGGCTGTATTTTCAGGATGGCTTTAAGGTATGGCAGGCAAAGGCTGCAGAGAAAAGGGATGGTTCAGCTGGCTACTCATTCTCACCACCTCTCCTGACCACATCAGGCAAAGATCTGAATGGAAACTAACCCAAGGGAAACAACAGAAATTTCTGTTCTGGATTTGCCCCCTGACCTGGTTGATCATGTAACCACATCACTATCATTGCAAGCTCATAAGGGGAGGTGAGAACAGGTGAAAATGTAGCCCCACCCCACTTGCTTGCAGCCTGCAATTTGGATGGCTTTAAATTAATTCAAACTTCAACTGCAGAGACAAAAGAGATGGGATCTGCACTTGTGGAGATATTATAGATCCTTGTTTTTCCAACAAGTAGCTTACCAAGACCCCTGGCGTCACGACACTGCAGTACTCATCATGGAGGCCATGAGTTGCAAACCACTTGTCTCACAAAAAACAGTCACCTGAAAAAAGGAGAGGAAAAGTTTCACCAACAAGAACTCACAACCAAGCTGTGCACCCCCTTCCATGCACTCAACCACAGAAGTAGAGAAATCAAAAGTTGCTCTGAACCACCACCAAGGGGAAGCCTCTGCTCAGCCTGCAAAGATTTATCAGCACCCAAGAAGCCACCGTCAGACTGGAAGACTGAAAATCCATGCTGCCCATGGAGGGGAAACAGGGCAGACCTGCTTTAGCATTCCCATGTTTAGCCAGCTGGATTCCCATGAGCTCATCAGTGCTTGGAGAAGCTGGCACAAAGCTTGGACGTGTCACCTTCCCTTCTCTGCGCCCATCTCTCTTCAAAGGCTCATCTTCCCCTCACAATGTGCCCAGCAACTCCTGCCAAACCCTTGTGCTTCATATATGCAACCTCCTCCACAGCCAGACAATGTATAAACAGAAACACCAAGTATCAGGTAAAGGCAGGCAATCACATCTAGGGGAAAATCAGGCAGGTTTTAGAAGGAGGAAGCACCATCTACTGCTCTGGCAGCTCCTACTTCACATCATTGCATACCCTACAGGAAGAAGGGAATCCAAAGCAAGTTTAAGTGCCTGAAAGTTTGGCAATACAAGGGAACGCAGGCTCTGAAGAGCGGCTTACTGGTAAATTTGAGGTTAGTAAAAAAAAAGAGCAGTGACCTGCCAGCTTTTCCCTCACCCACTGTGAAAACTGCAGAGGCTGCAAGAACAGTATGAATCCAGACAACACTCACACTTGTCAGGGCCAGCATGGTATCTCAGAGCACTCTCAGCTATTTACACAGCATGGACAGCCTTGCAGCAAAAGTAAAATTGCAAACTGAAATCAATACCAAAATTTTTCTGTGTAATCCCAATGCATTCTGCTGAGCAGATCTCCCAACAGAAACACAGGAGCTGGAGGCTCAATTAGTTCTGCATTGTGAAAGCCTGCACATATTCTCTTCCCTCCAACATTCTCCAACTATTATCTACTGCAACTTCACCTTAATAATGTAGCAATGTGCTGCCATGCAATCCACTTCACAAAACGAAACTACAAAGCTAGTCCCAAACAATGCAGCTACATTCTCCACCCAGTCCAGCCAAATCAAACAATGAAATCATCAACGTGATAGACCATCCTTATCTAGCCAAGTCACACCTGCAGACAGAAGCTGAAACAAACACCTATCGCAACAAGCTGCTTCATCCAGTAAAACTCACCACAGCAGCACAATCATTCCTGAATCCAATTACCCAGTTATATCTCCTCTCCCCTTTCCCCCACCCCACCCAATGAAACAATACGGGCTAAGCCATGCCAGTGCCAATACTGACACACCTCTACCAAAGCAGGGACAGAAATCACTTCTTCCCTTGAAGAGAAAAGCATGTGAACACCAGTACACATCAGGATGGAGAGAATCTATCATAAACATTGCTCAGAACTCTATTCCTTGAAACATTCAATCCCAGCTTGGCAGGGAAGGACAGCCTTGCAGACCATAGCTCAGGACTGCAAAAGAGGCACCATCCATCTTTTAGGCTACACAGTTACTGCACTGTAATTCCATTCCCTAGTGTCCCATCTCTGCTGCTCACCTGCAGAGTCTTAGCCCTGTCAGCACAAGGCAGTTTGCTTCACAGTGAATTTAAGGGCAAAAGGCTGAGAGCATGCACACAAAGCAGCTACCATAGAGTAACTAACAGGCTAAGATGTAAATGCACATCTTCGTTTACCTTTCAGTTAAATATTTTGAGCACCCCTGTACTTCTACAAACTAGCTACCATATTACTGTACTGCAAATAGAAGGTTTAAAAAAAATTCAAACTAGCTAATTCCTACTTTATGGCCTTAAGCTGAAGAAGCTCGATAGTGACAAGTGGTCAAGTACTTGGAGGTGTACAGCATTATGGCTATTCCAGCAGGAACAGCTGCAGTTCTCACTGATTCACTTCAGTCTTTTCCTCCCTCTTTGAGAAGGAGAATGGGGAGAGATGAAATAAAGACATACCAAGTAGATAAAAGTATCAGACTTCTGGCCCGACTGTGACATGAAGCATTAAAGGCAAGAAACCTTTCTCTGCATACAAGAAAGAGCACACTGCTATTTTCCCCATGGCCTTTCTGAGACTGTCTGTCTGTGCTGGACTGAGGGTGGTGAAAGCTCCAAATAGAGCACGGAAAAAGAAAAAAGGCTGGAGACCTGCTGCTGCAGAAAACAAATGATAACTTTGAATGCAAGCTGAGCTTGCACCCTGAATTGTATGTGACAGTGGAGTGGGTAAAGAAGGAGAGAGAGTGGAATAAGAGATTGCTCAGGGAAGAACAGAAGCTTTAGGAGGAACCAAGAATAGCAGCAGCAGGAGGCATTTGAGCAACCACTGAGCCTGACAGCCACCAGGAAGCAAACTTCTGCAAGTGCATCCACCAGTGGATTCCCTGTGTGACCTGAGAGGTGGGGCAAGGCAATGAATCAGCCAACGCGCTCCTTCAGCACATTTTTACTGGGAAGGGCACCTCCAATTTCTCCGACCCTCATTCAACCACATGAGAGGGAGAATAGCTGCACTGGCAAAAGGTGACTCCACTACACCCAAGAGCTACCATTGGTTTTCATCACGTGCTGCACTTACCAGTTTTGTTGAGCATTTGCTTATTTTACATACTTGCAGCTGAGCGGCACGTTACTTTTTAATAAGCTGCTGTTTAATAAAGTATTTGATTACACACCTCGTTGATAAGGAGAGTGACTGGGAAACAAGGAGGACACAGGAAGTGTTATTCAAAGCTTTTATTGAGCTGTCAGACTTCCTTAAGATCATGTAAAAGCAAATAGATAAAATGACATGAATACTCTACACCTCATACATCTCCCTATGACACTTGAGGATATAGGGACACAAGACACTTCAATCCATTGAAGCAGTCCAAATTTCTAGATAGGGCTCCCTACCAAGGGCTAATAAATACACCTTTACAACTGCCCCTGCCTCCTAGCAAAAGCTGTCCTCCTCATCCCTTCCCAGGAATGGACAAAGCACATGCCTTTCACACTACTAGGACTGAACCCATCAGCATTCAAACAGGTCTGTCAAAAACACAACCTTACCTTCTGCACACCAGCTCTGTACTGGACCCAGGAAAGCAGTTTCAACCAGCTTAAGCCTATCCAACTCTATCCCTTCCAGCACTTGTGATACAGCTGAAAATGAACTCCAGATGAGATATGAATAATATTCAAGAGACAACTTTCCTGTTTCATCCCACCAGGTGTCCATGTGCTCACTGGCATTGGCACAAAGCTGGCAGCACTGACTGATGACAAGGGCATGGATAGACCTGCACTTATTGAAATACGTTTGTGTCCATCTTCTGCTAGGTCCCTCTGCCCTTTTTCTTAAACAAGGGCAGAAAACACCTCAGGTACCTTCAGATAGGTAACCTGGATATCTAAGGGTAGGTAGAGATAAATTGCTCATCTAAGGTGATTAGATACCAAGTCACAGCCAGTTATCAGTTTCTAGATGGTCCTAACTTATCCTGAAACAGTATGGACTTTCCTATCTTTACGTCATAACAATAAAAAATTATACACAAACTTAGTCTCCCAGAGAATTCCATTTTACCACATCAGAGAAATCACAGCTAATCTAAAGTCTGCACAGCATTATCTCTCTGCTCACAGTTTTATACCAGAAATAAACAGAATGATCAAGAACTTACAGCAAAATAAGTTTAGGTAACATGAATGTAGGGGCTACACAATCTCCACCAGTCAGCATTGCAACCTCCACAGGAAAAATAGCTTCTCCTGCACATGTGGTGTGTAAGCACCTCTCTGTTAAACGCTAAATGAGTGGGTTACTGCCCACAACTACCTCCAGCCCTGAAGCACAGAGAAAGGGGCTGAGCAAAGACAGACTCAGCTAAAATTAGCACCTTGAAGACCAACAGACAGACACAGAAAGGGCATGCAAACTTCTATGCCACTACATGGAGAGAACTCCCCTTGAGTTGCTTCATTTACTGTAAGAATTTAGGACCAGAGGATAAGCCTCCCAAAAACGGTAAGAATATTTAATCAGGCCCAAGCAAATGCAGTACAGCGTGGTCACACAATGCAGCTCTGCTGAGCCTACCTGTGCCTGCCCATCCACATCTCTTAAATAAGACAGTACAGACATCCCCTTCCTCCCATACTTCCCCCCAGTCCCTATCACCACACACATGGACCTCTCTCAAAGAACAGATCTCTCCTGAAGTCCATTCAAAACAACAAAGGCCACAGAAAATCCAGCCTTTTGCTCTACATCCTTAAAACGTGTAGTGAAGACAATCACTGACAAAGCACAATACAAACCTCAGAGAATTAAGTGTTTTATGAGTTTCTCATGTCACTATCCTCTTTTCTGAGAAAATGGTATCTCTAGCAACTATTCTCTTCCTTCTGACAAGTACATGGATAACCAACAGTTAGCCATGATATAAAGGCTGTATAAGTAATCAGTCTTTTTAGGTACTTTAAAAAATCATTCTAAAATAGTCTTTTGCAACAGACACGTTGCCTATTACTCTCACAAGCATAACTTTTAAGAGTTGTGAATAACATTAACACTTCTTGTCAAACAGACAACTATATGTCCATTAAACTTTATTTTCAATGTATTTAACAACACTTCAGTGCATTATTAATCCAGTGGGGATGCATGGCTGTCCCTAGACAGCTTCTGACTCTGTACAACTCCTTCCCCAAAGTACTGGAGGAGACAGACACTTATGGACACTGGTGATCAAATTCAAGGTGTACACAGACAAACACTGAGAGCTTTTCAATTTCCCATCTGCTATTATGTAAAAAACACTTGAACTACTTGGTTCACTTGGGACTGGAAGAAGCTCTTGGCAGATTCTGACACAGTTCCAGAAATCAATCTGGGGAAAAAGCCAAAAGAAAAATTCTTTTAAAAAACCTCTCAAAGCCTAAGCTACAGCTATCTGCTTCTGTACAGGAACATTACAAACACTTCCCGTCGGTGTTCCTGCCATTTCAGCTTCACCAGCAGCGGTGGCACTGGCAGGTGTGGGTCAGCCAGGCCGCTGCCGGGGCGTTGGGGACGCCGTCGCGCACCCTGTCACGACATCGTGCTGACCTCAGCTCAGACCCGGCCCGCTCCAGCGCAGCTGCCAACATCACTTCAGCTCCACCTCTGTTAGCAGTGCTGGGAGCAGTCTATGTACTTTACAAGTGGAGTTTGGAGCTCCCTACGTGGAGTGTCGCTTACCTGAGCAGCAGCTGGCATGCCGTGGAGTTCCAGCTGTTGTTAACACCAATAGAGATCAAAAGCTCGAGCAATACAGGATTTTTCAAGAAACATTTTAACAGTATTTCCCTAATATATGACAGGCTTCTGCAGCTTTCCATATCATGCTAGCAGTTAATAGCCTTAGCATCAGTCAGCATTGCATGCAGGAGTCCAGTGGGTAATGAGAGTTTTCCATGGCCTGCTTTCATAGCTTTGGCTTCTGTCAAAACTTCATTTACTTTTCAGGAGTCAGGAGAAGCCACAGGCAATCTCTTTCCTCTTACTTCTCTGGGTCTACTTTTTCAAAAATTTAAGTAGAGACATCAGCATGAACAACCACAGGTAAAAGACACCTGTGTTGAACTTGCCAGGAGCCCATTCTATAGAAACGAATCTGTTGAAAGGGGCTGGGGGAAAATATGCTGAAATATTGGATGGGGAGACAGGACCAAGGAGACAGCATTTTGCTCTTCTACAAGTATTAACACCACACTGCTTAAACAAAAGGCTTGGGAGAAACAAGTCACCAATCAGCTCAGCATGGAAAAAAAAACAAGTGCTTTTTCCTTCCCTTTCAGCATCCCTTCAACAGGCTTCCACAATGAAAGATAAGAAGCAATCCTCAGGCATAACTCCTTGGGCTGCAATCTTGTCAGTTTTCATAAGCTAAGTGGGGCTGGGATGGGTCACTACAGGACAGAGCTCCTCTGAGAAAAACCCAGTGCTACAGCAAGCAGTAATTCCCCACTCTGCTGCAAGGGGACATGACACACGACACCAGTCGGAATTGCTGGGGGCGAGCCATACACTTTCCTTCATGTTAACCTTCACCTTACAGCTCTCTGGTCTCTCTCCTCCCAAATGAGCACTTTTCCAAGGCTCTCCTGAGCATCACTACCTTCCAGTAGTGCCTGCCAGACCAGTTTTCGTTCAGGACTGTCACCACCAGCCATCCCTCTGCTCTGCTCCTTTACACGAGCCTTTCTGCTGTTCTCAGGCACCTGGGGAGCTCAACACCACAAACCCAGCATTCCCACGGGAGCAGAGCTGAAGAGTTACTACATCTCCTGCAGCTTACTGCTGGGTAAAATGTGTGCCAGGGTGTGCTTGTCCCTGGTGCACTGAACCTCTCACTACTTTGCTTTTAGACCCACATCAGGCATGTGAGAGGCAGCACGACCCTCAGTCTCACAGTGCAGTGATTCCATACTGGCTTCCCAGTCGTTAAATGCAGGATCTTCCACACAGCAATGACTCTTCTAAGGAGTAAGGCACTTCAAAGAGCTCCAGCAAGCAAAAACTGCATGTACACAGTACTCCACGATGCTACACGATTATATCAAAGCTGCTGGGATGAAAAACTGACATTTGATAAATAACATGAGGTCACCTCAAATATCTCAGAACACTGCATGTAAAACTGTTATTTTGACAAGAAATTAAGCATTTGTATAATCAGGTCTATTATCAAATCTACTGCTTTGACACGATCTTATAAAAGTACGAGGAGCATGCAATTCCAATTGCTGCAGGATCCTCCCTCACTCAACACAAGATGTAGGCATTTAATATTCCTCTAGTTAGCCACGCATGTACAGCACAGCCTAACGCACTTCAAAGTATTTACTGTGCTGTATAAACACAGCGCTATTTTCAAAGCCTCATAACTGTCAAATCAAAGCTGGCTTTCACTAAAGCATTCAGAAGCATTTCTGCCGGATCGTGGCTATTTGCCTGACAGTTTCAACCTTCTATCCCCCAACCACAAGAAGGTTAAATTTTTTTTGTATATATGCATATATATCTATAAGATTATTATTTTCAAGAGGCAGAAGAAAGTGTTTTCTTGCTAACGAGCTGTCAAATAATTCTGACCTGAAGTTTTTTACTTTTTTTTCTCATACACACATATAAAATGTGGTGGAAAACTTCCACCAGCAGAAGTCCTGAAAAGAGTTTCTCCATACACAGGACTGCCTCAACTGTCCATTGCACCAGTTGTCCCTGTTGAGGCTGCGGCTGCTCACCTCAACACGCTACAGCTTTGTTTTATATTACACTGCAAACACATTTCTAATCAATCCTCAAACAAATTCAGATTGGTACATAGATGAAACATTGCCATTTCACAGGCAGTGGAACAGTGATATCAAGACACCTGAAGGAGTCGGTTCAGCAAAACGCAGAAAGCAGAGCTCTAAGCAACCTGAAAAATGGTCTGCACTGCTTGATCTTACCCAGTGTTTTTATCTGTGAACCAGTAAACCAGAATTTTTGTTCAGGTCTTCACAACTCCGTACACACTGCAAAGGTGGCAAAGATAGCTTGACACAACGTACACAGGCAGACTCACAGACTTAAAGCAATTTGTAGAGCGTAAGTAACATGGTCGAGTAGATAAATCACAGGCACGTTAAGAGCCAAGCTCTGTTCTCGACTTTGCCACCAAATCCAAGCAACCCGGGTTTTAAAAGAGCCCATGGGCCCCAGTCAGCCCGCTGATAAGGTAAAACAGATATCTGCACCCTTTGTTCAGAAGGCAGAGAGGACAACCACAGGCACACGGAGACCATCCAATGACAAGGTGGGTCAGTGATTTACAGCTCTCTTGCTCTGCTACTATGCAGACAGAGCCCCACCAGAAAGCCAAGGAGGAAAAACACTGTGGCACTGCTTTCTTAAGAGGCCAAACAGCCGTTAAAACAAGACACCCAGCTCAGAGTAATGGCCAGCGCTAGGAGTTGAACAGGCAGCTCTGTAGCTATCTGTGCCTGAACAACAACCGCTCTGAACTCAATACAGAAAACAGCAAGCTCTCCCTCGATTCCATATGCAGCTAAATTATTGTGTATATCATCCACTCTTTATGCCATCGACTGTACCACTAAGGAGCACTTAAAACCAGCATTGTTTTCAAGACTACAGCACCCAATTTTCAGTGAAATCTCAGAGGACATTGCTCCATCTTTCTTTGTTGAAAGAAATCATGTTCGTGGTAAAAGGCACTTTCCTTTTTCCTTCCTTCAAAAGGACTTCATTGATTCTGCCTAGGCTTTAAAAAACAAACAGGCCAACCACCTTACAGTTCCACTGTTCATCTCCCTTCCCTATTCCCCAGGCATCTCCTTGGAGGCCAGACAAGGAAAATCCCACTTCTGCTTTTAAGTCTGTCTGCAAAAACGGATCTCTCTAAAGAGATAACATTCATTCTTCAGATATAGTTAACTGCAATTTCATAACAGTATTTAAAATAAATTCAATTAGTGTTGTCAAAGTAGATCAAAACCAGAGTGCTCAGATTCAACTCTGCAAAAGAATAGGTAAGAACAACCCACAGAAGCAGGAATAAAGAAAATGTAAAAAGTTGTGAAGCAGCAGTTCACTTCATGATAGTCACAGTTTAGTAACTCAGACCAGATTTCAGGATAGTTGACCAGGATCCAACCAGAAGCCTATGCCACATCTCATACACTGGTTCTCAGTCAAGTTTTCAGAGAGGAGTGTGAGAACACTGCAGCAAACCCAGGCACAACAGGCTATTCCATCCCTCCCTTTCCCAATATAGAAGCACAACTGCTAGAGCAGAATAAAAAAGAAGGTTTAGACCACAGGCTTAGTATCTCTTCCAAAATTTCCACTGTCACCGATTACGATAACTGAATATTCTTCATATTCTTAAAGACATCTGATGCTCTTTAACTCTTGTTGAGTTCTTGCTCCTCAGCAAGATTCTCACAGCATGAGTTTCACTGCTTAATCGCAACCATACTAAATAGTCTATCGTCAATTTACAGTACATGTTCTGTATCATCAGAAAGTCTTGAGGCAGCAGAAACTTCCACAGTGAAGCCACCACACTCTTCTGTTGGCCCTGCTTAAAGCTTCTTAAAGAGGGCTTCTCTTTTGATACCTTGCATATATGTTCAGAGATGATTTTTGGCAAAAAAAAACCAAGGTAAACTGGAGGAACTGTTCTCAGGCAAAGGAAGCTGTAACAAGCAGGTGTAAAAAACATTTAGCAAGTTTAGCAGACTCTTAGGGGTATAGTTAGATGAGCATTCCTTTTGGCAACAATGCCAGCTTAGAGAACTGCTGGTACCAATATGTACTCCCACCCCTGCGCCACACAGTCTGATGTGCCCGTGGCCAAACAGCAAACCAGTTTGGCAAACTGATTGAAGGCTAAGTATCATCATTTCTTTGCCAGGCTACTTCTACTCCAGATCAGCTCCCTGATCCGTTCCAGCATCCAGCTGCTCCAACAGCAGCACCAGCACACACAGCAGGGTGGTGCAGAGTCAAAACAGATGAGCACCAAGGACTCCTCAAAATCCAGTTCTAGCACTGAAGGAAGAGCTCACAAGGAACAGGAACAGGGCAGCTCAGCCCAAAGGTAAGGGTACAGCCACAAGGCACAACCCTGCTTCTTCAAAAATATAAATCAAAAAGTTAACACTGGAACAGTTCACTTGGATTCAGCACATCAAATGTCACCTATTGTTGCTAACCAGCACTTACGAGCCTGTACGGTCTTAAAGGCAACCCTCCAGAAATTTCCCAACAGGATTGATTTTTTTTGTTCAAGTTCTTCAAGATCATCTGGACTTCCTAATTATGAATGAAGTTCCTGTTCTTCTGGACTTGTGTAGTCCCTACTACAAAGGAGGTCAAGCTCCAAAACAATTAAACTTTTAAAGCAGTAAAAAAAAACCTAACAGACAAGTAAGGGTACATAGGGGAAAGCTCTTTTAAGTTCAATAGGCAGAGCAGTGCTTGAAATATTCAGCAGTGAAATCTCCCTCCATTCACAAATTGCTCTGAAAAACTGAGTTAACACCTTTATTTTGCCAGCCGGAAGACTAGAGGGACTCCAGCAGAGCTTGTAAGCAGGAAATCCAAGCCCACAGCAAAACTTGCTGGGTTAAAGGACTTCATATCTATGTAAACAGACCACAGACCTCAGGGAGGCACAGAGATTTCTGTGAAGTCCAAGGCCACACAAACGAGTTAGAAGGATTTTATGAAGGCTGCCTGCATTGCTATGAAGAAATTCTGACAAACTTCTACAAAGCAGAAGAGAAAAAGCCCTGCAAAGTAGCATAGCTCACATTTAAGATAGGGATTAGATTTGAATACTCACTTGAGTGTAATTGCATCACAGGATAAAGTTGTTGCTGTTCGGGGGTTGGGGTTTTTTCCTACTGAATTTATAAAAGACCAGCAAAATTCCTAACCCATAGGCACAGTTTGTAAGGCAAGAGAATTGACACTGCACGTCAAGAACTCAGAGGAAAAAACATCATCTAGGAAGAAACATGTAGAAATAGGTATGGGAAGTCAATGTGCTGCAGAGTAGCAAGCCTTTGAATAGCTGGGAAATATGGATCAAAGGTACTCCATTCTTATCCACATCAAACACATAAACTGCTCAGAAAAGCTGTACTATATGAATATTTTAGCCTTGTGGCTTACAGTCGCCTCAGTTTCTATATTTGGGTATTTGGTGACAAATGCAGTTTGGCTGTGGACTAACCCTAACTGAAAACAATCCAAGCACGTGAACTGTAAAGATGAAATGCAAGATGGGGGGGAAGGAGGGGGAAAGCACAGGGAAGAAAGAGTCCACACCCTTTGTATTCATAATATCCAGAAGAGATCTACAAAGTTTCTGGTTGTATGACCAGAAACCTGTTTATTTTCTTTCACATTAAAATTCAGGTCCTGCCAAGCTTAGAAGATTGTGTTGACCAATAAACAAATTATCTGATCACAAGAGAGAAAAGCAAAATACCTCCCCAAAACAAACAAGAAAAAAAAAACCCTAGCGTACAAAAAGATGATCACAACAGTACCATCACAGTCCAGCTACTCCCCCACACCAGAGCAAATCACAATTTCTCCCAGAACATCTTTAGACATCTAGGAGCTAAACAATCTGTGTTGGGAAAACTACACTGGGAAGTCATAAACAGAACTTTTACCAAACACTGCAAAAACCAAGTGCACAGGCTCAGAATACACCCGCAAAAGAATTTATCATGTTAACCTGACCAAAGATGAGCAGCTGAATGGGAGGGGGACTTACACAAAAACTTGTTTAGGGTGGGGTTTTTTTTGCTTGGTTTTGTTCACACTTATTTAACGTCAATGATTGATTAACATTTTGGATAAAGGCGGTCTTTGTTAGCGATTCAGCATCTCCACCCCTTCAATTAAGGTGTTAAGAGTTCACACAAGTGCAGTGAGATCCAGGATCCCCAGACCCCTCTCCCCAGTAAAATCTCGACCCAAAAAAAACAGATTAACAAACAAACAAATCAACATGCACTCGCCCCACTGAGAAAATTCCAAAATCCCAAAACTAACATCGTTGCTAACTCCAAGTCAAAAAAAGAAAGATGCCTTTCTTTTGTTGTTTGAGGAGAGGCCAGCAAGGGAGACAGCGAAAGAATATGAGCCCTTGAGCCATTTTTATGCACTGAGTAAGAGAAAAAGGACACATTCATTAAAAATAATCTCTTTGGAGATCACTGTTAAAAGAAAAAAAATCCACACCGCGTAACGGAGCCATCATGCCAACTTGTCCAAAATGGCTATAAAACCTCAGGAAAACAACCCCTGTAGTTCAGGCAAGAAAGCAGATCCCTGTGCCATGGGATGCAGGCGTGTGCACTCCTGTAAGCACAGCTCCTCTGCCGTGGGATTGACACAAAACGACTCTGTGTGTGCCCCTGATCAACTTCCCCGGTTCCACACCTGTAACACCCCACTTCAACCAGAAATTGGCCATGACAGACCTCATAGCAAGTGGGAGAGAGGTAAACAAAAAGAAGTGGGAATAAAGCTGTTTAAGTATGTTAATTCTTTTATTTGATTTCATATACTTGCCTAGCTTTCCAATGGTTATTATTGTAATATCTCAAGCAATCACTGATCAAATAATCCAACAAAACAGAAGGAAAAAACTACATCATTTTTTTCCTTCATGCTTTCAAAGCTTGATACATTTAAGGATGCTTCAGAGCATCCTATGTCTGTGTGGGCTTTTCACAGAAAAACCAAGGACAAAATACTTTTAAGGAAAATAAAAATGTGACTGGAACCCCTAAAAACAGAGAGAGCTGTCTCCCCCGCTTCCTCCAAATGTGTTTTGACAGAAAAGCAACCAGTCACCAACGGGGAGGCTTAAGGAGACAAACTTGGCTTGGCACAACCTTTTCTTCTCTGCCCAGACCAAGGAGAAGGTGTTACTTTACCAGAGCTACAAGACTTGATGTTCCTCTCCCAAAAGTGAGGTTCATGGTTATTTCCAGACCAGCTTCAGAGTCCATGTTAGGTTTGGCATCTGAAGAATAAAGGCATCTTCCCTTTCACCTTGGTGGGCTTTGAATCACTCCACAACTAGCTCCCATCTGACACTTATTTCATTCTTTCTTTGCTGCATGACAATTTTCTGATTTCTCATGTAGTTTACTATTAAACCAGTAATAATGTAATCATCCCACCTTAATATTTTACACCCAAATAACAACCCACAATTGACTGCCACATCAGATTCTTCCCATCTGTCTCCTCATGCTTTGTCTACCCTCCCTGAGTAAAATCTACCTTTCACATCCTAAACATTCCATCTTCAGAGACCTTTTTGAGACCCATCACCTACACACAGAACTCGGGGACTGGGAGATGGACAAAACAGAAATACAGGGTTCTCTCTCATGCTAGAAGTGGAGCCTTGCCTGCATGCATCCACCTGTCCCAAGCATTTCCCTAAGCATTTGGAGTCTCCACCACTCATTTTCTTTCTCATCATCCAACCCTTAACACCTCATGAAACTTCAGATTAAGCGCCTCATCCCCCTTTGCAGCCAGTCAGAGCAGTGACTCCCTCTCATGCATACACACAAACAGCCTCTCCTCTATCTAGTAGGAATCCTTCCAAATAAACAAATTTCCCCTGCCTTGACAGATACTGCTCTTCCCCACAATCCCCATATACAAGATCCCCTCCCACACTTAGTATCCCACTTACTAGTCTGATACTACAGGCTTAGCTTCCCTGGATTCCTGCTCCCCTGATCTATCTACACTGCTTCCCAGCTCTGGAGCCCTACAATTTCCCTCACTATCATGTGCACCACTTCCCTCATGCTGAAAGTACTTCCTACCCCATATTCTGGCTCCCAGTGCTTCCCCAATCCCACTCTCATATCTCTTTCTTACAATGACTCACATCCCAACTCTTCACATGCTTCCCTTCATGTACCACTCTCCCCAGCAAACTTCATACTCATTTCTTCATCCAGCTCTCCACATTTTTTCCTGTAGATGCCCATAGTTCAGTACTTCCTGCACCACAGGCCCCATCCCTTCCTCACAGCACATCCCAGGTCACCTAATACCCACACAGCATCTCCCACCCTCTCACTGCATGTTTCACCTTGTATCCCACTCCCTACATCCCTACTGCGGATCTCTGTGCTCCAGCCCCTCACTTCAGCTCAACCACAGAGTTCACACACGCAGCTCCCGCCCCACTTTTACACCAGATTGTTTCTCCTAGGACAGTGTTCACTCCCAATTCGACAGCCCCTCCCATCCCATGTCCCAGCCCCTCACTGAGATTGGAATCCCAATCACCTCTCCAGTCCACCCAACACTGTCCTCTTCCACAGCACGGCCCGAAGGCACTTCCACCACACACCTCAGGGCAGCACAGATCAACCCAGTGCTGCACCCCACAGCCCTCCACACAGCACAGCCCCACTGCCCCCAGCACAACCCAGAGCACCCCACACACGCCTCCACACAGCAGCGAGCCCCAGCGCAGCCCCCGCACCACCGAGCATCCCACACACCCCTCCACCAAGCACAGCTCTTGGAGCATCCCATGCACCACACTGCGACCCAGGACAGCCCACACATCCCTCGTCCCAGCACATCCCCTATGGCATCCCATACATTCCTCCATACAGCACAGCCCCCTGAGGAGCACAGCTCCCAGAGTATCCCCTACGCCCCACACATCCCTCCGTGGATCACATCCTCCAGGCATCCCCTGCTCCCCACACATTCTATGGAGCACAGCTCCTGGAGCATCCCCTGCTCCCAACGCATCCTTCCGTGGAGCACATCCCCCACGCATCCCGTGCTCCTCACACATTCCATGGAGCACAGCTTCCAGAATACCCCCCATGCCCCACACATCCCTCCATCCCTCAAGCATGCCCTGCTCCCCACACATTCCACGGAGCACAGCTCCCCGAGCATCCGCCGCTCCCCAAATATCCCTCCATGGACCACATCCCCTGCTCCCCACACATCCCTCCAGGAAGCACAGTTCCCGGAGCATCCCCTGCTCCCCACGCATCCCTCCATGGATCACAGCCCCCCAGGCACCCCTGCAACCCCTAGGCTCCCCTCGCCGCCTCCTTTGGGGCACCCCCGGGACCCCCCCAACTCCCGAACTTGGGGCGAGCGGTGCGGGTGCCGGCGCCCGGTGCCCGCCCCGCACTCACCGCGCTCAGCCCGGGGCCGGCGGGGGCGGCGCAGCGGCTCCGTCCCCCTCCCGCACACACACACAGGCTCCATTGTCCGCCGGCGCCCCCCCCCCCCCCCCGCTCTCCGCGCACATGGTACCGCCCAGCGCAGCCCCTCG
>WAAE01002671.1:600554-642854 GCA_013400495.1 Nicator chloris | reverse complement strand
TGTGCCCCCCCCCTCCCCTCAACGGCGGCACCCCCTTAACGGAAACGGCGCGCGGGGCCCCTGAGGGGCCGTGGGATCTGGGATGCGGGATATGGGATGGCGCCCCAAGCTGGTGCCCTGCCCGCCCTCCTCGGCACCGGCCTGCCCAGGCCCATCCCGCTGCCGGTGCCGTGGTACCCCCGTCTCAGCCCCGCTGCCCCCCCGCGAGGGGGATTCCACGCGCTCCGGGGACCCGAGGCGGGCACCGGGAATCGCCGCCAGCCCGATGGCACGGCCCGGGGGAGCCGCCCGGGCCGCCTGCACATGTCCCTTCCACACGTTTCTGAGGAAGGCGGGATGAGAGCGGGGGGAATTTGTGGAGAAGCGCGTCCCTCCTCCCCGGGGGCTGAGCACCCCGACTGCCCACCCGCCGAGTGAGCCGGGGGCTTTCTTCTGATGAGAGAAAGCGCCGGGATAAGCAGCAGCTTGGAACCGAACAGGGAGGGACCAGGCGGTAATGGCAAACAGACACAACCTATCAACTCCTAAAAATGCTCAAGGGCCTCATCCTGGACAAATGCTCCGTGTTTGGGGGATTAGACATCAATGTAGTTTGGTTTCAAACTGGCAGTGGAGAGTTTTGAAGCATTGTAGCAATCCCCCGCCCTTTTCAGTCTGAGACTTACTCTGTGAAAAGACGCTTTCAACATCCACTAATCCTCCTCCTTCACCTCCACAAAATGTTCTTAAAATGGGCGATCTCGTGGCTGTAAGGAAGAGGTTTCCAAGCCACCAGTGGCACACCGATGCAGCCGAACAGAGAAAGTCAGCGGATCAGTTTTGCTTATCCGCGCTGCCTGAATAACCTGTTTAGCCAATACAACATTAGTGAACAGAAATGCAGTGTCCTCCCTCCCCTTTTATCCTCAAACGACCCATCCTTTGTCCAACTCCCATCTTGTCCAACTCCCACTTTTAAGTAACTCAAGTCTTCAGAAGAAGACCCTTTTAGAGCAACATTGATACTGGGCGTTGCTCCTGGCAGATAAAATCACCTCCTCTCTTGGCTCAGCCCTCAATCCCTTTTTCTCTTTTTGTCCCTCTCTTCTCCTCCTCTTGTCCTTGCCCACTTGCATACACTGCTAAAGAACTCTTTACAGCTTCCTGAGCACTGCAACACTAACTAAATATCACCTCTTACCCCAAATAGATACTCTACCTTCACGGAGATACTTGTGGGGTTTCAGTTCCTTCTGTTTTGCAGACCAGGGACCCGAAGCATTTCCCGCTGGACAGACTCAGCCCACTGACACCTTTTCTAGACAAGTCCCTGCGGCTACAAGTTCCCAGGATCCACGACCCAAAGGTGGAAATCTTTGGTCTCTGACAAGTCTTTCCACCCACTGACGCCAGCCCCACCTGCATCTTTCCAGTGATCGCGGCCAGCACCCTCTAGAGCTGAAGTGTCGGTGAAACTGGAACCACCACCTTTGCTGCCATCGGTTCCACACGCTCCTTCACCTGATGTTTAAACCTTGCCCATTTTTACACTGATACAGGTCTCTTTTAATGCAATACCTGCAATTCCTCCTGTCTTTCACTCATCCCACCGTGCTGGCCAGGCAGCCCAAGCATGGTGTAAGGAAGAGAATGTACCTCACAGTGCTTCCAACAGAAGATCCAATCCCAATCTCACCGACACCAGGAACGCATGCTGGTTTGCTTAAAATGAAGTTGTTTGCCCTGGGCAGTAGAGGCTGGGATTTTTCTGAGGAGCCTAAGGAAGCCAGGCACCCAACTTCCATTTTCTAAAGGTACCTTTCAAAATCGTACCCTGTGCCTCAATCCCAACACATGGAACAGCAGCGATAAAATACGAGGAGTTAGCGAACTGCCTTTTTTGTTCTCCTCCCTCCTCTGCCCCAATATTTCGCTGTCTTGTCCCTTTAGGAGTTAGACCGGGGAAAACGAGCACAAAATGCTACTAGTTTGCAGATGCTGTGGTTCCTCCGACTCCCCTCCCATCCCCCCGACCCCATCCCCCCACATTTCAAACAGTTATAAATGACTGTGCAACTCTGCAGGCAGCGGTCTCAAATAACCACACCAAGCCTCTCCCCTCCAACGGCTTTAAGTCTCTTCCTTCCTCTCTTTGGGGCTCCGGAGAGCAGCGATCAAGGTGCTTTGCTTCAATCTCAAGAGTTAAGTTGCTACTTCACCCACCACCTTTGGGAATCCGCCACAGCAGTGAATTCCCAAGGCTGTGTTTGAAAGGTTTTACCATGGGAACTGACAACAACAGGCTCCAAAACGATCCTAACTGCGAAGACAGGTTGTAAGCCGGGATTTCAGGTAGCAGAGCCTCAGATGGTGGGACCATCCCCACCAGCCTCAAGAGCAGCCCCCTGCATTGGGGCCTTGCCCTCCCTTGGCCAAGCTCATAAAAGCTGCCCCAGAGAAACCAGCTGTCCCGACTCTTTAGAGAACTCCGGCAAATCCAAGAACATCTTGGAAGCATTACAGCTCTCACCACACTGTGTACGCTTTCCTCACAACTCCCTGTCTGCAGTGAGGGCAGGAGATCAGCCTGCCTATTCAAAAGCAGGGCCCTCTTCCATTAGAGCAAACCAAGCCTAAGGAAAGTTGCTACAGGAGCTCTGGTTCTGCAGAGCAGACAGATCAGACAAGATAGCCCAGCCAGCAAAATACATTTGCATGACACTTTCTGTACATGGTTCAGAGCATGGCACACCCCAATCGCAGCTTTTATTCTCTTCAAGGGCCTGGCCCTGCAAACACTTAATTTTACATGTATAAGTAGAGTCCCACTGAAGCACAATGGAGCTACTCATGCAAATAACATTGAGAGCGTGTAGGGCTGCAGCTCTGCTTCACTGTTCCATCTGCAGCAGACCCAGTTTTAGAGGATCTTGCCGTGCTCTCTCAGTTATTGCCGCTCACTTAGTGCCAGTTAAACTCTTTATGTAGCTACAGACATAGGTGAGCTGTTTAAACGATCCAACTTTTTTTTAACAGCACTACTAATAAGAACAAAACCTTAACACCAGACCAGCTCTGATGTAGATTTCATCCCCACAAGCAGCTGAACTGGCACAACTGGAGGAGGTGGAAACATCTGAGAAACTGGAACTTTTGAAGATTGGACTGAGGGAAGGTGAAATGGAGACACGGATCTTTAGCATATGAAGGCTGGAGATATTACCCTTTTCTGAAGTCACACCCTGCTCCTGACCATCGACTGTCAGAAGTGGAGCCCTCTCCAACCACACACACAGTAATTCCACATGAAACACTTTCACCTCAAATACAACAGCTGATTGGGCCTTTTCAATCAATAATGTTTAAAAAAACCTTGCCTCAAGGAAAGCTGTCAGCAGCAAGAAGAATCTGACAACAGTCCCTATACCCAGGATCAGGGATGGGCACTTCTCCTTGCAGGTAAAGGATGTCAACACCACACACCATGTAGCCAGTACATTGCTGCTTCTGCAGTCACGGGATCCCTTACGCACATTTGGGCCATGCAAAGTGCTCCCTACCATTTTTTTAATGGGGTTTTTTTGTTTGCTTGTTTGTTTTTTAGTTTATGCACTATTCTATCTCTAGCAACTCTATGCTGAAATTGCATCACATATTTCCTGTCTGCCGAGGCAAGATTTCCCTCTTTCAGTGTGATTCTAACCTTCCAGCAGGGAAGCTCCACTAAGTCCTTAAGAGCTTTGCTCTCTACACTGCTTCCCGACCTGCATTCGTGTACACCTGCGCAAAGTGGGCCTAAAACACCATCACTGTTGGAAATTAAGAGCACACACCATTAGGAGGATGTTTTGCTTTGTTTGTTTGCTTTAGGTTTGGCCGGGTTTTGCCCTCTTTTGTGCTCCCGCGTAAATGATCAGAGTAGCTGTGGGACAAGAGAGATCAGTCTCCATGAAACCATTTTCTTACAAGCTTTGAGGTTTACACTGCTGCATGCTCTAATGAGCCTTCTCGAAAGGAAACAACCTATTTTTGTAAGGAATCCAGGTGATTATGGTTTGCATACCGCCGTGACCTCTCTGCATGGGCACAGGGGAGTTGCCTTCATGAATCTTGCTGCAGGATGAAGTCTGAAGCTGGACAGTGTGAAAGAAATGGGAAAGGACCACAGGGAGGGGTAGTTTAACATCCATTGTTAACTTGGGGAAAAAAAAAAAAACTTCTTTCAGAAAGTCTTTTATTTATTGTAAATCATTCCTAAAAGATTAGGAAATCAGGCCTGGGGGAGGGGGAGAGATTGCTGTGGCTTTCTTTCTTGTTTGGTTTCTTTCTTGTTTGGTTTCTTTTAATATTAGACATTAACACCAGTCTCCTCAGTTTTGCTGAGCCTCCATCCTGCAAACCACCAGGTTAATATTTTTAACCTACTTCGGGTGAACAGTCCCTCTGCATCCCATCATGGGTGGGACTTCACAGCCTCCCAGAGGAGGGAAACGCCTCTCTATCCATACCTATGTCAATAGCCACATACAGTGACACACATCCCCCCAAAACACACACATAGGCAAACCCCACCTCTGTCCCCACTGCTGGTGGAAAAACGACCTGTAAGTCACCTACACCAATGACTACTGCCCGGCTGGTTGCATAGGGCATGGAGCTGTGTTGGGAATGAGACTGGCTGATGGATCTGACCAGCACTGGCTGCACATCACCCCAAGGCAACAGTGTGCAGAAGATGGCAAATTCACCTAGGCAAGAAAGGCCCTGCTCTCGCTTTCCTGTCTGCACTGAAAAGAGAGAAAAGTTGACATCGTGTTTTCCTGTTCACATGAACACCCAAATAATCAGAGCCTTAATCAGGTTTGGGCTGGGACGTGGGACTGTGCCTGTGGTTAAAATATTCTTCTGGACATCCAGAGAGACTTATAGTGATCTGCCCCACTTGATGACATTATCTCACATCAAAAACTCTGGTGTAATGAACAAATCTGTGTATTAAAACATTCCAGTTTCAGGAAGCTCTTGCCCTATTTAGAAACTCTTTTCTCAAGTCAGTAAGCAGGTATGAGGCAAATATCATGCAGCCATAGAGATAAATGCTCAGTGCTATCTCCTATGATTAAAAAAAAACAGGGAGAAGAAAAAGAAGGAGAGAACAGATACTGATTCAGAAGGGAAATCAGGTAAACAGAATCTGGGGAAGCATATGCTCATGCAACACATGAAAATATGAATTCATACCAAACAAAGGTGGGAAATTTTGGCACAGAGCAGACTTCAGAACCAATGATTGCCCAGGAATACTGCTTCCACCACACTGTCCCCATGCTTTACAGGGAAATGCTAACACACACTGAGTGCTGTGGTGCTGCTAGGAGAATTTGTCTGTGGAATTGCCTGACCCTTGAGCCTTTTAAGATTCTCAGCCATGACCTTACACTCCCTTTGTATGTGTATGGTCATCTTTGACATCAATGAGAACAGACACGGCAGCAGCTCACAAAATTGCCAAACTCACCTCCTGCTTCCCTTCAGCCACCTGCTGAGCATGGTACAAGCCACCAAGCCCTCTCAAACAGCCACATTCTCTGTGCTGCCTGCCCACAGCACCAGGGCACGCATGTGCACCTTCACGGTGTAAAACCAAGCAAACAAAATTTCATTCCCAAAGCAACATTTCTGAGAAAGGCACGACTAGATGAAGAAAGCACCTCTCATTAGAAGCATCCTTCTCATAGGACAAATAGGAGGCTCAAACTGCCCTCAGACAGACAGAAGAAGTCATCTGTCGCCAACACATACAACAGCTCTCCCGGCATAAGGGGCTTTTTGTGCCTTCCAGCACTGCTCCTCCAGCATCCAGCTGCTCAGGGTACCCGCCTGCTGCACAACAGGCCAGAACATGGACAGATTCAACTCATGCTGCCCTTACAGTCAGCACAGATTTGTTTGAGAGTAAAATTTTGCTCATCTCTCTCCTTCAAGGCTACAAAAAAAAAAAAAAAAAAAACCAAAAAAAAACCAAAAAAAACAACTTCAGCATGAATTCCCCTCTAGACTGTGCACAAAGAAACCAAGCCCCCACTGTACCACAGACTGGCCCATTAAAGCAAATGGTTAAATTCTTGCTATGATAAAGTAGGCGTTGTTGTCTGTTTTGCAAGGCAGAAATCAATATTCCCGCCTCCTCTCCTTCTGCTATTTCACCTTGAGATACTCATGCTCAGTTAGATGAGATCTGAGTCTTACTCACTGTTACTGCAACTTTTCTCTCTCCAGCATTTCACAGGGTCACGGGTGTTCTTGGAGTCCTAACCTGTCTGTAATTTACCACTCAGCTCCCTAAACTGATCACCACTGGTGACTGAAGTAGTGACTGATTTTCCTTCCAAATCACACCACTGCAGCCATTTCTAACTATTTATCTACACCCTCTATCTCCATCATTTTCCTCCCTGTGTCCTCCAATAACAACCTTCTTTCTGCCACAACCTCTCTCTTCTCCGGACCCCTATAATTCACTCCCCTGGTGCTAGCCTTTCCCGTACTGTGGCCATCTTGTAGAAATTATGTTTTACTGTGAAATGCCCCTCCTGCTCTCACTCTCCCTCTAATCTAACTGTGGGGTGTAGCTTGGTTAAGTCTATAAATTTGGGGCGTGGGGGGGCTGGGCAAGGGGGGAAGGACCTGAGTGACTGATGCTCAGCCCAGACAAGCCTGCAGCAATGTTGGCTGGGGAGCGACAGGCAGGGGAAGACAAGCCAGTACCATACCTCAACAGCTGCTCCTTCAACCAGGTTTCCCTGCGGCAGCTCAGATCCAGGGCCCAGACCGATTCCCACAGATCAGGCAGCAATAATGCCAGGCTGACTGGGCTGTTCTGATGAGTCCTCTTGGATGCAGCTCTGCCTACAATCATGCCTGCCTCTGTCACCTAAGGATTAGACAACTGCAATATGGTCTGCTTGGCACCATGCTTTAAATCCATTCATAAACTGAAGGCAGTGCAGAATTCAGCACTCAGTTAGATAAGCCATGTCTCTCACCCACGATCATTCTCACATTTGTGCTCCATTTTAATGCCATCTGACCACTGGCTCCCAGACAGATTTTAACATGTTCCTGCTGACCTCTCACACCTTGCAACGCAGAACCCTTCCCAGCAGACATATCACCTCTTATATTTCCTAGAAGCTGAAAAGACACCAGGCATTCTAGCACAGGTACCTAGGAGAGTAGAGCTGAGGGTTGTTCAGTCTTTAGTTTGCCATTGTTTGCTGGTGACAGTCTGATGAAATTGCTTGAGTTATAATGAAGACAGTTTTCATTATCTGTCATTTAAAAATGTCAAGGGAGCTTAGACTGAATGGATAGGTGCAACCTGTTGTTTCAAACAGCTTTTGATGAAAGAAATACATTTCAAAAGTACCAGCCACTGATTTACAGGTGTTGTACCAAAATTACATAAAACAGAGAGATGCCTCCAAAGAAAACAAGCAGATTTCCGCCCTTGCTCTTTAGATTAGACATTGGCTTATCATCAGTATGGTGCTGACTTTCTCCTGCAGTAAGCATCACCTTTCAGATCTGCAAGGTCTTAGATGACAGAGGACAACACCAACAAAACCAGGACTCTTCATTATTAGAGGGCACTTGAGAGTTTTGGCTTAGCTATATAAACGCTTCACTCCTGTTCTTTTCCATTTTTACTTATGCACTTTTATGGTGCAAACTGTGGACCACTTTAGCAGCAGATGTCATGACTGGACATACTTCTGCCCAAACATTTTGCTAGTCCCTCTTCGCTAATGGTGCTGGCCTCTAACAGCTGAACTGCAAGAACAGACTGCACGAATGTTCCTAAGCCCATCTGAGCGCAAAATCTGCCAGCTTATTTTAAATCATACCAGGCTCTTCCCCAGCAGGAATACATCTGCTGACAATACCTGCCTTGCAGGTCCTGAGAGACACTTAGGACAGCATGCTTCTTTCCATCTATATCCTTTTATTTCACAGCATCCATTTAACATGTGAGCTGGTGCTGCACAAGGGACCGGCCTTGGTGATGGAACTCTGATGGGACACTCCCTGTGCCTTGACTTGCTTACAGAATGGGCTGTTCCTACACACAACCTGTACCTTTTGCCTGCCCTTTCTGCCAAACCAAGACAAAATTAATGCCAGCAGTCCATCCAGCATGCAAGAAATGCAGGTATACTGCGTGCAGTGTCCTTAGAAATCACTTGTATTTTTGGTAATTGTTTTAACATGAGCATCCAGCATCAAAGAGTGTAGCAAGAATCTCCTGTAAATATTTACATGCTGAAGCACAGATACCTTCCATTTTAGAATACAAAACCAGATTGCTGCTGCTCTGTCCAGTGACACAACTTCAGCCTGCCTAGATCCCATGCAAGTCAGCTAGCTTCCTCTTCCTGGTCCTCATTTCCCCCATGTGCAGAGACTGAAGTGTCCCCAGGGTGTTCCTGCTCTTGGTGGTATATATGATGTTCAAAACTAAGATGATAATGAAGAAGGAGGGGACTGAGCCTTACGATGGTGGCTTCTGAAAGTCACAGATGTGAGGAAGAAATAAGAGTTGTTAGACCTGATCACTCCAAAGTCTTGTTTCCATTAGGACAATGTTTCCCAGGCATTTACTTGAGTCATCCTTACAAAGCATCTCCCAAAGAAAAGGGTTTATGTTCCTGGCAACACATTCCAAAAAAACGCGTCCCCAGCTCCCGGCTGACATAAGCAAGCGCAACTCCAATGATTTCAATAAAGCTGCACTTTCTGTGGCCCTAAGGCTATAACACTACAGCAAACAAAGCCAAATTCCATAAGCCAGATGCTTTAAGGTCTGAATCCAAGTCTTCACATCTTACAGATACGATCCATGAAAAGATGGCTGAACCCACACCATCAGCTGGCTGTCACTGAGATGGTTCAGCCACCAGCAGAACACGGACACCAGGGCCTCATCCTGGGGCACAGAAACAGCTGGTGGACACCAGCCCACTCCTTGAAAGGGCAGTGGTACCTTGCTCCTTTAGGATCTGTGCTGTGCCAGCACTCTCAGCCTCCCTGCTGAGTCCTCTGCCCTCTCCAAAAAGAAATCCCTGTTCCCCACTCTAGTGGCCACAAGGATGAGTTTGAGAAACGAAATGCTGACACTGAAACCAAATGACCTTACAGTATCAGCTGCTTACCACTCCGGGTTCTTCTACTCCCCATTGTACAGCTTGTTTTCCCTTGACATCTAAAACATCCAGACAAACACCGCTCAGGCCAAGGAAGGGCCAGCTCAAGGCTCTTGCCAGATTAGGTGTGGGATCCACTGGCACATGGCGAAAACAGACCCATGGCTCAGTTAGATGACAATGCACATCCTGGAGTAATAAGGATGTAATGCTGGATAGTTGCTCAGGACTGAGTGAACACAGCAAATGAATGGTCTTTCCAGCTTCAGAAGTGGTCCCTGAAGAGCAGCAGTAAGGGACTCTGGCTTGATAATATAGTCTGGGGAATGTACTGCACACAGCTCCAGTGAGTAATGCTGAAAATCCATAGGCAAAGGAAATGTTTTAAAACAGAGGAGGAAAAATCTACTTGAAATCAATAATGTGAAGGTCTCTAAAAGGAAACACGCTGCAAAAAAGGACACATTTGCCACATATAAATCTTTAATGATACCTTGTAGTTTTAACAAAGCATTAAAAAACCCAAACAAACAAAAAAAGAAACCTCAGTTGCTGTAATACACCTGAGAGAGCAATCATACTCACATGGCAAAATATGATTTTCACACCTGGTAAATGAAATAACTCTGCTGCATCCCAAGGCCAGGGTTAGGTTCTAAGGTGAGCTGTTAATGGAAGGTTAGAGACCACAAAAGGGCTCTCCAGGGAGCACCTTTCAGATGCTCTTTTCGTGTACAGCAGCAATCAGAAGGCAGTGGTAGCACACACTAAAGTCACTGTCACTGACAGTGATTCTAACTGCAGTCACTAGTTGATAGCTCGGATTAAGATAGCCAGCTCACGTGCCCGTGCTCCTCTGACTCAGGAGAAGGCTCATGCTCTTGTAAGAGCAATCCTGTATTTTTTCATCTCCCTCCTGGCATGCCTTCTGCAGCACCCCAGGGTTAACCACTCACTCTCTTCTCACAGATGAAGAGTGAAGCTGCAGAGCTGAGACAACAAACTTCATATATATAAAGCCACATATAGCTAAAGCCTCTGCACCGTTAAAAGAAAAGCAAGCACAGAAAACCAAGGAAAATCCTGATCACGGGCCATGCTGATAGGAACCCAATGACATTCAGAATCTGTCCTGTATCAGCATGCTAGACTGCTGGATTCAGGCGGGACGGCTACACAATTTGCCAATCATTCAGGAACATGAGAGAAGTGAGGCCTGTGGGGAGTCAACAAGCCCCAGAGGTACATTCAGATATTTACAACAAAAAAATCCAAGTGGAATCAGCAAGAGGAAGAAGCACAGAGAAAAACACTACGTGATCTAGCACCAAAGAAGACACATGGCTTAACAAGACGCTTTAGAGTATCTGGCTCCATAAATTAGACTGTGATCCCCAGATCTTTAGCTCCCAGCTCCTGCTGATTTCTGAGTATAAAGGGGATGTTTGTCACTCCCAAGATCAGACGCCAGCTCGAATGCCTTTCAAGAAGTACATAGATGAGCATGTTCCTAGGGAAGAATGAGCTAGAGCTAAGCCTTCAAACGAGCACAAGGAGAACCTCCTGCCCACAGACAGGAAAGTGGTAACCTCCTTCACTTCCTTTGTGGCTTTAACCTAAACCACAACTCCTCCCTTTGGGTTAGAAGTCTCTTCCACTCATTCAGATGTTTGTCAGCTTGTCTCTCTAATACCCAGCATTCGTCACTGCCACATAGGAAAAAAAACCCAGCTCTCTTCTTTTTTCCTCTCTCCCACACCCCTTTTGCAGTTTCTTCCCTAAACAAGAATGGCTTCAATGCATGGGAAAGCAAGTCTAAACTACAGCTCTTCAGGCACAGGCACAGAAATTAGCAATTGCAACATAAAGGGGCAGGGAGAAAAGAGATGTTGGCATACAGGCTACACCAACATTTGGGAATGCTGGCAGTGAGGAAACATTGCTGCCAGCAGGAAGAGTGATGCCAAAGTAACTCACAGGGCTTTTCCATGAGTGCAAGCACTCCTTCCCAGCCCAGGATGCAACATCCCTCCTGCTCCCCAGGGGAGCTTCAGAGCATGGACAAGGTGCTGAAAGCGAAGAGCGGAGCGGATGAGCACAGGGAAGAGCTGTGGTGCCACTCGGGAGGCCCTTCCCTTTGTCCCTGCATAGGGAGGTGGGAAGGACAGGCCCCATTATCCCCAGTGTGGGGCAGGGACAGGCGGCAGCTCCCCCTCAGAGATCCCATCATCTGCTGCATCGAGGTTAAACGATGTGACAAACAGTGGCTCCCACCCAAAACACTCCCAGTCCAAAGGCTTAACCTTATGATATCCAGGTGATACTCGGGTCTTGAGAGATGGTTGAGCCTCGCGAAAGACAGGAGCAGTTTTTTGAGTAGGCATTTTTTGCTACGTGCCATTACCAGGTAGTCAGAGAGGAATTCAGTGGGAAACCTCTCCCACAGCTCCCATTGCAACACACAACCGGGCAGTCACACACGGAGCTGGGTGATGCAGTCACTCCCTTGCCACCTGCCACTCCCAGGACAGTTCAGGACTACGTAGTGTGAAAGAACAAGTTTTTTCTTCCTTCAAGATTTTCAGATATTTCAAATAACTGCTCTACATCTCNAAAAAAAAAAAAAAAAGTAGTTTTCAAAATTTCTACCTAGAAACTGTGACTAAATGAATTAAATGCAAGGTTTCATTTCACCTTCTTGAAATGCTTCGTTTTGACAGCTTTAAAATTTTTCTCCATTTTTTTTTCCCAAGATGAAACACAAAACTGGAGTCAACTTTTCCTGAAAATAGCAACAATTCTGGCAAATCAGCAATTTTCTAAGAAAAATTATCTCTGGAGAAAAATCGTAGCAAAACCTAGTTCTGTTATTTCCTCCCAACATCACACAAGAATATGCCTCCACGGTGTAATTCACCCTTAAGTTTCATAGCAACTCTGATTCAGACATATTGCACACACAGATATTAGAATATGCCTTTGACATCACCAGCACAATGCAAAACAGTGTATATACAATATGACCAAGCAACGCTGCTATGGAAACCCTTGCTTTGAATTCCCGTGTATGGGGTGTTTAAATTCTTATTCCTAATATTGCTTTAACAGAATTTCGTGTACTTTATTTGCTCAAGCCACCTCCTTCTTTCTGGGAGGACCCTCCCTCCTGAAAAAGAAAGATGTTTTTGTGGGTGAAGCAGAAGGTGATGAGACCTGCACTGCGTTCCTGGTGCTGCCATATACACCAGCCCCGTGAGCTGCAGCAAGAGAAGTAACTGATCTGTGCCTCAGTTTCTGCAGCTGTAAGATGGAAATAAGATGACGTGTTACTTCGGATATGACTCCAATGTGCTTAGAAATCCTTTGCGACAGCCAGAGGATACATGCATTCCTATTTGTTACTTTCTGTAGGCGAGGAGTTACTGTCCTCTACAGACCTATGCTGATGATCTCTCTATGTTGGAGAACCAAATCAGGAAGTACAGTCGCCCACTCATGTAGCGAACAGATAAGTAATAAAGCAGCACACTTGCCAACTCCTAAGGAGGTGGTTTCTTAAAAAGACATAGGAAGCTTTCGTGTTTTGATGCTGACTAATTTCAGAAAGCTCCCATTTCACTCTCTTCATTTTCAACTTCTTCAAAAAACCTGTTTACCTGCTATTGTGAAGGGTCTTCTGCTAGGGATGACCAGACCAGCCAGACTGACGGTAACACTGCTGGAGGAGGACTCTTCATCTGTCCATCTCCTCCAGTTGCCAGGTGCTCCTGGTGGCCCCAGCAGCACCTTGCAGGTCTCACCTCGACAAGGAGACGACACTGCAGTCAGCAGTGGCCATCTGAAACTAAGCCAGCTGCATCCTGGGACCTACAGCACCACCTCCTACAAAATCTGAGCAGAATGTGCAACCTAATAACCATCACCCAGCAGCCAAACTCACCCCTGCAATCCAGTGATCGCAAATGCAGATTAACTCACTTGCATTTGTCTGATGGTGTAATTGCCAGACTGCACATTCAAATGAGTATTTGTTTAACTGTGTGATACACAGATAGAGCTGATACACTTGAGGCCAAATTTACCCCTGTTGTAATTTCCCTAACTCCAGTAGCAATTACTCAAAGGACTAATTTGGCCCACAGTGTTTCCTAGTACATGTGATTCATCATTTCTTTCCTATAAAAGAGAATAATACACTGTTTCAATCAGTGGTGATGTCCTGGCCTCCTTGAGGCTGCCGGACTCCCTGCTTAATCAGACATAAAACAAATCACTTGCAGAGGCAGAGGCGTACAAGCATGCTTTAATTACAATATTGTAACACCAATTAGAGATCTATCTAATCGAGGACTCAGTACTTCCTACTCGAGTATTACTCCCATGTTGGGATAATTACTGCTAATTAAGCTTGGAACTAATTAGGCCAAATGATCTCATTTATACCAACATAGATGACTTCTAGGAGTTCACACACACACAAGAAAAAGTCCAAGGGTGATTTTATCATTCCTGGACTCATCAGCACTTCACTTTCTAAATGGACTGTCCTTTCCCAATGGACAATTCCTGCTAGAACTCAAATCCCAGATCTCAGATGATCCCACATTCTCCCAAGGTGGAGAAACAGTCTCTGAAGGCGTTTCAGTCCGTTGGCCCAAGTCACCTTCTATTCTAATCGACAGAGTAGATTAACAGAATTGTGTCCCATCATTGCCTGGTTAATTCCAAACCTCCAGGCCACTCTCACACAGTTATTGTTACAGTTCTCAGTTCACCTAGCACTACCCACACCCCTCGGATGGCTGCACACAATAAGGTTTGCTGTAGGATTTGGTGCAGTGTTAAGACAATAACTGCAAAAAACCCCAAAACAACTCTTAAACATGCCAACAGTCACAGGTAATTGTTGAATGATTTGCATCAATCCTGCTTAAAATCTGAAATAGCATCCCAAAACTGCTCAGTAATGGTAGCTCAGCTGTGCTGTACATGATGGCTCAGGGCAGGGGCTGACTCAGGCTAATGGAGCTACTCTCTGTGCTACAGGACTTCCCATGTTCACAGTGTCACTGTATCTAACAAAGTAGGCTTCATACTGCAGACAGAAAAAATAAAGGAGAGCCCATGAAGCTGTATTTATATTGCAGTTCCTCCTCCTCCCCCCCAGCCCCAAAATTCTGCACCAGCTCAGCACTGAGATTCTCAGGCTGAAGTGTCACCAAGGCAACTTCCATTTAGACCTGCTCTTGGTTCATGGAAACAAACCACAAGCAGTAAGGAGGGTGTTCCCCGCCCAATGGTTGAAGGTGGTGGGGTAAAACAAACCTTAAAAATAAAACCTTTACATTTTGTCTGAGTATTTTGGGGACTATGAGTTAGCTTCTCACACAAAGACAGTTTGCACCAGTGGCATGATTTCCTTCTCCAGTATTGGCTGAGTGAAAGAATGCCACCTACCAGAACACCAGTCCCACCTCTCCAAGTGACTGGACATCTTGCAAATGAAAGGAAGGACCAGTATCCAAGAGCTGGCTGGGGCCACTCATCCTGGCACCCACCTGTCTGCACTACGAACTTCACAAACCTACAGTCTCTTGTCCCTGGGTACCTCAACATCTCTGCTTTGCCTGTCGTGTCTGCAGAGGCTGCAAACCAGGTCTGTGCTAACAGACACTACAGGTAACTCCGGAAGGGTTCAGTCACAGTCACTGCACAATTATTCTTCCAACTCCTGCCTCCAAAATCAAGCCTTACAGGACCCACTTCAAGGTGTAGCATTGCTTTCTCCTTACTTCTGGCTTTCTCTCACCAGCTGTCTTTATTACTCCCAATGCTTTCTCCTCAACACTTCATTTTCTCACGCTTTCTTGTACTTCAGGCTGGAATCCTGAAGCCGCTGAACCCAGGAATCCACCATTGTCTCCAGGTCTTCTTCCAGCCTGCCCCTTTATCCTCACAGCGATCATTGTTCCCTGGTGAGTCACAGACACCCCCCCTTCTCCCCTCCAAATGCCTCCTGAACAATCTTCTCTTTTCCAAAGCCTGTCAAAACTGAGCCCAGCAGGATTCCCTACACCAACCTGACCTGGTTACAATACCTCCTGGAACTGATCCTCCAGCTGTCTGTGAAATTTCTGTAGAACTGCCACTTCTTTATGCAGTACCATTAGCAGAAGACTAATAAATAATGCACAGGAATAACACAATCCCCAATAAACAATGTACTGCTTCTTCTCCTATTTTCTTAAGTGAGCAACATGGATCCTAAATCTGATCTCCCCCTCCAGTTGTTACCCAATCCTCATCTCAGCTACCAAACTCTCTCCTCCCTCCCCTAGCAAGCCTGTCATTCCTTTCTTCCCAGCTGCCAGAGGCTTCCCTGCTACCTCCTCCAGCCCAAATACACTGGCAGACATGAATGCAAGCGTCCACATAAAACAAATGCAAACATCCAGGCACGTCTCAGGTTGCATGTTGAAAATGCACGTTTCCATACACTGCAGCAGCATATGGAAACGCGTGCACAGCCCACTGAATATCATATTTGTTTGGGTATCTGCTGGAACCCCTGCAGGAGGAGGTGAGTTGGAGGAGATCTTCTAATGAAAACAAAATCACTGAACCCGAAGTCTGGGCAAGACAGTGGTAGATATATGATCAGGGCAGTCTTCAGCAGAAGCACACATTGGGCCCAGGGGGCCTCTGAATGGCTTCTTTAGCGTTAAAAGGGAGGAATTCAGCAGCTTTAGATCAGAAGTACATCCCAAACGGGCATTAGACTCTAATAAATAAGGTGCTTTACACTGACAGAGTGCCAGAAACCTCCCAACATCCTCCCCACGGTCTGCATACAAGCATCTCTACAGTTGCTGGTGGTTTGGATGGCAGAAACCAAGCAAACAATCCCCCCATGTCACAGAAGAGGGAAGGGAAGCAACATCCTGCCGAAGGAACATCAAGCCACAGACACTCCAGAAAGCACCATGAACGCTCTAATTTGGGATTGCTGTAAGTCCCTGAGGACAGGGACCGTCCCTTTCCAGGGTCTGGACAGCACACTGCACAATGGGACTCCAACCCCGTATCAGCACTTCAGCATGCATTGTACAAATATTTACTGTCACCAGTGGCCTGCAGAGAGAGGCTGTCTCAGATGGACCTCCCCAGGGGCATCTGCAGAGATGATGGAAGTCTGAGTCAGTGACCTAAGACCCAGACCTGGGGAGCTGGCTGCAAGCCACAGTTCAGCATGTCCTCCTCTAGACAGGTTCCCTTTTTACCAAACACTCACTGATTTGGGGGTTTTGGCACATTTTTTCTGAGCAAATCTCAATCTTATCCAGGGTCTGCATACATGCAGAGTTGGTGGCCTGCATGGCCCTAAATGGTCAACCCTATATTTGAAAACAAGAGGCAAAATGTGCAAAGAAACACACAGAGGCAAGAAATAAACAAATTCTCATTCTCCCAGCACACTAGCCATGGGAAAATATGCAGGGTCCCAGCAGCAAGATGGCAGGAGTGTGGGGATGTTGGCCCTGTCCCCTCACATCCTGAATATCTGGACTGGTTCCAGCTCCTTTCACAAAAGGAAAGCAAAGGGGCTGCTGCTTACTGCAGGCAGCTACCAGGTTCATAACCTCAGCCCTCCCAGGAGCTCAGGCTCTTGCTGAATAAGGCAGGGACATATCCCTAAGTCTGAGGTTTAGAAATGAGATGTATTTATTTGCTATTATTTTCAGTTATCTGAGTGCGGTAAAGGTCAGAACACTTATCTTCTGGGGTTGGTTCCTGCTCCCACTCATGTGGTTCAAAACCAATTGAATGATTTTCTGCATACTTCTCAGGCAGAAAAAAAAAAATCCAGGGGGAATGAAACCTGATACAGGGCATTTTCTAAAGAGGATCTGTGGGAAACAAGGATCCACCGCAATGGGAGGAAGGGCTTGTGGGCATTCCTGGGTACCTCCTCCCCAGTCCCTGTTACACACAATGAAACATGAATAAAGATGACTGAGGAGGCCACAGCTTTTTACCTACATTTTAGCCTCAGCTGATATCAAGGACTGGAGTGCACAGTATCACCTACGTGATACTCCCAGAGCTGCATTTTGGGTGACAAGATTCAAGGACATAGCTGCATATCCTGTGCCCTGTGCACCGGCTGCTCCATAATCTCCAAGATTAATTTATGCAAAACATGGGAAGATGTGCTTTTTCCTTTTGCAGTGAATGACTTCATTAACCTTTCAGGAGCTTGCCAATAGTGAAGTGGAAGCAATGGGAAAATCACACTTCTGGGAAAAAGGGACTTCTGCTGTGTAGCTGAGAGCACATACCTGGGAGAGGCCAAAGACACCAGCAAATGATGGACTCTGGTTTAGGAATCTGCCTTCCTGCTCTGCTCTCCATCATACCCTCCAGTCTCTGCCTTGCTCTTGCAATGGTCCTCCTCCCCTGGCTTCTGACAGCTCAGGGCATGACCAGGGAGACACGGAAGCCAGATGGAAAGGCAAATGAGGCAGAGGGTTTTAGACAGAGTCTGGAGAGAGACCTAGCCCAGAGGCAGACCAGGAGGGAAAAAGCAGGTAAAACAGGTGAAGCAGGTATGGAGAGGGAGAAAAACGGCTGTGGGAAAAACGGGAAAAGGTGCACAACACCTTGCATGGAGTGCAAGGGAGATCATCCAGCACACTAAGGAAGGGTTGCAGTGTTCCAGAGACAGAAGGGAGAAATCAGGAACTGTCTGGTATGGGGAACTGAGGCTCATGACTTTAAGGAGCCTGGGCCTGAGTGACACCTTGTAGGGGGAAATGTGCTACCCAGGAGTAGAGCTAAACTCCACTGGAGGCCAAGAAGTCGCCATGCCCTGTCCTGTAGGACACTGGATGAACTTCAGCACGTGGCCATCTGCTTGACCTCTTTGTGCCTTGCTGCCAGGAACACCTCACGAGCCCTGATCTGGCTGTCCCTCCCACCAGCACACATGCAGCCACCTCTCCCTGCCCTGAGAAAGGGACTTCTCCATGCCACATGTCCCCTGTGTGGGAAGAAAACAGAGTCCATGAGGGGATATAAAAAACCCATCGCTTTTCAATTGCTGTCGCTGGACACGATCCTTGCAGCCAAAATCCTGTCCTCAAAGAGAGGTGATTAAACACCACAACCACCCTGGCTGACTTGGAGGAAACTCTATCCCACACCAGATAGCGGGACAGCCTCCTCGTAAGATCAGGTGGCTCTCTCAGGCAGATGGGAGAGGGGTTCTCCCTAAGGCAGTGATCCTGTTCCTGTCCTGTTGCAACAGCAGGACACTAAGCAGAGTAAGCACACCAAGCAGGACACTTCCACTCCTGGGAACATAGCACAGTTGTGTTGGCCTGCTGGGTACTGGTTTGTGGGCTCAATGCAACTCTCCATCAAGATGCACAGGGTTTCCCAGAGCTTTGGTGCTCATCCTCTCCCTCCTCCATCATGGTTTTCCCTGGCAGAGCATAGGGCCCTGAACTCAGCTGGAAGTGACACATGAGACGGTCATCCCCTCAACAATCAGAGACGTCAACAGGCAGCCGGGCAAAACACAATCCATGTTTTCAGGACAGAGTGTCTAGAGCCACGGGGAAGTCAGGAGAACGGGAATAGGACAATGGGTCAAGACCAGAGTAAGTCACAAGGTCACGTCCAAGGAGGTAAGGTGACGTCAGGAGACAAAATTTGAGACTACAGACTTCATCAAGCTTCCAGGCAGAAACAAAGTGGTCAGACATTAAAGTGACAACCGTGCTGCAGCTCAGAACGAGACTCGAGGCAGCTCCATCCAGAGCCAGCGGCAAACACGTGGAGGGAGTCTCACCTTGCTCCCTCAGAGGGCACCCCCCACCCTGCCTGGCCGGCCAGGGCTGCAGCAGGGGGCTGTCTGGCTGATCCCACGCCCTGTCCTTCTCCTCAGGCCTGGCCAGGCAGCTCTGCCAGCAGCTCCCAGGCAGCCAGGCCGCAGGGACACGCCGCCGGCAACAACAAAAAGGGGTCCGCGCTGGAGACACACATAAGGGAGGAATTTGGAGGATAAACTAGAGGGAAGCGATAGGAGTGTGTGGCGCATGGATAGTGGGGGAGGGTAGAAGATACAGGGTGAGAGAAGAAAATGACATGAACAGAAGGAAGAGAGCTGCAAATAGAAGGGGATATGGAAACAGCAGAGAGAGACAGATTGCAAGAGCCGTGCAAGTAGAGGAGACCTAAAGGGACAGAATATAATAATAACAACTCTTAAAATGAGAGGAAAAGACGAGAGAGGAGAAGAGAGGAGAGAGGAAAAAAGGTAGAAAGGAGAAAGGCGAGGGGTGAGGGGAAAGGGGAGGGATTTATGATTTCCTGGAGAGGGAAGACAAATGCTCTGCATGTTTTTCTCCTTAGTTTTCAAAGGTTTTGTGGAAGCAGAGTGAAGACTTGTCATCCTCATTTGAAGAAGGGAGGAACTACAGCACAGAGACAGAGAGGCAGTGAATGAGTGAGGTGGTAGAAAGAAGCTTGGCTCCCTACTTTGAGTCTTCCATCAAAGACACAGGTGAAGAACAGTTTAGACTTTCTTCTCCTGAGCACACCACAGAGAATCCACTAGTCAAAGATGGTAGGAAGAGGGCCTGCTAGAAAAGTAAGAGATAACCCAAAGTAACGTAAGAAAAAGAGGGGTACCTGCTTTTTTTTTGCCAGCACCACCGTCGTCTCTGGAGAGGTGTGTTTAGACGTAATCAGAGTAAATTAACCTAGAACACACCAAAACGGGCACTGTCTGAGTGCTTACGTGGGGATCTGCCCACAGGGAGGTGTTGCAGTGTGGGTTCAGGTACTTGCCAACCCTCCCAGCCCACAGCCAGCTGCAAGGAAAATGGAAGGAGAGTGCACGGGAGGCTGCGTGACAGGGGCTCTGCTCCTGCAATGCTCACTGTTGTCTTTTGTTTGCAGCTTTATTTTTTTTAGGTATCTAAAATTTATCCAGTTTAATTTGTACCACCTTTGTGTTTCAGCTGCCACTATGGAAAACAGGCTTTTTGTGCCTACAAACAAACACCAAGCCCCCAAGCACACGTATACCCAAGCCAAACATAGTTTGTAAGAGCCTTGAATAAACCAAATACCTGGTGCCTGCTTGAACTCCCGCACGCACTTGGGCAAACAGAGCTTCCCAGTTACTCCCTGCACACAGGAACCCAAAGGATCCAGCATTTTCCTAATCTCAGACAACAGTACCTCATGGCTTGCTAGCACAAGAATTGTTACCTGCTCCCTCATCAATGAGTGACGAAGGTCCCTCTGCTATAAACTGATGTTAATGGCAGGTTGTGTACCTTGTTTGTTTATTGCCAAGGAGGAACGTTTGCCGTGGCTGTCAAGTGTATAAAAATATTTCCATGACTTCAGACAGCTTGGCATTTTTACATGCAGCTGAGAGAGTGGGTGAATGTACAGATGAAAAATTGAAGAAACATTATTGAGGCTGGAAAAATAATGTCTCCCAGCACCACCAAGGTGGCTTAGAAAGGCCAGGAAGGTCAGCAATACTTCTGAATAAAATGCATTTTTTTCCCACCAGGGGTTTCTGAAGACCTGGCAATAACTAAGCATTACAACACCTTTCTGAAGTAGATAACCCAGCTGAGGCCATCTGAGGTTAAAGGACTTGCCCGTGATCACACAAAGCAAATCAGTGGCAGAGAAGAGAATTAAACCCAACAGGCTTAGCTTCCATGACCCAAGTCCTACACACCTGGCTGACGTCCAGATGGAAGGACAGGAGCTGTACCAGCTGTGGACCTGACTGTCAAGCACAGGTCTTCCCAGGCAGTCTAGCAATTGGGCAAAGAGCTGAGCGACAGGCACCCACCCCAGCTTCAGACAGTAATTGTGAAAACAAGTGACAGAAGGCTGGGAAGCAGTGCCTAGTTACCAACCACGGTGCCAAGTGGATTAAATATACATCGATAGATTCAATTACAAAGAGCAGCATGCAAAATGGAAGTGATTGCAGTCAAGGACCCAGGATGGCAAGAAATAATCTCAAAATAAAATCATGGGTTTCAGTAAGAAGAAATCCATGCTTCCAGAACTTGTGGAGAAAGTTCAGCTGTCAGACCCCAGGGGCACAGTCCCAGGCTGGGAGGGTGCAGTGACACCCAAGCCCTGAGGGCTAGTGAGAAGCCTGCAGGACTCAAGTTTAGTGGGCTGAGAGAGATCCATATCACCTAACGATGAGCAGCCCTTTGTTATCACTGTCACCAGAGAAGCTGGAGAGTGAAGTGCAGAGAAAGTGAGCTGTTCTCCTGTGCCCCCCCATCAGCTGCCTGCATCTCACTGGGGCAGGGCTGAGACACATCACTGAGTGAGGAGGAGGAGACCTGCTTCACACTTTGGGGGTCCTGGGCTGGAATATCCGAGGACACCCCTCTCAGCATGGATAGTCAGCCTCGCATCCACCTGTGCCCAAATGCATGTTCTGTTTTGGGGAACCCAGAAAGTACTGGATTTGACAGAAGGTAAGGCCAGATCCTGACAGCACCAACAAACTCAGTTCAATACTTCTCATCTGTAGGGGGAACAGGAGCTCACTCTGCTCTCCTTCAGCCATGCGTTTCCCCAGGATTTCAAAGCGTTACGGAATTTTCATTGCAACCCCCCAACCACCTCCATCCTGGACTTATCACGACATGTGCACTGCCATGATCACTAGCAAAGATTTCATTTCCTCCTCCTTGGAGCAAAACCAGAAAGGATAACCATTCAGCACTCCACACACACAGCTGTCACCTGAAAAATGCAGGTGAACACAGTTAAATGGAAAGGCAAGTACAATCTCAGACCATTTTTTGGTACCTGGAGAACTAGACCAGCAGTATTTTGCATGCAAGATTACAGCTCTGTGTGTAGTTGCATTTTCACATTCCATTACTGCAATTGCACACAGCCAGTTACGTGCCTTAGCAGCAGCTTACAAAAGCAATTGCTGCTAAACATACAAAATCCAGCCCCCAGATGCACACGCGCAAGACTGAAAAACTGGTCCTTATTTTTCTGCCACAGAAAAGATGTGTATTTTCTGGCTGTGCCTGCTCCCTGTGCAAACACCACACCAGCATATTTCCTTGCATTTGTATGTCGAGCCACATATTCATTCAAGCTTTGCAAGAACCTAAAATGTATACAGCATTTTGCAATTAGAAGCATCCCAAAAATGCAAAAAAGGCCCCAGTTTTTGCATAAAAAATTCTTCTCCCAGCAAGCAACCGTAACCACCTCTCCAGCCAGAATGTGCTGTCTGTTTAAGGCTCCAGAGAACACAGTGCTTACCCTTTAAGACAGTAAGAGATGAATACTTTTTTTCATTTAAACTATAGGGAGTTTTACCTAGATAGACTGCAATTTCCTGAGCTCAAATCTGGCAAAGTGCCCAGGGCTAAGACCACTCCCCCTTCTTCTTTTGGCAAAAATTACCATGGCGTCTTTAATAGTCAGCAGTAGTTTTAGGGTTTTGTTTTCACAAAAGATGCTGAGAAAAACCCAGTTGCAAGCAAGCAAGCAAGCAAGCCCGGGTACTGCAGAACTTCTAGGAACCAGACTGATGTTCAACATCTGAAGAGTGCTATCCTCAAATACCCTACTGAGGGATGGTTCAGTTCTGAGTCACAGGGAAGTGGACTGAATCACAAATAGCCATTCCTCCTAACTGCTCTCATCCCCCCACCCATCCCAAGTTTACAATCCAAGCAGTGACCAGGTTGAGGTTAGCTTGGGAAAGCTGATGAGATCACAGTCTGGGGAGATACAGACAGCCTCAAGATTTTGTTAACCGGCTCCTTGTTTTGCGTGGAGACACAGGCAGCAGTTGTTACACCAGGTTTACCATATGTTTATAATATTGTTGTTATGGGAATACATGTCCAGTCCATGTCACTGGCAAGTTGTGCTGTTTTCTGCTGGAAGGACAAAACAGAATTCACTGTCCAACAGAGCGCCGAGTGTGCGCATACTTCGAGCAAAATTTATCGTCGCATGAGTCACGGCCGGTGCAAAACCACACGCTTTGTCCGTGGGCTGGTGTGCGAGCCCGCCGTGGTGTCTGCACAGGCACACACAACCCTTTGGGGCGCTGGGCAAGCATTACTCCATCTCACAGACTGCAGCAGGAAGCTCCACGAGAGCTTTAAGGCAATTTGCCTGAGGCTGCCCATCAGATCAGTGCCAGGATCTCAAGTTCTGTGAGACTTTCACGTCTGATGGCCATTTCTCACGCGGGACAAGGGAAGGATAAAGCAGGGCCAACGTTAACTCCGTTAGGGTCACAACTCTGCATCACACAGAAAAAAATAGTTGCTTCCCCACGTGTCCCAAAACGGTGTTTAGGGCAGTGAGCTGGCTTATGGGACACAGGAGTTACATGTTTGTGTGTGAGAGACTGCTGTCGAAACTACGGTGCCTGGGCTGCCTGCACCCTTAGGCATAGGGTAGGGAGTGCCAGTGGTGCTCCCATCTCCAGTGGGCAGGAGCAATGCCAGTGGCTCAAGTGGCTCTACCATGCAGAAGCAGCACTGAATAACTAACTGCTGAGGAGAAATCTCTTGTCTGACAGCCCCCAACAAAATTCAGCCTGAAGGAGCGAAATACTGTTTACTGCCAGCCCCACCAACTCCTGAGCAGCCACTGAAGACCTCTGAAGCACGAGCAGCTGACTGAACAGCACACCACTAGTTCAAAGGAAAACCGATTTACCCATTTAGTCTCCTTTTAGACATCAGCAAACAGCATAAGAAATGGCCAACTCCCCTCCCCGCCTCCACCCCCCCCAGCCCTGACACGTTGCCATTTTCTGTCCCCGTCTCCATGCAGCTCGTCACATCCCATGCCGTAGTTGAAGAACGCCGTGCAGGGTTTAATTGTGCAGACGTTCTCCGGGGAAGGGCGGCATGGGATGTCCACAAAGGAGCAGAGGCAGGAGGCCAAGGCTGGTTATTGGCCTTGAGTCATACTTGCTGATTGGTGCGTCAAGGTTTTTAAAGTGCATAGCTGATCAGATCAGCAGCTTGTCCTAGAAGGAGAAAAGTGACATAAAATATGCACAAGCCTTCCTTCTGTCCTGACAGCAGGTTGAGTTTTCAGATGATGTGGAAACAGCAGCCTGTTCTCCTCCCCCTAACATGGTCTCTCTCCTCTCCTCTCCTGTCTTTGCTGCAGCGCTGCCGTCTTGTTCCCGACTCCAGAGACTCTGCTCCCTCCCCAGCCTTCATGCCGAGGCTCAGACTCCGGCCAAGGGGCTCCATGCCACTGTTTTTATGCCCACTCAGTCCTTGGCCTTTCTTCTCAGCATGCCAAGCAGGGGCTCATTAGTGTTCCCTGTTGTTAAGCTTTTGTGGCTCAAGCCCGTCCAGTGCCAAGCTGGAACAGAAAGGCCATCAAATCCCCATCCAGGAGGGTGCAAAACTTCCCTGTGCTGCCAGACCAGCTGGAATTCAAACAGGTGATCTTGGAGAGGAAAGGTGTAGCGTGCACACGTGTGATCTGCACGTGTGGGAGCAGCCTATGAGCTCTGCCTGTAGTGAGCTGGTGCTGTTTCAGCTTCTTCTCAAAGAGAGTGACTTGGGGTACATTTGACCTGAGATCTCTCCTCTGCACGTGCATGTGTGTAACATTTTATTTGGGCATGCGAGACGCCTGTGGTATGTCCCTGCTCCACCACGGGAATGCTGCCATGAATGGAAAAGCTAAAACATGTCACATACTGGTTTGAAGTCTCAGCCACCTCACATGCAGTTGGTGCTATCACAAAGTCGGCTGTCATATACTACTGCTACCAGGCTGAGGGAACAAGCTACCCTGTAAACTGAGGAAAACACGAGAGTTGGGCCATGTCTGCGCAGGAACCATGCTCCCAACATGTGCACATTGCCCCTCAAGAGGAAGGATGTGCAACACAAGCAGATGAGTTTGCACAAACTCTCTGTTTCCATGCGTGTGGAGGTGCTGGGTGCATAGAAACATCGATAAAGCTATAAAGGTTTATTTCATCCCTACACTTCTTCTCACCAGGGACAGATGACTTTCTCCTTACTATTATCAAATTCCAGCAAAATTAATAAAAATTTACAGATACTTTAACAGAAGTCCCCTCTACCAGAGAAGCCACTTATGGAAAAGGCAAGCCACATGCTTTCTCCTCATTCTCTCAAATGCAATTCTTGCCCAAGCCACAATCACTTCAGCTACAGAAATCTCTTCCCCTTACCAAATGCCCCAAACTCTGCCAAGTCAGAAAACTCACTCTGCGTTCTTCCATACCGGAAAGTCCTGCTACATCACGCTTACCTTAGCTGTGCTTTAGCCCTGCTCATGCCCAGATTCAGTTCAAAATTTCCCCTCTTTTAAGCCCTCCAAGGAGACAGTCCAAGGTTTTCCTTAGACATCCTTCCTCCCCGCTCCCCCATCCATCTACATCCCGTCTCCACAGATTTTCCACCTAGCTTCAGAACCATAGGTGCTGGAGCCACCTCCTTCTTCTCCCCAGGTCCAGCTGCCTGGAACAGGCATTTTTCCTCCCTACCTCATTGCCTGACAAGTCTCCTTTCAAACATGATCTGATACTTCTCCCCCTCCTGTGACGATAAACCTCAGTCTCTCTCCCTGCTTCTCACATACCTCCATCACTGGACTGACTGTAAGGCATGTGGGATAAAGGTATCATGGAAAACGTTACAGCAAATCACAGGGGTTTGCTTTGATTCTTTTTCTGCTTATTTATTTATTTTTTGAAGGGAGGTAACAAGTCAGAGAGAAGCTGGCTGAGATTTCTGCCGTACATTTTTTTGCAGCAGCAAGATCCTCCATCTTCCTTGCTGGATTGAATAGGGTCTCAGGACAATTTAGACTCCCTCCCCCATCTCCCATTCCTGCTCATATTCTTCAACACATGATGCTCTCCTCCCAGCCTTGACTGGGAAAGCACATATCCTCACTCTCTCCCCCTCTTCCAGCTCCTGCCTCGCATAGGTTGTGCCAGGACATTAGGATGATGAACATTTGTGCAGCTCAGAATCTTGTAGGTTATTTTTTAACAAAACAACTAGAATCAATGAAACCTGAATGATGGCACACGAAAAACTTAAAAGACCTCGTGAGGATGCACCTAGCATTTCAAGCTTTCTGTGTTTCATGCCACAAGGAAAAAATATATGCCTCCAAATTTAACCAAAGTCAGTACCGATAGTGTGATAAGCCCGGGTGTGACGAGCAGGGATTCTCTCCCCTTTTCTTTTTTTTTTCCTTTTTTTTTTTCTTTTTTTTTTTTTTTCCTTGGCTCTTGCACATTATCACCTCACCAACAGTAGGATAACAGCTACAAAACCTCCGGCAAGAGAGCAAGCAAGCAGGCTTCACATTGCTGCTCTCACGCCGAGCTCGATATTTACTTGCTGATAAACGGCAACTGTAAATACATCTCATCTAATCTCCCGACATCCAGGAGGGAAAAAACATCTCCCATCCCCGCGGCGATCTGCCTGGCTCCGGAGGCAGCGGGATGGAGGGCTGACAAAAGACCCCGGCTTTCCACCCTCCCCCGCGGGGCTTCTCCCCGGCGCGGGGCAGCGGGGCCGGCGGCCGCCCCGGGCTCTCCCCGCGGCCCTTCCTCGGTCCGCCAGGCCCATTAAAGCCGCCGGGACAGAAGCCAACAGGTGGAAAGCGCTTTCTGTCCCTTCTGCGCCCGCTCCCGGGGTCCCCCCGGCCGGGGCGGTCCCTCCCCTCGCTCCGCCGGCGGGTGCAAACCGAGACGGGGGGGAAACTGAGGCACGGCGCCGCGGCCACGGCCGCCGCAAAACTTTCCGCCGCCGAGCCGGGGNGGGGGGGCGGGGGCGGCGGGGAGCGGGCGCTGCGCCGGGCGGGCGCTACGGCAGCATCGGGGCAACTCACGGGGAAGCCGTGCCGGGCCTTTTGTCTGCGCGGGGCGGCGGGGCGGCGGGGCCGCCTCCCCCCGCGGGCGCCGCGGCGCTTGGTACGGCCCAGGCATTCATGCCAAGCGGCTTTCACACATGGAGGCTTGTCTCCAGCGGCTGCTGACAAGCCACAAACAAGGCGGCCCCCTCCCTCCTCCTCCTCCTCCTCCTCCTCCCGCCTCCCGCCTCCTCCGCCGGCCTCCTCCATACGAGCTCCAACTCCGGTGACAGGCGCGGGGCAGGGAGAAGGGCGCCCGCCGCCTCCCCGCGAACATGGCAGGCGCCCGCTTTCCCCAGGTCGGGAGGGATCGGGGGATTCCCGGCTCTCTCCGGCAGGAAAGCCAGCGCTAAACCCGCCGAGTAAAGAGCACAGGTCCGCCGCGTCCCACCCTCGCCAGCGCCGCCACGAACCATGGCTCCCAGTGCTCCGGCTGGCCGAGGAGCCGGCCAGGAATTCGCCCCGTTTCGCCCCTTCCAAGGTCGTACAAATAACCGGGCACGCCAAACGGCGGAGACCCAACGCCAAGGGCCTCGGCGTCAGTTTCATCCCGCAGCAGCGCGGTGGTGGGAGGCAAGGGAAAAAGGCGAGGGAGAAATCAAAAAAACCAAGCCTTCGTGGACTCCCAAAAATTTTTGCAGCCACCCATCACTGTAAGCAGAGAGAGAGCCCAGTTGTCCACTGAGAAAGTCTAGGTGTCACAAGGCATGGCCAGCTCTTAGAACCCAAGACACCCAAAAAGGGCCTGTCCCAACAGCGGGGCCATGTTGGGTCCAGGCTTACAGAGATTTAAGTTTTTTCAGTGACTTCAGCCGAGAGGGTTTCCTGGCCATGCAGGTTTGCACAGCCTCCTTCCAGCAAAAGCCAAACGAAAACATAGCCCCTGTGAATCATTAAACTCTACTGCCTTGCGTACGGGTTCAGCAGGGTTCAGTCAGCCCAGAAAGCAAACCACATGACTGATTGTCATAAGTTTCGTAACAAAACCACAAAACTCAATCTCAAAAAACACATCCCTGTCCAGGGATAACAAAAGATTTTTTTTTCTTCAAGTCTCAAACAGTAAAAATCTTTGGAGCCCAGAAGAGTGTTGCACAAGAATCAGCTGGTTTCATTTAATAAAAGTAATTATAATAATCATAATAATCACCAGTTGGATAGCTTTTGTTGTCCAATGATCTCAAAGACATTTTACTAACCCAGACAAGTATTTTTATCTAAATGGTAAAACATTTGGGCAGATGAAGCGACCTACTCAAGGTCATCTTCTGAACCTGTAACAGAAGGGAGAATGCACATTTTTGAACTCAAGTGTTCGACAGAAAAGCCACTTCCCAAAAACGGAGCTCCTACAATTGCCCCAAAACTCAAAAAAGTTTTATTCAAGTCACAGTTTTGCTGACAGAAATTTTAACCAGGTCTAATTTGCAGCTTGGATGCTAGGACAGATGCAAATGTGGTTCTTCCCAGGAAAGAGAAATAGAGGTCAAGTGGTGAAGAAAAACTACAAGCAAGGTTGACTGAGGAGAAGGGAGAAGGGGAAGAGCAAAGCCAGGAGAGAAGGCTGGAAAATCAGAGACACACCTACAGATTTCCCAGCTGGAAGAGCAGGATAGCTCCAAGAGATCTGGGTGAAAGGTTCAAAGGCCATGTGAAGAATATAAAAAGGTGGAAGAATGCAGAGTCTGGAATTTGACCTGCAGGAAAACCAAATCAACTACTTGCAGCAGACACTTGAGAGGTGGTAGGGCGCACTCACACCAAAGCTTAGGCCACAGTGTCAGTGAACCCCCCAGACAGGCTGCTCAAGCACTCTCGCCTTAGCAGGCGCTGGGAGCTGGCACCACAGGTCCTCCAGAGTGGATGACTGCCACACTCAGCCTGTTGGAAGCAAAGCCAGATTAGGGACAGAGTAGTCATCATGTCCAATTTCATCTCCCAGTCTCTGCAACGGGACATAGGGCAGCAGCTGTGCGCGCTGGTGCACAGTGTTCTGCAGACCCTGACATTCATCCCCAGGTTTTGCAGTCTTCAGAGAGAAAAGCCTCCCTGTATTGTCACAGGCTGAAGCCTGATCCTTGCAAGTATCCACATTCTGTTAATGGGGTGAAACAAGCCAAGTTTACCTTCTCTGGGAATGGCTGTGCCCAGTGGTTAGCCTTTCTCCACTGCTCCAAATCTCACTCTTTCAAGTCACTTTTCAAATTTGATGAAGATGGTTTGGTCTTCCTTTCCAGTCCAGGGACTTCCTAATGCCTAATCAGCTCTGGGCGAGGCCATATCTTCTTCTAACTTCCGAGAGCTGCTGCTCTTGGCAGGATGGATTTTTGCTCTTCCTTCATTTCCATAACGTTTCCCTTCTGTTTACTTTCCCATTTCTCTCCTCATGGCCGCAATTCAGGACAGCATGTAAGCACATGTTTCATCTCATTGATCTCGTGGCACTCCATGTACAAGGGAAAATGTGGGTCCCTTTGCCCAGCTCCTGCCTATGAATTTTTTGTTAAAGAGACATGAGGTAAAAAGTTAGAAGTGGTCACCTAAGGGTAGACTGGAGCATGGGCTCCCCATGGAGGCTCCCCCTCCTCTCTGCCAAAAGCTCAAACAGCCAGGCTGCTGATTCCTGTGGGTGCTTCTTCTCCTGGGCGTGTGTGTGCCCAGGGAAGCCACAACGCTTTTAGGAAAATCATAATGCCTGTGGCAGAAGAGGTGAGCATACCCTCTCCAAAACAGCCAGCACCTTGGGAGCTGGAGCACATCCATGGGACACACAGACAGGAAAGCCCTGCGGGAGAAGTGTGGGCTGGGTCTCCCATATATCCTCCATGGGGGCTTTAACCCCTTTGGATATTGCACCTTCAAAACAAGGGTCATCCTCTCTGGAGGCTCACAGACAGCCCATCCTGGACTTATGCTCCCCTAGGCAAAGAGGAATTTCATGTCTGGCTTCTCCTACTGCTACTATTGTGCTTTAGCCTTGCCAGGTTTCCTTAGCCTTCCCCTGGTAGGTGCAGAGCAGAGCAGAGCAATGGAACCTCATTGTCAGATCTGGTGGGTGTGAGGGGTCTGGGCAGGAGTTAAACAAGGATTTGCAGGATCACATTTTGCACTCAGGTGTCTAAACTCCACCTGAGTCCTGCTTTAGGAGACTAGGAGCTTGCCTTTATTTGCCTCATCTCTCAAGGTAGAATTGTGATGTCCCTTTCTTGCACTTCTATAAATTTTGATCATGGTGTAAGATTTGGGCAGCAGCAGGAAAAAAAGCCCCTTTTCGCTATGTGCATGTACAATGTCTTAAATAACAGGACGCCAACCCCAGCTCTGTATAGGTGACTGCTGTAAAGCAAGCAGCATGGCATAGGAGAGTCTGACCCCCATACACAGGGAATATACCTAAGTTTCCTTGCCTGCTGCACTGAAGTTGTTCCCTCCTCTACAAACACATCAAGAATGTGTAAAAAAGCCCCTATGTTTGTCCTGTTTTCCAAGTAGGAATACATACATCTGCACCATATAGATGTTCTGTGAGTACAGGGTAGAGCAGACACCTTCAGAGCACACTGGGCAAACTGTACATATGCAGATCGTCTGCACAGTGTATGCACAGCAGGTCTGACAATTTTTGGATTCATTAGACATAGTGTGTGAATGTTATACACTTCACCTCCCTAGCGTGCAGTCAACCTATCCTGAATTTCTGGATGTTCAGCAGTCCAACTATCTGAAAGGCCTGATGGGCATGTGGATAAGCATATGCAGTATTGAGATTTCATCCCAACCAAATTCCCAGGTGGAGAAAGATGAGATGTCCAAGGAAATAGGCACATGTGGAAGCTCATGGTGCTGAAAGAGAAGGGCTGGTTCACCTGTACCTGTGCAGCAACCATCCATATCTCTTCTGATCTATGCTGCTCTGCCTTGCCCAGCACTTTTCTTCTCATTGAGTGCCCAGGCTGTTCCAACAGCTGCAGTTTTGTGTCTGCTCTGCTACCCTGAACTTGCATGGTTTTCTGTGGTTGCCTGTGCACACACATCCTGTCTCATAATGTACTGCTCATATTTGCTGCCTGAACCCCTGTCCCTTGGAGTAAATGTCCTGAAATGGTCACATTTTGCAGCCCTGCAGAACGTCTTTTGCTCAACCCCATCAGTATTTCCCCTTGTCAATACAGACCATCTAATATCACTGCTAGTGATGTGTCATTCCTGGTCAGAGCTCGGACAAAATATTCTCAAGAAAATCTCAGGAATCCCATTATTGCCAACTTTCAAGCCATCTGTTACCTTTTTTTGAAATCCCTGGTCTTCAATTCATGGGCTTATGCAAGAAGATCAGCCTTCACTAAAAAAAGGAAAAGTAACTTTTGTAGCTCGTGAAAGGCTCTGACACTGGAATAGCAGAAAAGGACCCTGAAGTGATCGTGCGTGTGTGTGTGTGTGCGTGTGTGTGTGTGTGTGTGTGTGTGTGTGTGTGTGTGCGCGTGTGTTTTCAAGCCAGATTTCTGAGCTNTGTGTGTGTGTGTGTGTATATGTGTGTGCGCGTGTGTTTTTAAGCCAGATTTCTGAGCCGATGCCCTGATTTTCAGGTCCTGGCTCTCAGCGTTGCTCTCTGGGGGTGACACTGCACCGTTAGGCCGGGTTTCACCCGTTCTGCTGGAGGCAGAGGATGCGCCGAGGAGTGTGCTAAGGGCAGGAGAAGGGTGACTGCGGAGCGGTGCAGCAGAGGTATCCCGAAGCGTCCTGAGCCGGAGGGGGCTGTTCCCCGGCAGTGCATTGTTTCCCGGTGGTGTCATGCCGTGAGGTGGTGCCGGCTGTGGTTGTAACCAGCAGGCGGAGCTGGGCTGGATAAACAAGCCGGAGCTATTCATAGCCATGAGGAGGGCAGAGCGCTCCTCTCCTAGCAACACAGCCGGGAGAAGAGCAGGAGAGCTCTGCCCAGCTGGTGGGGAAACGTGTGTGCGAAATGTTGGTGTTCTTCCCTTCCCGAGTAGTTGCCAGTCCATGGCTGTGCGATGCCTGGAGCCCTCCCACCTGCTGCTCTCCCTCGCTCCAAAGCACAGAGATGTGCTCGTGCAGGTGGTGGCCAGCTCTGTTTCCTGGGGTTTGATCGGTGAAAATGTCCTTGCCTGGTTTAAAACGACCAAGAGATGAGGGCTAGAAGGTGGGGTGCAAACCTGCGCCGTTGGGCTGCCACAGTGGGGAGCTCCTGGCAAGGGCTTGAGCTTGGCGCCTCTGCCCTGCTGCCTGTCCCAAGGTGGGTGCAGGACCACCCTTGATCCAGCACACCCATAAACACCCACAAACAGCTGGAGGGTTGCTGCACTGTGCCATTTCACTATTCACTTCTTACCAAAAAGCCAGATACATCAAAACCTGCAGGTAGGGTCTGATTTATTTTCTTGGATGTGTGGAGTGAAGCTGGTGAGGCACTGAAACAAATTGTCCAAAGCAGATGTGGATATCTCATCCCTGGAAGTGTTCAAGGCCAGGTTAGATGGAGCTCTGAGCAATCTGGTCTAGTGGAAGGTGTCCCTGCCCATGGCAAGAGGGTTTGGAAATGGATGATCTTTAAGGTCTCTTCCAACCCAAACCATTCTATGAAATCTTAGGGCATAGCTCTGGAAGCTTTGGGTGCAGGTATGTGATAAACCCATGGCAGGGGAATTATACCAGGCGACTGTGCAGAGACAGCTTGCAAAAGAAGCTAGCACACCCAGCCATTTGAAAAATTAGGCATGTAGTAGCAAGGTACTGACAAGTGTTCCACACACCTGTAACACTGCCAGTAAATCAAGCAAAGGCATTTGTCAGCTTGTCATTAGGAGAGTAATGAGGTAAGTACAACAGAATTTAGGGCAAGCAACGAGGCCAGCATCCCTCTGCAGTAGATTTGGCCAGAGACAAAGAAGAGTCAAAGTTTAAAAGCAAACAAGACTCCAAGCAGAGGGAGCTCAGTCCCTAATGAAGAGCATCCCTTGCTCTGACCTCTGCATGGTGCAGACTAAATTGGATCTCTGGGAAGGACCAAGGCTGCCTTCATCCTGCTCCTGCCACGTAACGAGAGAGGCAGATGCCGCAGGACCCCAGACTTCTGATTTCACCAGTCCATACTCATAACATGCCCTCAAATCAGCATACAGGTATTTTGATTTCTGGCAGACCATGTTGAGCAGATTGCTGACATACACAATAGTTTTCCAGCAAGGTTTCAATGTGTGAATTTAGTAAATGGTTGGGAACAAAAAAAAGGAGGGGAAAAAATCAGAAGCTCAATTACAATGTCTATCTGAAAGCTGCATACTAGGCCTCCAGATCTCTCACAAAACATGCCACCACTTGAACTCCAGGAGTAATTAAATTTTATGGAGTTTGGCGAGAAGAGAGGGCCTCAACTCATAGTTTACCATTTGGTTACAAACTACTTGCTAAATAGCAGGAGAATTATCAAGTCCAGGAATACTGGGTTCTGCTCCTAGCTATAGGAGCTAGAGGTTAAAACAGTAAAGGGGTCGACCGAGTTGTGTAATTTGGCCCATCCAGATGAAAGGCAGAGTAGCTGAAGGAGTAAGAGAAATGTATTCTAGTCTCAATTGTTGCCATACTGTGCAGCTTTTTTCTTAATTTTTGCACTGCAGGATGGTTAGTTAGTGCAAGGGGTCACAGGCTGAAGCCTTGGCCAGCAAGTAAAGTTAGGAAGTGCCCTGTAATGTAAGTGAAATAGCAGTAGGGGAAAGCCAGGGATGTAAGGTGTGCTTCCTCGGGGCAGCCTCCCTGAGTCTGCAGGAAATTCAGCCCAGGACTCTCACTTAATGACCTCACCGATTCAGCTGAAAAAGCAAAAGCCCAGTACAGCTAAGAGTACGTGATAGAAACAATGATAAGGCAAGAGAGAGGGAAGAAAAAAGAACAATTGATTTAATGCCTTCTTCATTTGTATTTAAATAAATAAAGATGCCAATAGAAGGCTCTAGGCACCTTACCACAAAATTAACACAACCACAGAGAAACCAAACTATGCACCACTCCCAAGCAGCATGAAATGATTATCCAGAGTGTGTTCTGCCACCTCCCAGAGGAAAAAAAAGGCTCGCCCCAGTCCTCACAGTCTCTCTCTCCAAAGGGTGACATTTGCAATGTGCTTGCCTTGCAGGCATCTGCTGGGAAAGGGGGACAGCACACCCCTGAGAGCCACTGGTGCCCTGCCAGGGACACCCCTGCACCTCTACCTGCCCGTGGCCTGAGAAGACATGAAGTGCTCCTAGTCAGTAGCACATTGGAAGGGGATACAACGTACTGCTGTCCTTCCTTAGCAGAAAAAATGTTGGCTCACCCGAGCCCCTGTTGACACTGAAGGATATTGCTGGCCCTGGTATAACGAGCTGGAAAACTTCTGTGTCCTAATGAAAAAAAGAAAAGGAAAAAGCCGGTAATTTCACCGGCAGTTGTTTCACTAGCAGGACTGTTACAAGCTCCAAGCCATAATGTTGTTAGTGTTTCTCCCACCACCAGGCAGTTTGAATTGTTTCTGTTTCCCATTAGCATGTCTTGCCCAATGCTGCAGCTGCACACACACACACACCCACCCGCCCCTCTCGCTGCCGGTGGAGCCAGGGCTGGGGCTGACAGTGCTCGGGCTCCCAGCCCTCAGCTCCAGGGCACAGCCTTCCCCTGCCTGCTCCCAGCACGGACACAGCGCCTGAGCCCGGCTCTGCCAGGCAGGGGCATCCCAGGGGTGTCAGGTGTGGTGCCAGGGTTCTTGCAGCATGCCAGCTGCTCGTCCTGCATAGCAGCAGTTTTTTGCTTGGGTTCAGGTGGATGAACCTCGATTACACCTGGTGAGCAGAGACTACTTTTGCAGCAGTCATGCTCAAATGCTAAGCCAGTTGCTCTCGGAGCCAGGGCAGAATGCCCCAAAGTCACCTGTGAGTGAATGCTTTGTGCTGTAGGAGGGTCCCTCGTGTCCTCTCTGCCTGGTCCCAGTGATCCCCAGCCCCACCTTTCACACAGAAGCCCCCAAGAAGCTACGGTGCTGCAGGGCAAGCTGAAGGGCACACATCAAGCCAGCAAAACAGATCAGGGACTGGGATGAGGTGGGGGAATGAGGTGTAGCTCTGTGTGTTGGTCCAAATAAACCTAGCAAAGATGGGGCATTCAGATAGGACCCAGAGTCAGAGGGCATAGAGGCTGGGTGCCATGAGTGGGGACAGTGCAGGAATCCAAACTTCACAGAATTGTAGAATCAAAGAATCATAGAAAACCCTGGGTTGGAAGAGACCCATCAGGATCATCAAGTCCAACTCCTGGCCCTAGGCAGGACACCCCAGGAGTCACACCATGTGCCTAAGACCACTGTCCAAACACTTCTTGAACTCTGTCGGGCCTGGTGCTGTGACCACTGCCTGTTTGCTGCCCAACTACCCTCAGGGTGAAAAACACGTTCCTGATATCCAACCTAAACCTCCCCTGACTCATTTCATGCCATTCCCTTGGGTCCTGTCACTGGTCACAGAGTGAAGAGAGCAGTGCCTGCCCCTCTGCTTCCCCTCATGAGGATGTTGAAGACCACAATGGGGTCTCCCCTCAGTCTCCTCCAGGCTGAACAAACAAGTGACCTCAGTCATTTGTCAGAAGGCTTCCCCTCCAGGGCCTTCACCATCCTCGTGGCCTCCATTGGACACTCCCTAATGGCTTGATGTGTATTTTATGTTGTGGCACCCAAAACTGCCCCCAGCACTGGAGGTGAGGCTGCCCCAGCCCAGAGCAGAGCGGATCAATCCCCTCCCTTGCCCAGCTGGGGATGCTGGGCCTGGTGCCCCCAGGACAGGGATGTCCCTCCTGGCTGCCAGGGCACGGCTGACTCATATCCAATTTACCATCAACCAGGAACCCCAGGCCCTTTCCATGGCACTGCTCTCCAGCCTCTCATTCCCCAGGCTATACGCACAACAAGGATTGTCCTGTCCCAGGGGCACAATCTGGCACTTGCCCTTGTAAATCCTCATACAGTTGGTGATCACCCATCTCTAATTTCCAAGGTCTCTGTGCAGGCTGTGTCTGCCCTCGAGGGAGTCAACAGCTCCTCCCAATTAAGTCTTGTCAGCAAATATACTTATCCTGCCAGTCCTGTGACCAAGTTGTAAATGACAATATTGAAGATCACTGCTCCCAGGATGGAACGAGCCTGATGTCCCCCACATTCACTATAACTTTGTGCCCGACCTGTGAGCCAGTTGCTCACCTATTGTGTAACACAGTTATCCATCTGTGTGCTGGACACTTTGTCCAGAAGGAGACTGGACACTTCTCCAGAAGTGAGAAACACTATCAAAAGCTTTGCTGAAGTCCAAAAAGTTGTATGTACTGATTTTCCTGCTAATTGGTGTTTGCCTAAGTATCAGGCAAATTAACAACTGCAGTTGCTGGGAAAAAAAAACCTCTGCTGCAGTAAAGGCTCTCTCCTGTTGTGCTTCTGACCTATCTGCTCCAGACTGATCATGAGCTGTATCCAGACCATCTGGGTGACTGCAGAGGTGCTGTGAGGCAAGCTCAGACTGGTATAATGCACAGTTCTGAGCACTGGACCAAAGAAAGAGCTTGCCTGAGTGGGCATGGGAAGAACCAGTGCGTAGCTGGTTCTCCAGACCTCTGGCATATCCAGTGTGCAGAGGAGTGCAGCCTCCAAGTCATGTGCCAGCCAAGTATGGGAGACAAACATCACCTCCAGCCTTGGTAGCTTGGCAGGACTTGAAAGCACAGGTCTTGAACCACAGATAGTGGTTTTGCCAGGTTAATCCTTACATCTTCTCATCTCTGGCTCTGCCCTCATGGTTGACATCTGACCATCTGCTCTGACAAAACCCTAAATTCTTACAATGAGGAGACTTTCAGCACTCCAATAACTTTCATTTGTCCTTGGGTTCTCTACAGGTTCACAGTCACCAACCATAGCAATAACCAGAGTGACTCTTACGAAGCAAGGCAGGGTTGCCAAAGCAGGGGCAGATCTGCAGGTTCTTGGGAATCACAGCTGGATCCACTGCAATGATGGAGGTGACACCTGGCAATAAGGCTCCCCTTATGAAAGCTGCACCTCATGCATCTGGTGGGTCAGCCACTGCCTTGCAGAGCCAGTCTGCATGGTCCCACAGTGTTTGCCACCTTGGTGACCCTGACACCTATGCAGTACAGAGCACAGGGTTCTGCTGCTGCTAAATCTGTACCAGAGCATGCAGGCATAGCAGAGCTCATGGGACAGGAGTTGGCTTGGGTCCAGTACTAGTCCTGCTTTCTCAGTTCAGCAGTGTGCCTTCTGCAAGAAGCCTTACCCTTATTACTTTGTGCGTGGCTCCAAAAAGGTGCCATGACTTCATGGGATCAAGGCCAGAGCTTTGAATGCTGCAGGGCTCCCTGGTGCTGCACAGGCACAGTGGCTTGGGTCTTCACTGGCAGGACATCCTTGCACCACCTTTTGCTGTGTGGAGATGTGTGCAGTATCCAGGGGGAGCAAAAGGAGGAATGAGTGACATCAGGACATCTGCCTCTGACTGGGGAATCCAGAGAGTTCATCCCAAGGTGCTCTCAGGTGTGCTTTGTCACCTGCCCCAGTGCCAGGTATGCCTCAGTATACACACTCCCCTAATCCCAGCCCAGCAGCCATCATCACCCTCCTCTGAGTGGGCACTGCCTGGCTCGGAGCCTTCTCCTCGTGTTTCCAACAACTGCCAGAAAAGCTCCTGCTCTCTTGTCCCTGGTGGCCAGAGCTCACATTTGGCAAGCAGAGCCCAGCAATCCTGACGGAAGGCATGCTTAAATGGAGGAGCTGCATATATCTCCTTCCTCGTCCAGCAATTATTCTGCTTCCTTTCCTCATTCCAGGTCCCCAGCCTGAGTGCCTCTGCCTCGGCACACGCTGGATGCGCTCCCAGCAGCGCTCAGCCCTGAGTGTCAGCTGGGAGCGCAGGCAGCCACAACATCAGGCATGATCCTTGATCTCAAACAGCACCAGCTGTCACCACCTCAACCCACTGGGACTCAGCGGAATGGGGTTTTCCTGGTGTGCACATTCTGCCAGCCCCAAGCCTCAGAAACCCACCCGAGCTGTGCGTTACTCAGCAAGCCCCAGTCCTAACCACCATCCCAACAAGGAGATGCCGCGGTCACTGTGCTGCCTGCTTGGGCTGGCTGTTGGCAGAAGGAGGGGTGACCCTCCTGTGTGTCAGGGAAGCCTGGCAGTCTCTCAGAAGGCCCCTGGGCAGAGGACTTATCCGATCCACAGGTGCAGAGATGGCCAGCAGAACTCCCCAGGGAGCTCCAGTGACATGCATGGAGGGAAGACTGAGCCAGGGCAGGCAGTGTGGGCTCTGTGGGACGATGCACAGAGGGAAACCTCTCCTATCAAACATCTAGCCTTGAAATAGTCTGAGTGACCTCATCTGGCTCCCAGTGTACTCCAAACATGTGGGTTGATGTTAAAACTGTGCTGCATAGGGTGGAAAAGCCTGGTCCACTTCCAGTGTGTTTCTGCCAGGAATATTGCCACTGGCTCCAGGGGGGACTGGGTTTGGGCCTGAGGGAAGGAAAAGAGATGGAGAAGGAATCAACCTGTACTTCTCAAAGCCATGCGGCCGTCCTCCTGAAGGTCGAGGTGGTAAAGGGAGGACATCCAGATGGGAACAAACTGGCATCTGGAGCTATCTGCCTCCACAACTCTTTGTCTCTCCAGTACTTATTGTTTCTACAAGGGGAGCAATTAGTGCCCCACCAAGGTCAAGGCCTCCCTGTACAAGGCACTGAACAAGCGCAATGAGAAACAGCTCCTGCTCTGATCAGCTGAACTGAAGAAGAGATTGAGGGCATGGGAAAGGGGGACAGAGGTGGGAAATGACTTGCTAACCATGGCACGGGCTGGGAGAAGAGCTGGGATCACAGACATGGGTCTCTCCACCTCCCTTCTGTTCCTCTCCCCCAGCCCAGTGTCCTCGGTGCAGAAACCACACAGATGCTCCTCCACAGCTCCGCGCGGCTGCGGAGTTAATGAGTTAGGTCTGTGAATTAGTTAATTTCCAGGAGCAGTCCTTTCATGACAAACAGCACACAGCAGGCATTTTATATCTACAGCTACAAGAGCAGCCTCTAAGCCCACAACTCTTTGTCAAGAGTAAAAATAGCAAACAGTCACAGTAGATGGAAAGAGACAGGAATAAGGCAAGGGCAGGGAAAGATGGAAGCACTACAAGTTCTGCAGAAGAATGGATGTTTCAAAAATGTCCAATTATCTCCAGAATCTGTGTGCTGCACATTTGTTTCAGTAAGATGGTGAAGAGGGTAGCTCAAGGCTACACAAAGCCATCTCTAACAGTTACTGGCCTTGAAACACCTTAGACTCATTACTCAATAATTAGGGAGCCCATCGTAGCCCAGAAGTCACATCTTGCCACATTGGCTGAAGCTGAACGAGGCCTTTGGATTTTCATCCCACTGGGATCAGGGGCATAAGCAGCATGGTGGCCTTAGCAGTGCTCAGGGCCCAAGAGGTGAGGAGCAGACAAGGCAGAGGGAGGCAGCTTCGAGCAGGGGCAGTGCAGGGGGACAAAAACTGCAGCCCCCAGAGCCCCTGTGGAGGAGCAATAAGGAACACCAGGACATCCTTGGGGAAGCATTCCTTTCAGGGAAAGAGAGGTTGCAGGAGGGGCACTCAAGAAAGGGGCTGTGAAAGGCAGTGCTGCTGCACAGTTGTGGTGTACAACAGGCACAGGAGAACTGCGACTTTGGTGAGCAGTGTTTCCATGGTGGGGAGCTGGGGAGGGGTTGCAAAAGCCCTGGTAAGTGCCAGGCAGTGGAAAAGAGGGAGACGAAGAAAATACTTTAGAAAATAATGGAGGGGTTTGATTAGGAATGGAGCAAGAGGGAATGGATATGTTCTAGAAGATGACACAGTAGGGAAGGAAGAGACTTTGGTGACAGGTGGTGGTGGAAGAACAAAGCAGAATAAAAGAGAGGCGGTGTGAGGAAGAGAGCGTGAACACAGTCAGGCTGAAATGAGAGACTGAAATAATGGTGGGGAGGGCACCCCTCAGACATCCTTCAGAAAGGAAGTGACAAAGTGAAAAAGGAAAAAAAACCCAACATAAAATGCAAAGGGAAGAAGTGGATATTTTATCACCGAGTGTGAGGTGATGCTGGTGTGCAGGAACCCAGTGATTGAAAAGCACAGGCACAATGGTAAATTCCTCTACATGTGCTTGCACACCACAGGCACAAATAACCTGGGGATGCAAGGACTGCCTGTTAAATTGGGGTGATGCCCAGAAGAATGGTCCACCACTTTTCCTACTGTGTTTCTGGGCTGGGCCTAGAGCTCAGGCACCAATCCACCACAGGCAAGAAATCCTGTGTCAGTGCAGCCCTGCTTCCACAGCCTGTTGGGGAGGAACCTACTGATCTGTGTCTGGGGATGCCAGACTTGGAAGCACAGGAATCCTGCCTGCAGGGAGACAGGGTGCTGAAAACATCAGGCTGCTTTGAACAATAAGGAGGTTCATTCTTGGGTGCTCTGCCTTTTGCCTACACTGAAGGCTTAAAATAGCCACAGGGAGACAACACCAACACTCTCAGGGTGTGCCTGGGCTCCCCAGGATAAACGTGAGGCTGGCCTCAGCACACAGAGAGGAATCTGAACACCATATCTGCGGTTGTGGTCCCTGCTTCAATGCTCTTACAAGGAGCGTTTTATGCATTAAAATAGGATTTTCCCTGTAACTTCCCTTTTAACACTGCTGGCTGTTCAGCCTGGAAAACGTGACTCAGGAAGAGGCTGTGGACATCTCCCTGAACAGAGGGGAGAGCAGCGAACATCAGAGAACAGAAATCACATCCCTTGTCATACAGACACCACCCAGGAAGGCCAGCCTGCTGCTGCTCTGGAGGAGGGCTTGGGCAGAGCAGGGTTTGTATGCTCTGCCACATGCAGCCGTTTCCTTCCTTGAGAGGATCAAATGCATCGTTTACAGCTGTGATTATCAAAGCCAATCTTTTGGTCTCATTGGCCAAACTGGGGAAGTCTCCCAAGTGCTTGTACTGCTAAAATAAGATCTTGTTCAGTGGAGATTATGAAGAACCGTCTCTTTCCAGGCACATTTTGTTAGCAAGGGATTAACTAGGAATGTTGACATTTAAGTTGTTGTCACTGCATATTTGAGGCTGAGTGTACATTAATTACAGGGCAACACAGCTCCCAGCTTCAAAGCTCCTTTTTTAACAGAAGAAGGGACCAAGGCTGTGCCTCCCCCTATGTGTGAGATGGGTCGGAACTGTGAGGTGCTCCAGGAGGGATTTCAAGGGGGAAGACCAGGGGACAAGGGGAGACAGTCTGGTGCTACAGGGGCAGCCTCAGCTTACACCGTGTTCAGGTGAACGGGGCAGTGTGCACTGATGGCAGAGACTGTCATTTCAGGCATCATCTTTTCATATTTAAGGAATTGGGCAATTACTAGAGGTTCTTTGATTGGTTCTTTGATAAATATGGCAGAACAATATTTATGTCCAAAAGGGAAAATGAAAAAAAAAAAAAGAGAGAGAGAGAAAGAGGAAGGATAATGTCATTTCAGCAACTTGGTTTGTCCTCTTGGTGCTTGGATGGCAGGTATCATTCAGGGCCACGCTCTTCTTTATCCAGCCTGGGCATCTCAGATGACTCTGAGCTAAACCGGCTCAAAATATCAGTACAGCCATCCATCACATCTCATTCACGCTGGATTTCAAATCTCATTATGATCCAGAAAGGCAAAGGCAGAAATCCAGTTTTGTTATTGTCCTAGTATTTCCAGCACAAATACATCCAAAATACCACAAGAGCTATGGTGCCTCGGCACACGGACATATGGCGGGAACAGAAAAAACTGCTCCGGTGCAATTGTTCAGCTCCATTTCATGGAGAGAGCTGCACAGAGGGAGGGCTGAGTGCCGGGGAGAGGAACAGAGAAACACGCCAGGCTACGCAGAGCTGACAGAGGGAGCAGAACGAGGGAGAGCAGGGCAGCGAGAGACGCATGCAACTCGAGGGGAGAGACAGCAACAGCGGCACGCACTCCCGAAGGAAAGGAAGGAATACGGGCGGGGTGTGTGTGTGCGGGGGGAGGGGGGTGGG
>WAAE01002671.1:415312-599431 GCA_013400495.1 Nicator chloris | reverse complement strand
GGGGAGGGGGGTGGGGTGTAGCTGGAATGAAAATAAAGGGGAAAAGGCGGAAAAAGGTAGGAGCAGGGAGGGAGGGAGGGAGGGAGGGAGGGAAGGGAAGGCGAGGGATGCGCGCTCGGGTGCCGCGGGCAGCCCCGGCCCGCGATCGCCCCCTGCGGGCCGGGCGCGGAGCTGCGGGCGGGGCTCCCCCTGCAGGGCGGCCGAGCCCCCCCATCCCGGGAGTCTCTCCGAACCCCCCCTCATCCCGGGGATCCCTCCGAGCCCCCCTCATCCCGGGGGTCCCTCCGAGTGCCCCCATCTCGGGGGTTCCCCTGAGCCCTCGGCTCCGCCCTGCCGGGGACCCCTGCTCTGTGCTTTCTCTGAGTCTGGCGGCCCCGCTCCTGCAGTCTTTCCTTCCTCCTTCCCTCCCGCCCCGTGTCAGAACGCTGTAGCTGCAAGCTGCTGCCCAATCTTCGAGGGAGCCCTGTCTCCTCCGTCAGAGGAGCTTTCTCGATAGATGAGACCCTCCCCAAGTGGCAGTGAGATGGAGAAGCAGCTTTTGAGGAGAGACTCGGAGAGAGCTGGTGTATCCCCTGCACCACCGCCAGGCAGTGAAGAAGATGCTGCCGGAGGAAGACGAGCACAAGCTTGCAGCCCACAGCAGTGGCAGACCTCAGCCTGCCCCGTACCTTTGCTCTTAGCACATGTAATCCAAGGACGACCCATGGGATCCTCGCGTGGGATACGGGTCACAAAACCCCGGCAAAGGGCCTGGGGCACTGTGATGAGAAAGGCCACCAGAACTGAATAGCTCGTACCCCTACCGCAGTGGAGAGGGACATCCTCATTTATAAGGATAACATAGGGTGCCCATGGAGGTGTCTTGACTCTTTAACCAAGTAGTACAAGCTTTAGGCATTTTTTCCTTCCCTCCGTGTGTAAGGGACTCCCACATTCCTCCTCGTCCTCCGTCAGCCTCGGCCGGGTGCTGGGAGCCCTTGGCCGAGCGCCGGGCGCAGCAGCAGCAGCGGCGGCAGCGGGGAGTGTTTAAGTGCCCCCCGAGGCCCTCCCGCCTGGGCGCAAAGTGGAGAAGCAACAGCGTGTTTACAGTGGGAGGGTGCAAATTGGCCTTCGGGGAGAGCCGCACCGCTCATTTCCCTGCAGCTCGGCTTGGGCGGGAGCGGGGGGGAGACCTCCAGCTGAGGAAAACAACCAGGAAGGCGAGTATCTGCCATTTCCTAGGGGGAAAGGATTCAGAGGAGAACTGTCTGAGTCTATTAACTGATGCTGGTTCCTGTGGAGAGATGGTGGCACACTGGTTTACTTCAAATAGTCTGTTTCTATCTCTAATACCGCCTTCAAGCATTCAGCCCCAGAAACGCAGAGCTGCCTTCCTGCTACCTTCTACGGTGTGTCTCTCACAGAGGATTTTATTTTCCTAATGGGAGACACGAATCAGGGTTTGCAGTAAATGAAAAGAACCGTGTCCATTTGCATGGTTGCATAATCACGTTATACAGGGATCTTTCAGACTCTGGAGAGCAGAGCGAGAGAGAGAGAGAGGGAGAGAGAGAAAGGGAGAGAGAGAGGGAGAGAGAGAGAAAAGTGGGACGTCATGAGCGGGAGCTAAAAGCCAGATCTCTCGATGAGATCAAGGAATAAATGTGAACTCAGTCAGATGGAGAAATGTCTGGATAGCTCTTCCAAACAGTGAGAGTCTCAGGCTTAGCTCTCAACATAAACAAAGCGAGATGTTTCTGGGGGTTGGGCTAGGTTTTGTATAAACTCGGTTTCCTCTTCCATCATTGAAACCGGATGAGAAGAGCAGCCTGTAGCCAGGATCCTTTGCCTCTCTGCTGAGGGCTTACACAGGGCTCAATTCCCAGGGTGCTCAGGCCAGGACCTTTCACCAACATCATATTCACTGCAGAGTGAAAGAAAAATCACTCACTTCATGCTGCTGAATGAGAAGCTCTATTTCCAGAATACACATTTGCCTCTTAGTAAATGGTAATTTACCAGCACTGGCAATATTCCCTTTTGGATCCCCTGGTGACCGTTGATTAGTCCAAGCCTCAGCCCAGGGTCACCTGAACCACAGCCCTCAGAGACAGAAAGCTTCACTCAAAATATAAATGCTGTTAAATCAAAAGGACAAATTTTCGCAGAAATTAAATATTCTCTGAAACAAGGGAAACTAAAACTGGGCAAGTATAGCCTTTCCTTTACAAGGATAAGAAATTAATTTTGAAACCTAGCATCACTCATTTACTATCCTGTTAGCCTAAAATTCCCACCTCCCATTCCTTACTCCATTATTTGTTCTGATGTCGGTAGCAGGAGGGTAAGAACATCTCCATAAACATTTCATGGTCCACTTTGTAACTCAAGTACTTCTGTGAAATTTTAAAAATCTAGGGCATTTAGCCATGCAAACCATTTGAAATGTTTAACCATCTGAAGGATTTCTCAGCTGCTTCCTCGAGTGCGAAGTCAAACATCACCTATCCTGTGGAAAAGGGAGAGTGGGAGGACATGTTTTTTACATGTTGTACCTCTTTGCCTCCTTTGCACAGTCTGATTTCTTGCTCACGGAGTAGTTAACAGATACAGTATTTAAAGGAGATGTATCCTCAGCCAGAGAGGACAAGGAAGCAACAGGTGCCCAATCTAAATTAACTGTCTCACCCTTAGGAGCAAAGCTGTCATCACCAGACCCGAACTTGTTACAAGGAATAAAAGGCTAACCTGAGAGGCACAAGAGAGCCTTCTCTCCCCGAGCAACCTGCAGCATATGGCAGCAGGAACCTGCAGGATTTCCAGTGGCATGGAACATGACTGCCAGGGGCTGCCTTCCCTTTGATGCCTGGACCTCTTTGCATCATTTGGGAAGCGTGAGGAGGCAACAGGCGAAATGCAAACCTAGCCCACTGTGCTCACATTAAATTTCTCAACATGTGGTGTTTTGTATGAGTGGGATAACTGTCAGACATTGCCTCTAGAGGACATGTTCCTCAGTGGGCTTGGACTGCTCAGAAAATCCTGGATTCCTCCCCCAAGCCAGGCATCTCCTGGTTACCTGTCTCTGCACTGCTGTGCCACTGTACCGTGAAAATTGGGGCATTTATCTGTACCTCTGTGCTCCACATAGACACAGTTTAGCTAAGGACATCTCCTTTTACATCCTCACTGCAGCTGTGATCTCCCAAGAGAAGCAGCTAAACCTCCCAGGGACCATGAACAGTCCCAAGAGTGGGACTGAAAGGTAAGCTGAGAGGAATACAGTGCATGAGAAGGGATACCTGAGATACCTCCAAATGAGCTTGTGGAAGCTCTGGAAGAAGACTAGGAGCTCTGGAAGCTGACTAAAAGGTACATACAGATGCTGGTTGCAGCTGCAAACGACTTGACCTAAACCACTAGACACTGGCAGTAGAAAGTATGGGTCTTACAGATTTTGCAGAAAATAATATATTGCAAACTTGTTGCTTGAGATGTGAGGGGCCACGTTATCTGCAACATGAAAGATGAACAGGACCCTTGCATCAAATTTCGTGCTAGTTTTCTGTCTGGAATGTCAAGAGGAGGAAGGAGACAGTATTTTTTAATTATGAGAATGTTCTTTTTTGGCCTGGACTTTGCCACATACACCTTACAGTCCAAAACAGGGATCAGGTACTAAGTAGAGGAAAGCTTCAAGCAGTACCCTGTAAGAGGAGCAAGGGGTTAGCCTGAAGTTGGGAAGGGGCAGAACTGGGGAGAGAAGGTGACTTACTTTGTCTCTGCTTGCTCAGGGGCTTCTGCTTTGTTTGTGGTCTTCTGGATGGCACCCATGAAACAGGTACAGAAGGGCAACCAGGAACAAGCTCACTCCAACTAAAGTGGTATCCACGTGGAGAAAACCTGTCAGAGCAGGAGAGCTCCAGTAGCAGTGGCAGAAGTGTGGAGCTGCCAGGAATTGCTGGTGGTTAAGCTCGGCGCTAGAGAGCATGCACCAGGGAGCTCACCAAGCCACACAGCCAGGCAAATCCTTCCCCACTGCAAAATCACTGTGCTGTTCAAGGTATGCAAGTGGTGTAAACACCAGCAGACAGCTACAAAAATGTCACAAGCCATGAGAGGCAGCAGGACCACTCTGTGCCGGAGTAAGTCCCAGTGAATCAGAGCTGTGTGATGCGGCCAGTGGAGGAAATGGTTCTCGTGTTTCGAAAACGTTCGCCAGTGCAGCTGGAACAGAGGTGGGCAAACAGCACATGCCAATGGAACAAACTGCCAAGGAAATAACACTTGAGTACACTGGGGTAGCTCTAAAACTGAGCATTTTCCTCGTCAGTGTCACTGCAAAGATGCTCAAAACTGCCAGAAAGAGTAACACCCAAAGGGAGACATAGTATGGAAACCCTCAGAAAAGGAATGTCATTGTCAAGCTTTGATTTCTCATTTATGCAAAGATATTTTTTTTAATCTACTGGCAAAAAATAATCAGTGTGGAGACAGTGGGAGTACCCTGTGGGGAAAAAAAATAATCTTTTCTAAAGAAGTTTACAAATAATGGTTCAGATCTCCTTCAAACTGACATTGAATCAGAAGAAATAAATGGAGCTACTCAGATTTGGTAAGGAAGTGATCCTATTATTTTAATGTTATTTTGCTTTAATGATGCTGGAAGATGATAACAAATTGGCTCCCTCTGGTTTGGATTTTTCCAGACCGGCACAGGACAGATGCAACAAATGAAGAATGCCAGTAGGGCTATAAATGGAATAGAACTGTAGTTCCTACAGTTATGGAACTATGCCTGTGTCTCACATAGCAGAACCAAAAAAAAAAAAAAAAAAAGGGAGGGAGCTATGCTGACATGGAGTTAGGGCTTGTGTTAGTAAATTTTGAGTAAGATACATCTCAGAGCACTGCAAACCCTCAGGGCTTAGCATTAACTTGAAAAAATTACCATATCTCTGGACATGCAGCGCTAAGGGCACCCAAAAGAAAGTGATTTTTGTCATGCAGTGCCACTGCTGACCAAGAGCATGATTATAGTTAGGTCATTCTGACATTGGAAACCAAGGACACTGCCCCCTCCTGCCAGCCACCATGGTAATTCCCAATGGCAGTGGGAATCTATTTCTGCATTTTCAGATAGCTGCGTCTTTGGTTTAACCTTGAGCCTGACTTGCAAAATTTCTATTCACAGCACATGAAACAGTTACTTCTATCCATCCACAACAGTTTTCTATGAAGTTTACATTTCCATCTTCATCAACACATTTTCCAAAGATGTGCATTTCATACGAGGTGAGTTCTTCCTTGTCAAAGATCTCATGCTCACTGATTCCAGCCTGTCTCAATATATACTCACATGTGTATTTATTTTACTTAACCTTAAAGCAAAGCAGCTCAGCTTTGTTGTGTAGACCATCCCTATATTTTCTTGGTTTTGAGAATTTGTATACAGATAAACAACGTTCAGGATCTGACATTTCACTTTGATTGCAAGTTGCTGTAATTAAGAACCAAAGCTTTATGAATTTTAATCATCAGCTGTAAGTGGTACATTATCTCTAGTTCACAATGAAAGCAATCAAGTGGACAAGATATTTTTAGAGACATTACTGTGGTAATATTACATTAAGTAGTGGTTAGTACACTATTTTCACACCCAGTGATTTCACACATTAATGCAGCTATAGATCAGCGTTAATGACAAGAGAAAGTTATTTTTCAAGAAGCATGAGAAGGGTGGTTAAAAGAGCTGCTGGGGATTTACACTCCAGCAGCAGGAGGGGCACCTCAGCAGGGCTGCAGCTGAAGATGCTCCAGCAGCAGGGGCTGCTTCCACTTCTGCTGGAGACCGAGGCAGGAGCCCCTGAATGGATACGGGTTAATGACAGGGGCAGCATTTCCTCCCTGCTCCTCGGGAGGGAAGAAAGGACAGGAGGGGAGAGCAAGGTAAAGTACGCTGGTGCTGGCACTGAGCCTCAGAGCTGGGGAGAGGAATAACACACCACATCTTGCCCAAGGCTGCAAGACAACATTCCCCCCTTTCAAAGAGGGCACAGTAAAGAACAGATGAGAAACGCTCTATGGCTTAAAGGTAAAAAAGAAACCAAATAGGGAGTCTGGCACATTTTAAAGTTTCAGTGTTTGCTACTCCACATGGATACAATGTTGTCTAGATAAACCTGTAAATACAGACACCTCTTCTTTCAAGGCAGCAGAAACTAATGCACAATGCACAGGGCCCCAAAAGCAGTACATTTAAGTAGTATCATCCTGCTGAAGGATGCCAGTTCATCCAAAAATTATTTGCCTGAAACTAAAACTAATTAGAAACACTGTTCTGGGAAGGAGAAATTCTTCCTTCTTCCTGGAGTTTCAGATCTGGTATAATAGAAGCTCCAGCAGCCTCACCCCAGACCTGCAGGCCATTTTATTTTACTGCAGAAGTCCTATGGGGATGGCAGGGCTGGGATTCGGAGAGCTCAGCAGCCAGCTGTGCCAGGGAGAGTACACGACAGAGTGTGTCTGTGTGTCACAGTGGCAGACAGCTGTTGTCCACTGCATCTTGGATCCTGTTGGAAATGCCCTCAGAGAAAGCCAGTTCAGCTCCACAGAAGGTGGCACTCGGGCTGATGCCTCTGCAGCCAGAACATGCTGATACCAACAGCATTAGCAGCTCCAGTCCAAACCACATGGTTACAGAGGGCAGGTGCTGACAAAAGGAACTTTCTATGGCATCCAGATGCAGTGATACAATGGCCCCTTCTGCTGCTCTCTCCCACACAGCACCAGTTACATGCCAGTAACAGGCCAGCCCTCAAATTCCGTCCAGAGTTTTTGTGTGTCAGTGTAGAAAGGTTGGACCACTGCTGCTCTGTGATATAGAGAAGCAGTGTGGAAATATCAACCAGACTTTAGGTACCATTAAAATGGCCCTTTTGCAATGTTTGCCTTCTTTTGTTACAGGGTAACTCAAGCAGCTCTGCCACAAAACAACCTGAAGTAGGAGCACTAGGTTCTGCCTCCCACATAGGAGAGGAAACTTATACTTGAGCAATAGATAATGCTCTCTGACCTACTTGTGCACTGAAGAATTATTTCTTTCTCTGGATCCTATAGATGCTTTCAGAAGGCAGCATTAACTGCATATCAGGGCCTATTGGACAGACTATATCCACAGAAGTGTCACTGCAGTGCACACCAAGACTGTACAACTTAGGGAAAAAGAAAGTTGAAATAAGATACAGACAGAACAGGAAATATTGTACCTGAGAAGCTGAGAAAAATATATTCTGTTAATGTACCTTACATAAAATCCTGTATGCTGGTTGCTCACTGCCCAGCTTTCCAGGCTCTGCTGGTTTGTTTCTATGCAGAGAAGACTCAATTGCAGCAGCAAATCTTTTCCTGATACACAGCCTCTGTCTTCTGTTCCAGTCCCATTTCCCTGGACCCTGTAGAAATGCAGAAAGAATGTGGTTTCTCTGTACAGAAATTGGAGTCTGCCTCTGGAGCAAGCTCTTGTTCCTCACAAGGCAATGCTCCCAGCTCTTCCCATGGACCTTCCAGGTGGCAGCTCCACAGCTCCCTATCACATATTTTTCAAACAGGTCATTTGAACCAATGGTACCTTGCGTCAGGGCTGTGGCTTCATCAGTGTCCTCTCCCACTATGGAAAAGAAAATGAAATTGCTTCTTCATTAGTTCAGATGGGGGATGATTTACGTATCCATCTATGCCTGTAATTAAAAACATAATGATAGGAAAACACTAACTATGATAATAGAGGATGAAGTGTCTAACAGAGTGAGAGGTTTCTTGATCATGGGTCCAGACCTGTGCACGTGGAAAGGTGTGCACTTACATCACAGGGCTTAATTCACTGCCTCCTTTTGCCTTTCCAGAGTCAGTTATGTGTAAAATGCAAATTTGGCATCAGTTGGCACACACAGAGGTGTCTCTGCTAAGTGTGAGAGACACAAAGAACAGACATCTTCCTCTCATTCCCTTACATCAAAATGTGAATTCCCTTCTTTGGACTTCTGTGCAAACTGGGGCTCAAGTCAGTGTTCTGTTTCTGATGATGCCACATATGGATGCTCAAGAGAAATATGTAAGAGTGTCCCCAAGACACACAAAATCATCTGAAGGGAACATCTGAAGGGACATCTGAAAATTGCCTGGTTCAACCCTGATCAAAGATGCTTCAATTAGAGTGGCTTGCTTAGGGCTATATCCAGTCAGATCTTTAATAGCTTCATGTGCAAAGACTTGGTAACCTCTCTGGACAACCTGTTCCAGTATTCAACCCATCATCACAATAAAAAAGAAGAAAAAAAAGTGTTTTTCAGATAGAACTTCTTCTGTTTCACCTTGTGCCTGTTGTCTGTTGTCATTTCACTATATACTATGCAGAAGAGTCTGTCTCTGTCTTCTTTCCATCAAGCATTTATGCACATGAATAAGATCACATCCATCTCCAGTCTGGACAGTCCCAGGCCTCTCAGCCTTTCCCCACATAAGAAGTGCTCCAAGCCTGTAACTATTTTCCCAGTCCTCTGTTGGAACTGTTCCAGCAGCCCACATATGTTCTGTACTGAGGAGCTCAGGACTGGGCATCACTCCAGATGTGCCTCATCGGTGCTGAGCAGAGGCGAAGGGCTGTGGGCCTGATATTTCTGGGTCTGAGAGATTTTAGCCTTCTAGCAGCTGTTAACTTTTTCCCAAGGAAAAGGTTCTCAAGACAGCTTCTTCCCAAGACAATCTTGGCAAACAAATACCCTTTCTCAAAACAATCTTTCTTCAGGTAGTGTTTTGCTTTTCTAGTTCTCAAAACATTTTAGCTGTTTCTCTGGTTTGACCAATGGGACTAGAGCGGTGTTGTTGCTATTCACCAATCATGTTAAGACTGTATCAGAACATCTTATAAAAGTAGTAAGAATTAGACAATAAAGCTTTTTTCTATGCTCTTTGCCTTCTGAAATATATGGAGTCTCTCACCCTTTTTTCGTGTCCTACAACGACAAAGGGCCAGCTCCCTTGACCTGCTGGTGATATTTTTCCAGGATGTTGGTTTTCTTTGCCACAAGGTCACACTGCTGGCTTGTGTGNGTTCTCAAGACAGCTTCTTCCCAAGACAATCTTGGCAAACAAATACCCTTTCTCAAAACAATCTTTCTTCAGGTAGTGTTTTGCTTTTCTAGTTCTCAAAACATTTTAGCTGTTTCTCTGGTTTGACCAATGGGACTAGAGAGGTGTTGTTGCTATTCACCAATCATGTTAAGTCTGTATCAGAACATCTTATAAAAGTAGTAAGAATTAGACAATAAAGCTTTTTTCTATGCTCTTTGCCTTCTGAAATATATGGAGTCTCTCACCCTTTTTTCGTGTCCTACAACGACAAAGGGCCAGCCCCCTTGACCTGCTGGTGATATTTTTCCGGGATGTTGGTGTTCTTTGCCACAAGGGCACACTGCTGGCGTGTGTGCAGCGTGGTGTCCACCAGGACCCAGGGTCCTTCTCTGCAAAGCTGCTTTCCAGCCTCTTAGTCCCTGGCCTGTTCTGGTGGCTTGGGGTTATTCCTGCCCAGGGACAGGGCTTGGCATTTCACATTGTAGAACTTCATGAGACTCCCACTGGCCCATTTCTCCAAGCTGTTTAGGTCCCTTCAAACTGTAGCAGAACCATATGGGATACTCTGCCTTCTACAGAGTGTCTTCCTGATACCAAACAGTTGGAGGTTGGCTTAAATCTGGAAGGTACAAGGCATCACTATCTTGAAAAATTCAGGTCCTTCTGTTGGCCATTTAAATGTCTAAGCACCCTTAGAAGTATGTCTGAGAAGGACTTAACTATGTTCAGATCACTGTGCCACCAGGAGGAGATCACTGTGCAACCCAAAAGTCAAAACCACCAAACCATGAGAGCTTTTTTCAAAGTAATAAAACCTTTAAGGAATTTCCAAGTGTTCTGTAGAGGTCATGCCCATTCCAAAAGGCTTAAATCCACAGTTTTGTGGGTTGTTGGGGTTTTTTCCCCTTCTCTTCAACAATCTACTGAGACTATTTCTGTAACACTCCAGCTTTAAGGCCAGGAGGTGTCTTGTCCTGCTAGGTGTCTAGCAGGGTATCATAAATACTTAAAGAATTTCCTTGAGCAGATCATCTCCCTTTAAATGTTTATGGACTTTATGGCTAGAGCACAGATCCTCCACAATCTATGAAAAAATTCTGCTGCTAGGCATTCTGTGCCTGCCCAGCCTTTGGATAGAGGCTTTTCTTAGTAAAAGATTCGAAACTTAGAATGTTTCACAATATGCAAAGATTAGTGTCCTTGACTGTCAGTTGAAGGAGAGAGACATTTCATACCCAGGGAAGTTACTGCTCCTTCTCCATCAAACAGGAAAGAGGCATCAAGCAACATTTTTGTAGAGAACTCTCCCAGAACTTGTATTATTCAATATTTTCATTAATGAGGAGAATGAAGAAACAGAGGCTGAGCTTATTAAACTGTTAGATGGCACCTTGTTGGGAGAGGCTGCAAATATGCTGGAAAACAGACTTAGTATTCAAAACTTCTTTGATTATCTGGGAAAGTCTGGGAAGAAAAAAAGGATGGAATTCAAAAAAGACATGTAAAATTCTACAGTTGCTTAGGAAAAATCAGCTATTCAAATGTAGTAGACAGGGGTACGACTGGCTACACGGGAGTTACAGTGTCAGCATTGGAAGGCAGGACTTGAACTCACAAGGAAAGCAAGCCCAAAATGAGCCCAAAACTGCTACAAGTCTGAGCAGGCTCCATGACTGCATGTCTTTAAGAAAAGGGCAAATGATGGTCAAGAATGGCAGACAAAGGTACCCATGCTATTGGATAGAGGAATGGACTAGAAGACATCCCAATGCACCCTTCAGTCCTGTTTTCTAACGTTTCAGTGCTATCATATTTGATAAGAAGAAAAGTTTCACTGCTTGTTTCAGACTGGTAGGTCTCTGAACCTGTACCCCTTTTAAAACAGACCTAGTTCTCTGATGATAGGAGGTGACAAGAACACCAAATTCTGCTTTTGGAAGTCTCTTCCAGAAGCTCTGCTCTCTGATCAGCAAAAGCCTTTCTCCAATTTTCTACCTCAAGGGAGTTAAAAGCAGCTTTTCTCTTGACCTTACAGCCAAAGTCATTTAAAGAGTGTAGGGGGATGCAGAATGCAGTGGATGACTAAGTGTAAAAGAGAAGTTCAACTCTGCTAACTGTTCTAGTCAATGAAACTGCCAAAGGGATTAAGTTAGCCTACACACTTTCTTCATGGCAAATTGTTCTCAGAAACCAGGTTGGTCTCTTTCCTCAACTCATATAGACATGCTAAATCAAACAGGTTTGTAGACCAAAAACTGTGCCAGACCTGAAAGAAACCCACTATGAGTGAGACTTTGTGATTTTTTTTTAAACCACATTTTTTTAAATCCCAGAGTTTTGGTTTGAATTTGCTTCTCCCTGACTTTAATACAAGCTTGAGCTGAACCAGATAGAACATTCAAAATGTCCAGCTAAGAGGGCTATCACTGTGAAGGTAAAGCCTGATTCTGGGAAGACAATCTAGTAATGTTTTGGAGACCCTCTATCCTATTAAATATGGAGTAAGAAATTGTCCATATTACTGCCACTTGAGACTCAGCTTTTATAAAGTTTGAGGAACTAAACTAATCACCATTAGAAAACAAGGGTCAGTAAGTGATAATTAAGTAGCTTGGGGATCTATTAAAAAACTTTAGAAATCAATGTTTACACTATGTAGTTACAAATTAGCTGCAATGGGCATTGTTAAGGAATCATTTTTATATGACAAACACTGAATGTGTGCACATTAGAAGAGTTCTCCCATGATTAGAAATCACAGCACAACTCATTTTATCCCATCCCTAAATTAGAAACTTAATGCCTCAGTTTATTAGCAGACGGAAATGCTATTCCACTCAAGTAATGCTGGGACAGAGAAAAGCACGAATTTTGTGCAGCTCTGCAAAAAAAGTTGTAACAAAGATGCTCACAATTACAGTTCCATGCTCCAATGATTTAACAACTTCAGTGACTTAATGTCTGTGGAGTCACAAACATCTAGGAATTCTCCAGCGATGACGGCCTTCAGGAATCAAAGCAGCTGCAGCAATGACAGTGGCAGTGACAAGCACTGGGACTTTAGGAGGAAACAAAGCCCTTTCAGTGCTCAGCACGTTGCACCTACACATACCTTTTGTTGCTAGCTGAAATAGTATGGAAGAACTCCCATGTTCCATGCTGTCAGGAATGCCTCCTAACCAGGAACCCCCAAGAGCTCTGCATGGATCATTGTCTGAGCTCTGATCAGTGCTGCTCACACAAGCCTCTGCACAATGGCACCTCCTCCAAGAGCTTTGGAAAGGTACAGATCCTCAAAGCTTCCTTAGGGACACAGGTTCAACTACACCCAGCTGAGAGAGTACAAGTACACACGAGGTGTCTGTTCCACTAAGAAATGTCCTGTTGCCACAGATGTCCTGTGTTCTAGCCCATGTCCTCTGGAGAACCCATCACATGGTTAGCAAAAAGCCCACTAAAAAGCTGCTTACTTTTCTAGCCTACAGCCACTCTAAGCTGACACCACCAGCACGGAAGGCAGCAATTTACACTCTCCCACTGGCCGGTGGAATTTGGGAAACATGAATCTATTCCTCCACAGCATGCACTGCCTACAAAAACCCCTTCACATGATCATGAGGTCTCCACAGAAGCACACCCCATCTTCAGTTGTTGAGTCTCTGTGTTACTGTGCATCTCTATCACTTGTGAAACGCTGCCAATCCCAGGCTACAAAATCACACCACGTTTTTGTTCCACTTTTCCCCTTTGCTTATCTCAACAAACGCACCCTCACTACGATATCAGTTTCTGCTAGCACTGATCTGACAATCCACTACAACTGAGTAGTGCCAGGAGTGCAACAGATTGACACTGCCCCCCTTCCTGGAAGAGTTTTGGCATCACTTTCCACTGTTGTGCTAAATTCAGGCACCAGGGATTAGATGGGATACACATAAGGTTGCAGTGACCCACAGTCCATTGACAGACATGTAGTTATGAATATGAATCCACCATTAAGAGCAGTGACCTGCTCCCTTACAAAGATTTAGTGTCTACCCTCAGAGACTACCCTGCAATATGAAAATGGCTGCTCAGGATTCCCACATCAAGCTGATGCCAGCCTGCTTCCCTAACTTCCTTCCAGAGGGTGTTTTCCACCAGCATGCACTCCTCCATTTCACATCACTTGTATTTCTGACTATTGAGGGAGGCAGAGAAGTCTCACGCTGCCTTCAGGCTCTAAATGGCTTTCTGTGTCTTTATTTTCCTGCAACACTTCAAGGATCAGTTTTCTTCATGCCTCAGAGAAGTGGTATCTAAATCGTTTTAAACTGAAACAGGGACAGAATAAGCTGTGCAAATCATTTTCTAGTAGAACCTTAATTACATCCTGCAGTGTCTCGTCCTCAGCAAACCACCAGCAATAAAATTCTGCATTTCGTTTTAAAACCGACAAGGCTGGGTTTTTCTATTTTGTTTTCCCCAACTGACATATCCATAATCTAGCCTGGGACTTTGTTTCACAGAATTTTTGTCAAAGGCTCTAGAGAGTGTGCCTGCAACTACTAAATCTTTCTCAGGTTCGCATTCAATTTGCAAGTTATACAACTGTAGCTAAAGAAAGAGACGTTCTGTTTGCAGGAAGGTGTTTGCCAGATCCCCACTGGCAATGGCAAAAAGTGATTTATGATCAGTTTTAGTTAACATGGCCTCTCAAACAGATTTTTAAAAGTCTTTACAGCCATGGTCTAATGCCAAGGATTTTTCTATAGGAATGTGCTCAATTTCGGCTTGTGGTGATGTCCTGTGACTCAAATGCAAAAGCAATTGGGTACAAAAATTGAATACATCCTCTTGATGTGAAAAAGGGCTTTTTACTTTCCAAACATCCCCCCCATGCTCCACCACTACAAATTTTCCTTTTCCAGTTTTTGGTTTGTGCAGAGGTGTTGGTGACTTTAGTCCCTCAGTTCACAAGATGCTCACAATTACTTGAATTACAGTTCCATGCTTTGATAACTTAACAACTCCAATGACTCAATGTCTATGGATTCACAAAAATCTAGGAATTCTCCAGTAATGGTGGCCTTCAGGAAAAATAGTAGCTGCAGCAATGACACTGGTAGTGACAAGTGCTGTGTCTTTAGGAGGAACCAGAAGTCAGTTCATCCTTCTGTGCAGGAGTCCTAGATTTTCTTAACTCCTCCAAGAAAGTTGGATTTATCTGTACTGTTTTTAAGGGGTACAAATAAAAATCCTTAGACCTATTCCTGACCCAATGTTTATAAGTGTATTTACATACTCAATTCCCACTAAAAAGGTGTCCTTCTTCCTCTTTGGGGCTGCTACACACTGTTGCCAATATGAAAAAGATTTTATGACACTGTCATCACTGTCATGAGCACAGGAATCCTCTGGCATATACAAATCCCTCAAGGGATGAAACCACTGCAGCTCTTGCATCTTCTCCCAAGCACCAGATGTAGTTGGTTTGTGTTGCTCACACAGCATGCACAACTACTTAAACGTTGACCTTGGGCTTGAGCTACAGATGCCTTTCCCACTGTTTCTTGGAAGCTCCATTGTTTCCTTTGCCTTGACAAATCCTCAGGCTGGGTTGAGGGCTGGGTTACTGACTTCCTTCACTGGCACACTCTGATGGGGTTTCATCAAAACCAAACTCTGGAGTCTCCAGCATTGTTTTGCCCTGTCCAACCCTGAGGTTGTGCAGACCCTGCAGAGTCTCAGTCTGAGCCTTCATCTATGACCCCAATCCTTACTGGGTGTCCTGTTCTGGCACTACACTTCTCTGCAGTGCTCCAGTTGCTGTAACCTTTCATAATTCCCCTCCTTTGCATAAAATAATTGAATATTCAATACCAAACATCCCCAAGCCATGTACTGCAGCTGTGGCCAGCCCTGAATCCTGACAGCCACAGTCCGACACCTCCACAGGGCTGCATGTTATGAGACACAGTTCAGAGCCAAGGGGAAAAGAAGCTCCACAAGGATCTCATCAACAGGAAACAATCTTGACTCTCCAGAAGCTGTGTGGCTTCTTTTGAGAAAAACTGGACCCATCCCCAGAAGCCTTGGTAATGTCAATCACAGGTTTTGAAGATCAGCAGCCTATACAGCTTCCTTCTTCCCTCTGCTGAGATGGCCATTCTCCATAGGAAATATTCCCCATTATTTGAGGAATTCAGGAAGCCTAGGACTTCCATTTGGCACCAAAGGATGAATTAAAGGAGAACAGCCCCCACTGCCACCCCTGCTCAAGCAGATAGCAGCAAAGAAAAGCCAGACCACAGCTCTGAGAGAAGCTCAACATGTAGGAAGTATGTTTTCTTCAACTCAGTCTTATAAGCAGCTTGGAGAACCAAACTCTTTCCTGAGCACCCTTCTTCTAACCTATGTTGAATATGTAAAGCAAGGACACCAGATTTACAGCCAAGTGATTTTCCACTCCAGGCACATGGAACAGGATGAAAGTAAATTTGTGGGTGTTTATGCTTGATTTGGCAGAGAAAAAAAAATGAGGGAGGGACTGTGTTAGAGGGAGGGTATCAAAGATCAGAGCCAGATGCTCCTGCACGGAGCTCTGGATTTACAGGAAATTAAGAAGGTAGAGAAGGTGAGGCAAAGGCTGTGTTTGAAGTGAGAGTCAAGGGTTTCTGAGGCTTACAACCATCCAAGGTGCTTGGGGGGAACTACAGCACATGCCAAAACCACACCACAGTGGCCTGGGGTGCTTTCATTATACAAAGCCTGGGAGAGCAGAGGCTGTAAATGTAGCTTCAAAAGGAGATTCATCTTAAAGTCTTAGCTCTCAGGGCCTATTAAACATTTATGCTGACTGCCACTCCTACTATTTGCTTCAGAGAAAGTACCCGAAATAACCTTTGCTACAGAGTGAACTACTACAGCTCTACTGGCTGTGTAGGAGACTAGCAGAGAGCTGTGAGAAACAAACAGAAATGGTGTTGGAAGAGTGTGCTGATGTCTCTATTCAGTCAGCCAGGAAAGAAGCAGGAAAATCTGGTCTGGAACCTGAGAGGGAAGACAGAAAACTTGGCTAGAACTAATAGGTGGATTAGTGATGTAGAGATGGCTAAGACTGAGTGAGGCCAGTGGAGGCAAATATAGATATTTAGGAGCAGTGACAGTTTTTCATTTTTACCTTAGTAAGGTTCACACTTTTGGAGGAGTCTTCAGACCAGCCTGTAGTTGGATCTGTGACTACTGCAGCTCTAAGAAGGACTGTAGTGGAAAAGAAAGAAAGCAGACCTCTATGCAGAAATCAAAAGGAAGACAGAGGATCTTGAGGAGAAGATGAAAAGAAGGGATATATTTTCCTGATTTGCTTAAAAAATCTGTGGCCGTGCAACAAGAGTTTACGATGAGACAGCCAGAAATACTCAAGATTTTCACTGTAAGAAGTTGTTACTATTCATAGCAGATAATACACAAAGATTCACTTATTCCCTCATAGGGACAACCCTGGTAGAGGGCTGTGCTGGCACTAGCACCTGCCAAGCAGGTGTTCAGAAAGTGTCTCAAAGTGACTTATTTCAATGGGTGCACACACGATCCCGCAGACTTTGCCTGTAGGAGCTGCTGCCCTCCAGTCACACCGCCAGGGGTTGATCCCAGTATTCACTTGTGGCCTTCCACAGGGTGAGCAGACTCAGTGCCTGGATTTTATCAGCTCTTGTAAATTCAATAGAACTACTGGTCTCTGGAATTTAGCAGTCCTTGGGAAACCTTCACACTCCTTGTCAGCACGTTTTTCCTCTTTGGTCTGTTTTCTGGTAATCATTTCTCCACCCAAATCTACAAATATCTACAGGACCAATTCAATTTCACACAAAAGAGGCCTTTATGCCTGGTGGAGTTGGAGGCTGTTGTGGCTAATCAGAGTTCACTCTATAGAAACTTAGTGTAAATGTGGATCCTTCCTATTAATGAGCAACCACAGCTCCTCTTCCTGAAATCCAAAGCCACCAAGCTAGGAATAATGAAAGTTTAGTGTTCACATTTGAATATACAGATCCTATGGAGGTGGGGCAGACCTTCCCACATTCAGCCTCCGTAAGAAACATTGATTGATTGGTCTGGATTCGTGTTTGGATGGTATCTGCTTATCCCTAGCCCCTCTGACCTACGTTCATTCAGGTGCTTATCAGCATGGGTATTGTATCTAGCACCCAGCTGATAAGCCTGCCTCCTGAAGGATGGCCAAATATGACTGAGCTGACGCAAACTCAAATACCAAAATCAAAGTGGAGGGATTTAAATGTCTAAGAAATGAAATCACTTCCAAAATGAAAGTCCTACACATTATGTTGATGATGCTCAACCACCAATTCTCAGTACCCTTCTTTCACAGAGCCATAGAACAGCTTGAGTTGGAAGGGATTTTTAAAGGTCGTCTAATCCTTGAAGGGCATCGACCTTGAGTCCAAAGGAGGGCCACCAAGATGACTATGGGGATGGAGGAGCTCTCCTACAAGGAAAGGCTGAGAGAATTGGGTTTGCTCAGCCTGGAAAAAGGGACAGCTTAGGGGTGACCTAATTGTAGCCTTCCAATGAATGAAGGCTGAAGACGGAGAGGGACTTTTTAAAAGAGGATGCAGTGACAGGACAAGGAGGAAGGGATTAAAATCAAAAGAGCATGGGTTTAGATTAGATGTTAGGCAAAAAATTCTTTACTGTGAGGGTGGTGAGGCACTGGAACAGGTTGCCTAAAGTTGTGGATGCGCCATAGATGGAAGTGTTCAAGGCCAGGTTGGATGGAGCTCTCAGCAACATAGTCTAGTGAAAAAAGTCCCAGCCCATGGCAGGGACGTTGGAACAAAATAATATCTAAAGTCCCTTTCAACCCAAACCATTTGATGATTCTATGATTCCTTGCAGTCTACAGCCCTGAAGCTGCAAAGAAATTTATACAAATCAGTCTGAACCTTTACACTGTAACGACGAGATTTGCGACTTTACCCTAGATGTCCACATTGAATCAGGCCTCAGCAACAGCGAGTGGTCGGGCCAGGAGAAAGAGCCTCTTACAGGCTGGACCAACTGCTTGGTGAATCCCGGCGTCCAGGGAGGTTCTCCCCCAGAAACGCCCAAAGGGGCGAGGGCCGGCAGGCGGGCACCCAGACCTGTGTGAGCCTGGCGGGATTCCTGAGGGCGGAGCTAGGCGGATACCTCAGGGGGCTATCCCGGCTGCACACACAGCTCCTCTGAGCAGCCGCTGCTTGTGCGGCAGGGCCCCATCTATCGCAACCCGCCGCGACTCTGTCGCGACACGGGAATGTCCGCCCACCCCCTCAGCGCTCGGGCGGGAACTACAGCTCCCATGGCCGCGCGGGGCGGGCGCCGCCGCCATCTTGGGCCGGGCGGCGGGGCGGCCATGGCCGCGGGGCGGGCGGCGCTGGCGCTGTGGGCCATGGCGGCCGCGCTGTGCCGCCTGGAGCCCGTCGTGGCCGCAGGTGAGGGGCGGGACGGCGGGACGGGAGCGCGGAACGGGGCCGGGCGGCCGCGCGGGCGGCTCCCTCAGCACCCCGTGGCGGACCGCGGGCTGGAAGGCACGCCCGACCCGCTGCCCGTTCCCCGCCTCCCCAGCCCTCCGTTTGTTCTGCTGGCGGATGGGTCGAATCCTTTGGCTTTTCCTTCCTGTGTGTTTTAGATGCCAAGTGGAAAACGATAACTGGCCAAATTAAGAAAGCTGTGGAAGCCTATGAGCCGTGTGTAAAGGAAAATTGCAGCTGCCACCAAAGGTGAGAGACTGGTTTCCTTTCGACTGCGCAGGTCTCCGGACGTAGGAGGGAATACTTTCTGCAGCACTGGTGGATTGGGGATTAGCTAGGGAATATTTTGGCCCAAAGGTGTCACATCTGCAGCTGTGGCACCGCCGCTGGTCACACACCTTGTTACCCTCAGCAGATGAGCATACAGTGTGTTGGCATTTCATATATGACCGCACAATAAAGCATACACAAAGCTGGTGGCATTTCTCTTAACAACCCACTTCTGCCTTCTCACTCAGTAGGACTGGGAGGGTTTGATACCTTTAGCAGCATTTTTATTTAAAGGAGGAAAAGGAATTTAGGAGTTACCATATTCTTCTGCCTTTAGGATTTCAGATGCAGAAACCCAGATGCCCACCTTCAAGCCCCCTATATAAAAGCATCAGATGTGCTCATTCATTTTGGGGTTTGAGTGCTATATTGGCTTTTAGAATCAGATGAGTCATATTGAGCAACTGTTTGTACACTCTGTTTGGAGTTTTTGATCTTCATTGTTCTTGAAATATTGATGAGGCAAAGTCTCTTCTAGCTGAGCCTTCCAGTCTTTTTCCTAAATCCAACCCAGATACAGCCTAAAGACATATCCTAATCTTTAAACATACACCCCACCAGCTCTGCCCACCTTTGAGCAAAACACCTGCCCAAGTGGTTACAACCTCCAAATCTGCTGCAAAACATGATAGTCAGTAGTAACATGAAGTGAGGATGGCTGTGGATGTGCCATGGCACTGCAACTCTCTTCCTGTTCTCAAGCTCATCCCGTTTGCATCCCTGCCAGGCTGCTCATGCTGTTGTGGTCAGACTATCTGCACAATGGCAATTCCTGACATAGTTTTACTGCTCTCTACCCAATTAGGAAATAGTAGAATTCTGGAGGTTGGAGGGGACCTCTTGAGATCATCAAGTCCAACCTTTCTGCTCAAGTAGGGTTGCCAGGACTGTGACCAGTCAGGTTTTGAATATCTCAACATTGATATGTCAAAGAAACCCCACAGCCTCTCCGCACACACTGTACCAGTGTTTGACCACCCACATAGTGGGATCACACTGACAATGTTTTCTTAAACTGAAACATTGATGCAATGTCTACCTAAAAGCAAAGAATGTTTCCTTGGCTGTTACAATCTGACTGTGTTTATTACATGCTCCAAGCAGTTACATCACAGGACTTTTAGACTAAATTTATATAAGTTGCATCCTCCTTCTGTGTTTTCTTATTATGTTTGTGCTTCCATACTGTGTTCCTGGAGTTCTGTCTGGTGATGTGCAGAAGTCACAGGACATGTGCTGCATAGGCCTGTCCTCCTGGGCCAGCTGTCACTCACCCAGTGTTCCTGGCTGATGGTATTTCATGCAACTAGACTGTTACCTACCTTTTTAATGTCTACATAGCATGACATTTTGTGAGGAATTTGGTATTGGTGTGCTCCCTCATTTATGGAAAACTAGAGCACAAGGGTGAAGTGAGGTTTTACCCAAAACATGCCAGGGTATGTCAGGTACTTTTGTGAGAAAGTGACTAGAGTTGTCCTGTGCTGGGCTTTGTGTTCAGGTAAACAGCACGTAGGTAAAAGTGTGAAGCTTGGACCCATGAGTGAGGAACTTCCAAGTGACTTCAGTTCTCACACCAGAGCTCCTAGAAGCTACATGGAGCTCCTTTTAGCTAGAAGCCTGTTCTGCACACTGCAGGAATTTAATGCACAGTATCCTTCCTCTGGTACATAATAATGGCTGATGGGTTTGTTTCAGTGTCTGGAAGCAGGACCTGGCTCCTTTTCGAGGTGGCATTTCCAAGGAGATGATGTCAGACGTGGTGAGCCGGAAGCTTGGGACCCACTACCAAATAATTAAAAACAAACTGTATCGTGAGCAGGACTGCATGTTCCCTGCAAGGTAAGAGCTGTGCAGAGGATCTGCTCTCCCTAGATGGGACAGAAGAGTATTTCCAACACTGCCAAGTTGGGAGTTGTTGAGTACAATGATATTTCAGAGGTCTGAATTCCTCATCAGAGCAGGAGCCCAGAAAATAAACTATTAAGCTTATATGCATCAGTAGGAAAGTGTCACTGTTGCACTTGAGCATACAAAGGGTTAGTTGGTTGTGGAATCCCAGAGAAAGCTCATATCAGGCCAGATTTAACAGGATGTGTTGCCTCATCAGTGTCCATGCTGCAGTAGGACTTGGAGCCTGCTGCAGGCAGTTCCCAGTTTGCATCATGGTATGGCTTAGGCTCGCCATCTCTTCTGCCTCTGTGCAGAGGAAGGCCTGCAAGAGACTGCAGGAGTCTGCCTCCTTATAGCTCTTTTGCCATGTGTAATTTCTCCACAGATGCAGTGGAGTTGAACATTTCATTCTGGGAATCATCCACCGGCTCCCTGACATGGAAATGGTGATCAATGTGCGAGACTATCCCCAGGTTCCCAAGTGGATGAAACCCATTATCCCAGTCTTCTCCTTCAGCAAGGTACACACACCTTTAAAAGCTGAGCATTTCCAAGATGTGCATGTCCTTCTTTCTCTTGGGAACATTTTTTTGAGGATGGTTCTCTGCAGGTTTTCTGTGTGTCAAAATTCCTTGCTCCTTCCTGCCCTTTGTTTCCTTTTGCTTCCAGTTTTCTGGCAGACAGACTTGCAGATCGATTTGATAGATCGGCTTTTCCCCTCATTAGCTTCTCTTTCAGGTCAAAAAGTGTATCTCTGCTGCAGTGGAATGATACACAGCTGGGTGGGATATGTGCCAGTAATCCTCCCGTTTGCTACGATACCTCTGTTAAAATTGTAGCCATAGGTTGTCAGCAGTATTAAGGATTTTTGATCATGTCAGTTGTCATACAGTAATGTCATTTAATATCAATATTTTAGTCCTTTTTTTGTGGTACCACAGATGGGTGTCTCTATAATCTTGTCATCTTCTGTGAACCCTTTTCTCTTGGGTTCCCTTTTCCACCTGCAGATGTGCACACACACACACAGAGACGCACGCATGCATGGAGACAATCGCTCTTTGCGTCTCTGTTCCCAGACTCAAGAACCCTCCTGCATGCTTTCCTACCTCTCCCACTGTTAAACCTGACTGTAGCATTGTGTCTCATCCTTTCCAACAAAATGTTCTTACACCTCAAGCTTTGGTTAATCTTGCTTTGCCTTAGTGTATGCCCTGTATGCCCAAATCCTGCACTTCCACAACAAATCCTATTCTTGGCTGAAGTCCAGCAGACAGTAAGGTGCAAGGAGAAGCAATGAACTATTTGGTCTTGCTAGTTCAAACTCCGAGCTCTGTTTCTGCTAACTTGCAGCATCTTACTCTGAACCTAAGTCTTCAGCTCATGCAATCTGAACAATAATATCCATAACTATTGCCTACTCCTCAGTGATCCTAAGATTCTCTCTACATTTTCAGTGCAGGCAATAACCATGTTCATTGCTATAAATGATGCAGCAGTAAAGCCAAGCTGTCTTGCCCCTTGACCATTGAACAACCTTAACTCTAGCCAGCAGAACCCAAGTTTTTGCAAAGCAGGCTGCAGGAGTTTAATCTTTGCAGCTGTGTCCATCGTTCTGCCCCTGGGTGCCCTGCAAGACCCTGCAAGAAACTGAGCTCTGCGTACATTGTTGTCCAGTATCTGAACTGTAACCTCAACCCCATCTTAGCTGAAACTCAGTGACCTAGGCACAGCTCACATTTCAGCAGCCAGTGTTAGGAAGACTTCAGGGTGCTGGTCCTATGTGCTTTCTAAAGCTGAAAGTCTAAGGGATTGAGGTATTGTCCTGTTCTGCATCTCAGAAAGTTGATCGTGGAGCTGTCGTGGTCTGTTACCAGTGCCTGGTTGTAGCAGGACTGAGAAGATAGAGAAGCACACACTCATTCAAGTTGGGAGGGACCTCAGAAGGTCACACAGTCCAGCATCTTTGCTCAGAGTAGGAACAGCTCTGGGATGCATCCTGCTCAGATCTGAGCATCCCTCAGATGATGGGACAGGGCTTCCACAGACATAGTTTGACCTGTTATCAGAATGAAAACATATTTCCCATTATCTAAATGGAATTTCTCCTCTTGTAATCAAAGCCTGCTGCCACTCATTCTGGCTCTGCACTTCAGAAAAGAGTGTGCCTCCTCCTGAACTCTCCCATTAGGCAGTAGGAGATGGCATTTGCATTCCCCCAAGCCTCTTCTTCCTGTGCACGGACAAACCCATTCCTCAGCCCCTGTTCATAAGTCATGTGCACTAACCTCCTAACTACCTCGGTGGCCTTGGACTCACCAGTATCTCCAGGTGACAGATAGATGGATAATTGTGTAGGAACTTTACTACTAGTGCAAGGAAGTTGCCTGTAGTCTGGTTTCATGGAAGGGTTTAGTCTTAAGTGCTGGTCTTCCCTCCGATAATATATGGGGACTTAAGCAACCAAAGACGAGTGGGGAACTGGAATTCTTGCATGACCTGGATATTTGTTACAGTGAATTGTTAAGTGATCTCTAGGAAGTCTGGAATGAACTGAAGTGTTGGAAGCCTTAACATCAAAGTGTCTCTAAGTGCCTCGGTCTCTGAGGAGGTAATAATGCCTCTTGACTTATCATCAGAAAAAACCATTTGTAGCTACACATAGGCACAAGCCTTTAGAAAGGTGAGTTGAGCTCAGGTCTTTTTCTATTTACTAATCAACTGCATCATGGATCTCCTTTTCTATTTTCTACATGAAAGTCCTGTGTCATCACACAGCAAGACAAGGCCCTTTAAAAATCATTGAAGCATTTCAGTATTGAGCTGTCTTCATATGAACCCTGGCCAGGGAGGTTGTGGAGTCTCCCTCTCTGGAGACATTCCAAACCCACCTGGACATGTTTCTGTGTAACCTGCTCTAGGTGACCCTGCCGTGGCAGGAGGGTTGGACTGGATGATCTCCAGAGGTCCCTTCCAGCCCTAATAATTCTGTGATTCTGTAAGCCCAACAAATGATGACTGCAAAGCTCTTGTGGCCTCTTTTGGACACATAATGGAGAAAGCCAACAGAGCTCCTAGAAGGAACATTTCTTACTGGTGGGCTCAGCTCAGTCAGTAAACCAAAGTAGATATTACTCTCATTCTTGCATTACTCTCCTTTTTCTCAAGACATCCGAATACAATGATATCATGTATCCTGCCTGGACATTTTGGGAAGGAGGACCAGCTGTTTGGCCAATTTACCCAACAGGTTTGGGGCGCTGGGACCTCATGAGAGAGGACCTCAGAAGGTATGTTTTGGAAATGGTTATGTGTGGGGGGAGGTTTCATGCAAGACAAAAATCCATCTTGGACTGGGCAGCACTGGGCCAGTGTTGATGTCTAAGACCATAGGTCTGTTGGCCTGTGATCTGTCCTGCTGCCTCTCATTAACTACCTGCAGCCTAACTGCTGTATGGGAATTCTCCATGGAAACCTTGGATGATGTCACTGGAAGTTATAATTAGCTCCTCTGTTTGCAACCCTTTAGTAAGGAATGCAGAGGACAAACTATGCACATCCTTCATGCTGTCAGGGCCAGATTACTATCAGGTTTGGGGAGAGCAGTCTGTCAATAAAGTAGCAGTTATCTTTTGCCTGCAGAAATCTCCCCTGATATATAGAAATATTTTTCTTTTTTTCAACTACTTCTCTAGGAGCTGTGTTTTTTTCACTGCAGGGATGATCCAGGATGTTTGTATAAGCTTCTGGAAGGCCAAAGGAAAGCCTTCTTTAGATCTGCTTTTACTTGAATGTCATTGTGCAATAGAAAAACCTGGAATCATTCGTAAGAATCAAGAGTCTCTACTAGGCTAAACAAAAGACGTTTCTGGCTGGGAGGCTTCCTTTTGGCAGGATCTCTTGACTTATTAGCAGAGTAAGGGGCTGCTTTCCCTAGAGAGTGACGAACCAAGTGTGCAACAGTGAGTGAACACAGAAACAAAATAGCAAAAACCACTTCTATGTAATTGACTTGCCATCCGAATGCAAGGTTGAATCTTTCCCTCTTCAAAATCTGAAGATCCACGTGATTATTCGTGGATTATTATAAGCTAAATCTTAATGTGTTGTAGTGTAATGGAGGTCCAAAGCATTTCCTCATCCTTGTGTTTTCACTTCTGTCACTGGGTTATAAGGAGATGCAAAGCTTGACCTGCACAGGGAGATCAGCTTGGGGGTCAGGACCTGCATGTTCCACCAGGTGCAGTAGAAAAGTATGGCAGAGTTTCCCTGAGAGGTGGTGAGGCAGGTGACTGCACTGGCAGAAAAAAAAAAACAGGTGAGCAGCTATTTTGAAGGACTTGATTAGGTTTAAAATGAAAGGGAGTAGGAAAAACAATGAACTGTGTTTTAAGTGCAAAACACTAGGTGAGTTTTTTGTTTCTTGATTGGTAGTTTTGTTTTTAGTGGGAAATGACTGATTAGAAACTCTCTAGTCGTTTTTCACTATGCATATGCTGTGAAGTACAGCAAAATAAAGCCACGGTACAAAAAGTGGATTCAAATCTTAGGCAGACTTCTAAAAATTCTTCAAGGTTTGGTGGGGCGCTGTGTGTAATACATTGTTTTGCCTGAAAGGTGATCTGGAAAGTAGTCTATATTATGTTGCCTTGAACACAATAATCACAGGAAAACCTGTTTCATTGGACCTGGCTGAGAGTTTTTTTATGCTATAATGAAGAAAATGATTTCCATCAAAATGAAGATTAGAAAAAGACATCATGCTGTGAAAGCTGATGAGAGTGTTTTTTCATGGTTACATTAAATCATTTATTGCCATGTATAAAAAATATTTTTCAGATCTGCAGAAAAATGGCCATGGAAGAAAAAAATATCTAAGGGATATTTCCGAGGATCCAGGTGAGCATTTTTTCCTGCAACAGAGGATTCTACCAACAAAGGCTGTGACAGCTCTCTATATGTAGAAATTTCCATGTCTCCAAGTCCTAATCCCTAATTAAGTGTAACTCAGAGTGTGTTTTCCACAAGTAAGGAAAGTGAGACATGTTGTACAGCATTGCACTATTAGTTATTCTCCACAAGAACTGCCATTTGCAACTAGTTTATTATAATCACCTAATATTGGAAACAGAAGTCGTGAGGATTTGCCACATTATTTCTTAATGACTAAAACTGTCACCTCAGGAACCCACTTGTTTTGTTCTGTGAAGGGAACTGCAGGTGCTTGATACAAATTTAAAGATTTAATATTGCTGTTCATGCTTCCTGCCAATGTGAATGCTTTATTTGCTGTGCAAGTGCTCCACAATGAATGAAAAATATTCTGGCCTTAAGTTACCTGAGTGGTGGGGGATAAGAGAAGATTATTTTTGGCCTCTCTCCAGTGACAGTTTCAAACAGTGTTAAACTCCATACTTTATTTCTTCTCCTTCCCCAATAGGGAAGGATTTGGTGGCTTACCGGGTAGGCTCAGGAGGTGATGAGGAATGTGTCTCAGGGATGTTGTAACTTTGTTTATCAGCAGTGTTTTAAAGTCCTGTCAGAGGGATCACTGCTGAAGATGCTGAGCATCTCTTAACTTTCCCTGACTAAGGTGGGAGTTAAAGCATTTGGCACCCATCAGGATAAAGGAAGCAGGGTTTGTCCTGGGAATTGTTTAAATAGTACTGTTAAATATATAGTCAGTCAAATAATTTTGGTACCCATAACTCATTCTCTTCTGTTAATATACCCTTGGACAGAAATACACTGTGGTACACGCTTCATAATGTTTTGGGGGCACACAGGGAGGTCAGAAAGAAGCAGTGCCTGTAGTCTGTTAGCTGTGTTGACTCACAGGGATTGGCAATTAGTGACACCATTTCTTTTGCAGAACAAGCCCCGAGAGAGATCCCCTCATCCTGCTGTCCCGAGAAAACCCAGAACTTGTTGACGCTGAGTACACTAAAAACCAGGCTTGGAAATCTGAAAAGGTGTGTGGGTGTTTGTCTGTCTTCTGAGTGTGAAGGCCAGAAAGGGTGGCATTGCAAGATGGCTTTGAAGAGAGAAACAACTTGTTGGAGAGTTGTGGGTGATCCTTTCGAGTGGGGGAGGTTTGTAGTTCCCTTGATGGCCGCACCTCTCTGACAGATGAAAGGAAGGAGTCTCTAGAGCCTGGCAGGCCAAACACTTCTCTTCCTTCTACGCTTGTTGTTCAAGGAAAGGAGAACATATAAGAAAATGAATCTCTGCCAATCTCCTCCTCTCCCACAACAACAAAATTGGCCAAGCCTCCTCCTTCTGTCTCTGAGCTGCCTCTCTGGTGTTGTCAGTCTTCAAACCTTTTTCTGTTTTCTCCATTTCTTGATCCTATTGTGGATAATTTGCTGATAAACTGTTGCTGATAACTTTTTAGTTTCTTGCTTGGTCTACAGTCCAGCTCTCTCCAGACAGTCTTGGCTAATCCAGTTACACTTGGCTTCACACAGTCCATTGTCCCAAGCTGTTTTCCACTCTGTAGCTGCCAACAAAACATTATCATTTAATGTGTTTGTGCTGGCATTCCCTTACAGGCAGTGTGTAATTTACTGAGCTTTTTTTCATGTTTGAAGGGATGGGAATTCTTTATAATTCTTCTAACAGCCCACCAGAGAAGGTTTTCTCAGAAGTGGGAATGGAAGGTTTTGACACATCACCTTTGTTTCTAACTGAGAAGGAAAACAAGTTAAATCACCATTTGAAGCTTACTGTTTTGTTTGGTTACTTGTTTTCTTTTGTTTTGTTTTGTTTTTAATTCTCTTTATTTTAAGGACACCTTAGGAAAGCCTCCTGCAAAGGAAATTCCACTGGTTGATCACTGCAAATACAAGTAAGAGTTTTGAATAGTAGAGCTGTTCAAGGGCTGTGGGTTAGTCTTTCCTTGCATGATGTAGGGTCTCATTTCATTTTAAGGTCTAATTCAACAACCAGCTTCATGTAGATAGGAAAGCTTGTCAGGACAAGACAGTTGAAGATTTGGGAGCTTAGCATGACAAGTGCTGCCACTGGGTGTATGCAGTAAAAGAGAGAACCTGAAATCTGATTAACAGACATAGTATTAATTCATACTTTTTATGTTGTTTGGGAGAATGTGGTTTTGATTTACAAAGGTTTTTTATTCTTTAACTACTTTAGTGAGGGTTTTTTGCTGTAATACTCTCACAGGTTTCTATGTACAATATAAACTCTTAGTGTGCATGCACTTATGTGTCAGATGTTTTGCTTTTTCTTCTGCTAGTTGTGATTCTGCCAGCCAGAATCTGCTGATTCATAAGAGCTCAGTCATTTGGCTGAATCTGTGTTTTTGTGCAAATGTGATTGACTTGTCTCATTTTGTATTTCACTAGACTGTAGCCCAGATTTCTCCCTTCTGTTACACACACACTGCCCAGCTCTGATGCTCCCCAGCCCCATCACAAGGTGTAGGCTGAGGCCTTCTCACACACTTTTGTTGTAGCCCAGGGTGGTAGGGTCAATGTGAACTGTTGTCTGCTCCCTTCAGTGTAGGTGTTACACCAGGCTGGCTTGGCTGAGGTCATGGATGGTGGGACCTGTGTCTGGAACTGGACAGAGGCATTTCCTTGCTTCCAGACCATCATTCTTGTTACATCTCTACATGTATTCGTTGAGTTCCTAATACAGTGAACTCCTCATCCCTGCCTTGAGATCCTAGGTAATACAAAGGATGCAAAGTAAATTCAGATTTACTCCTTGTTACTTACTGCTGAGCTAAGTTTAGCTGTAACTCCCATCTTGCACAAAATATATATAATATATAAGCTCCATCTCACCCAAAATAGCTTTGTTAGAGGAAGAACTCTCTTCCCCCAGCCCAAAATGTTTGACTTCAAAGATCAGTTATATGTTCTGAGGAGGTTTACCCGTAGGAAAAATAGCTTTCCATATAATAGGACAAATGTGGGTTTGATAAAGAAAACAAGTAAGCAAACAAACATTCATATGAGATACAATTTGCTAAAAGACATACCCCCTTGTCGCAGTCAAGCTCACTTTACTAACTTGGCAGAAAATACTGAAAACAAAATTGTGGATTCTGTGTTATCTGCAAAGTCCATCTGTTGTGTGCTGGCCCATTTAACCTCCTAGGGTTGCATTCCCAAGTTAATGTGAAACAATTGGTTTCAGATTAAAGCAGAATCCCAGAGGAAAAAATAACCTGAGATAGATGTGGCAAAGCATAATGATGAATAGAAAAGCTTCACTGCAAGGCAAGAGAGAACTGGGAAAATTTTCCTTGTGGTTGACAAAACCTCTGAGTGACCCCTTAGGGTCACAGGATCCATGTTGTGACCTTCCAGGCCTTGTTGGCAATTGTCCATGAAGCTTCGTCGGTTTGTCACAGGCAGGTGCCTTTATCAGAGGTAAAGCCTCATACCTTGAATTTCTCACTGAGTTTTGACAGACAACAGAAACTCACCCAGCACACCTTTAAGTTCAGCTCACCTTTCCTGTGAGTAGCTTCAAATAAATGTCTTTCCTCTGTTTTAGTGACTGGTGTGCTGCTCAGCTGCTGCCTGTCAGGGAAGGTTCACTGCTACTTGGAGACCAGCACACGTTAGTGCATTTCCTCACACAAAATGTGTAATCAGGTCCCTCTCTTTGCCCATCCTTTTAAAAGGTACCTGTTTAATTTCCGGGGCGTGGCGGCCAGTTTCCGCTTGAAACACCTTTTCCTGTGCGGCTCACTCGTCTTTCATGTCGGAGAAGAGTGGCTGGAGTTCTTCTACCCCCAGCTGAAGCCTTGGGTCCACTACATCCCAGTGCGGTCAGACCTCTCTGATGTCAGGTGTGAGGCCTGAGGCCGCTCCATGCAGCATTCCGTACCGTGGGGAAGCCTTTGGGAAGGTGGGATGGTTTGTGTTAGGCCGTGAAGTGCCTCTGCTCTGAGGCATCAGGCAAAGACTCTTGGAGGTCATGGTCTTTTCTCTTCATCACTGCCCCCAAAGAGTCCTTTGCTGATATTACTTGGGGAGTACAGTTTCACTGAGTAAGTTTTTTACTCTCACTGAAATCAGCAGGCACTAGACACTTAAATTTGCAAGTGGGCAGCAGAGATAAGGGGGAAGAAGAACTTATCAGTGGGCCAAAAGTATGTTAGCTCCCAGATTTAAGGATGTTGTCCAGAACTGATGTGAAACAATTGAGAAGTTTCTTCTGTGCTCTGAGGTGAGCAGCACCTTCACTCACTTGTAGACTCTTAACCTCACCCCAACAATTTAGCTAAGGGATGATGTTCTCCACTGAGCCAGTTGTTTCATAGCTTTTTTTTTTGTGTGTGTCTTCATTTTAGGGAGCTCTTGCAGTTTGTAAAGGAAAATGATGCCATAGCACAAGAAATTTCAGAGAGGTAAGCAGTGTGTCCTTCCTGGCTATTAGGCAGTCTTCTTCCAAAACATTTTCTTACACTGCGTTTGAAGGGATTGCCCATCAAAGACAACCAAGTATTAGTAGGGTGCAGTATAACTGATCCACAATAACAGCAGGAGGGCTGGAGCACTCATAACAAGCAGAGGGAAGCAGAGAACAGGATGCTGTGCTCAGCTCTTTGGTTCACATGTGACCCATATCAGGAGCCCCACGGAAAGCTGGCAGAGGTTGGGACCTTTCGTCTCAGGATGAGGCGAGCTGGCTCCTGGGAGCTGTGTCTGCAGTGTAAACATTATCTATCCTGGCTGGTCTGAAGCAGCATGCATCAGTGCTGCTCTAGCTGTATGTGATAAGTGAAATCTGGTATTTATTATCCCAGATAGCAAATACTGTCTTGAGGATAGCAAAGGCACTGCAACTGTCAGAGCTGTGAGCATGAATGAAAATTGTAAAATTAAAATAGACAGTACGGAGCAGTGCGTGTTTCTCATTTGAAACAAGGAAGAGTGAATGTTGATATACATCCAAACCAAAATGAGTCCTGACTGTGCCTTGCGTGTCTCTAGGGGACGTCAGTTCATCACTGAGCACTTGGAGATGGAGGACATCTCTTGCTACTGGGAGCATCTGCTGTCTGAATATTCCCAAACTTTGACTTACAAAGTGAAAAGGAGGAAGAGCTACAGCGAGATCACTTCTGGACGACTGAAAACAGAACTGTAGACTTCTCTGTTTTTCTCTTCAGCTCAACTTGATCACTGTGGAAATCTGAAGATCAGTATTAACTTATTTCTTGCTCTCTCAGACTTGCCTTTCACACTAGAACTACAGAGAACAGCAACAGGCTGACTTGGACATTGCTTCTAGGCAGTGGGACCTGGTTATACTGTCACCACAAGAATGTTAAGCAGCATGTTGGATTATGGCTATTTAATGGGGTGGTCAGTCATGCCTTAGAGGAGGGATGTTAGCATTTAGGACTTAGTTACTACCTGTCTCAGAATGATCCTAAATCCCATTCAGTCCATGAGAAGCCTTACTGGATTTTTTACCAAAAGTCATGGCAAGGCATACAGACTGTGAGCTGCACTCAGCTGGCAAATACTTGCCCCTTTGTTTGGCAAATGTTTTCTCAGCTGCGTGATAGCACTTGGGGTATTAGGTGTTCTCTGACAGAAGCAGGTACTAGGATTTGGGGGTAACATTTTTGTATAGCTTAGAGTTTATGTTTATGTTGGGTTTTAGAGGTTGATGGTAAGGTTTTGACATGCCCTTGAAAGGATAACTGATCCTCACAGAGTTACCCTACCTACCTCACAGGGGAGCAGCAGGTGGTGGTGATGTGGCCATCATCAGTGATGTGCTTGGCAACTGAGACAGAGATGGTTCATCCTCCAACAGATGAGCGTGCACAGCCCTGCACAACTGAGCCCCTGTTAATTATCTCTCACCAGCTGCCTGGCCAGACATCCTGGGACCCTTAGGAACCCAGAGAAAGTATTCACAGAGGTAGATTCAGCACTTCTTTTTTCCAAAAGTGCAGAGTCTGCTCTCCCCTTCTGTAATCTTTCTAGGATTATTTTGGGGATTTTTTGGTTTGGGGTTTTGTGTTTGTTTTTTTTTTGGGGGGGGAGGGGGGATTTGTAATACATCTGCTCACTTCAGTACTTGCTTTTCGTCCCCACAGCTGTGCCCTGCGCCACTTCTTTTCTCATCTCCTTCAGCCTGGTTGAGGGAATGTCTTCAGTCACACAGTAGCTGCTACTGCTCACATTACCCGTTTTGAGTTCAGTCACAGGCTGCTTGTTTTTGCTGTGTTTATGGCCACCACAGCCTCTCAGCCCAGGACTGCAATTCCTGAAATGCTCTGTGCCCCCTAAGGTGAGAGACTAGGAGGGAGCAGCATCTTCTCTGGCAGCCAGACAGGAGAGTGTGAGGTGGCAGGAGGGACACAGGAGCCTCCCAGGGGAGCGCCCTTGATGGTAAAGCAGCCTCAAGGCTGAGAGAGCAGCACAGTGTAATGGAAGAGGATGATAGCAACAGCTCTCAGGCCCGTCTGCAGTCAGTGTGGATCAGGGAAGAAGGAAATTGCATGGAACAATAATATTTAAGTGCATGCCTGCCCTCACAGAGACCTTGCAGCCCTGGTACAGGGACACAGCAGCTGGCCCTATTGTTCAAGTGCTGGTTGCTGGGGCACTGTGTTGGTTTTGGGACCAGTGCTGGGATTATCCCATCCAGCAAAGGAAACAGAATGGGGCATTAAAAGAACCTGGTTTCCCAGGAAAACTCTGCCAGAGTGGAAAGGGTTTTCTGGTTTTCTATTTTTAGCTGACGGAGGGACAGCACTCCGAGAAACTGAACAGCTCTGTATGATATTTTAAAACCATTTGTAATTAAGTGCTTTTTGGAATAAAACAAACAAAAATGAAGTTTTGCTGGATGCATGTTGCTTCATCAGAAAAGTAATAAAAGATCTGCAGAGCCCCAGCTGTTCCACCTGTAGATCTTGCGATGAGACTTGATTGTTGCACCTCAGGTGGCCCTTGGCTGAAGTGTTGGTTTGTCAGGAGTGGAGGAAGAATCCCGGGCATTCAATCGCATGGGTTAAAATACGAACAGGCTCGGTGGGAAAGCCACCTCTCCCGGTGGGGAGCTTTCCCTCCTTTGTTGAAAGGCCTCACGAATGAGTCTGGGGGCACTTTGGAGGTCTTTGATGGTGTATGACACCTAATACAGGACAGCTGCATCTGTGCCAGTCCAGGGGCAAATGTTTGGAGCCATTAATCAGTAATGGTGCTGTCCCTCACACGAGCCGAACCGTTCCGAACCGAGCCGAGCGGTGCCGAGCGGTGCCGAGCCTCTCGGCTCCGTGCCGTGCCCCGCCGGGCCGCAGGGGGCGCTGCCGCGCCCGCCCCGTGCCGCCGCTGCCGCCGGCTCTGCCATGGCGGAGCTCCGCGGCGCTCAGGCCGGGTTTAGCCGCCCCGAGCCGCTGCCCCAGACGGGCTGGGAGCGGCTCAGCGAGCTCTGGCGGCGAGAGTGAGCGCCGGGTCGGGCTCGGGTGGGACGGGATGTGATGGGCCGGGCGGGGCTCTGCGGGGCGGGTGGTGGCGGTCCCGCCGTGCCCACCCCGCGCCCATCGCTGCCGTTCCCTTGCAGCGAGCAGCAGCGGTTCCCGGAGGAGACGGTGAACATCGCCAAGTCGGCCTTCACGGCGGGCGTGGTGGGCTGGCTGTACGGGGGGCTGCCTGCCTTCGTCAGCGCCCGCAAGGCCTTCATCGAGAGCAGCCACGGCGAGATCTTCCAGAACCGCGCCGATGCCGTGGTACGGGCCCCGGGGGCGCACGGGGGGAGCGCTGGGCACCGCCCGCTGCCGGGGCCGCAGCGTCCCCGCGAGGCCTCGGCCTCGGGAAGGCGGCGGTCGTGGAAGGTGCCCTTGGAGGCGCGGCTTGGGGTGACACCGGAGCCCACAGGAGGCCGGGTGGCCTCGTGTTTGTGGCACGCTTGTGTTTGCCCGATTCTGGTACAAAAAGTTTGCTGGGAGTGTGTAAGTGCGTGCAGCCGGCCCGGTCAGCTGCTGCGGGAATCGGCGGTTCCCCGTTACCCAAATTGCACGCGGTCAGTTTTAGAAAAGTGTCCTTCCTTACAGACAGAGTTGGTAACAAAGTTTACCGTTCTGTTAAGTGGCTGATTAATATGGCTCGAAAGGGCTTTCAGCTTTTAAATTTTAGTGTGCTGATAGAAGACTTCATAGTATCAAACTGGGACTGTACTCTTGTCTTATTAATGTGAGTCGTTTTTAGACCATTTAAAATTCTTTTAGAACAACAGCACAACAAAGAACATTTGTGACATTTTACAGATGTATTTGAACTTCTAGGTGTTTGTTATTCAATTAAACTGTTGGTTACCTGGAATATGAGGAAGAAAACCCCTTTAAAAATCCACCTGGTATAAATTTTGCATCACTTACAATTAGATTTGGCCTCTGATGTGGTGACCTGCAAATTATTACTGCCTGGCTTCACTCTGGTGACTCTCTGGTATATCTGAACCCAGGCTAAGCACCTACACCACAAGCACTGGAAGAAAAAAATTATTTACTTTCATGGTATTAACTGCAACATTTTTAATTTTTGTGAAGCTTCTGTTTATCACATATTTAAAAAAACCCTCTTGTTTTCAAATTATTAAGTGCCAGTGTTAAATGGCAGAGCTTGATGCTATCTTAACATTTAATGTAGATGGCTATTATTTACTTACTATTATTTATTGATGGTTATCATTTATTAATATTTGTGAACTCATAATAATGAAGTAGTTTCTAGTTTTTCTCTCTTCTCCATTGCTGCTTTCCTGTACTGTCCTCGAAGAGCCCTCCCATTCCACCCAGATGTCTTTCAGCAGCAGGATTAGAAAGAGCAGTTGACATTCCAAACTGGAATTGATTCTTGGTTTTCCTGTTGGTGGCTAGGAGCAGCTTTTCCTCCGAAGGTGGCTGACTTGATCGGAGTTAGGGTACCAGTCCCAAGGGAGATCAGTCCCATGACCGGCCTTGCTGCGGGCTCCAGGAGGAGGGGGCTGTGACTTGTGACATGTCCTCTCTGTCCCCTCAGCAATCTGCACACCGTGCTGGTCTCCGGAGTTTCATCCGCTACGGCTGGCGCTGGAGCTGGAGGGTCACGGCTTTCGCCACGATATTCAAGTGAGTGTTTCTGCTGGCAGAGGGAGTGGAGCTGCCATGTGCTTGTGCTCATCCTTCAGCACCAGTGGCCAAGAGCTTTCTGTGCCAGCAGTGCCCATAGCTCTGGTGATTGATTGAGGCTCCTGGTGTTGCCTTAACATGAGTCTGCTTGATCAGGCAGGAGCATGAAGAGCGTTTAACCTTTTAGAATTGCTCCAGAATTCTCATCTTCTGGTGAATCAACACAAACCCTAAATGTGGAAAAGCCCTGTTTGTACATCTAATCCCTGCTGTTACTGACTTGAATACTGTTCTCCCCTTTCTTGACAGCTGCTTTCTGCTTTTGCTTCATCTCTTTTTGTGCTTTTTCTCTGAGGGAGTGTTAAAGTGTGTTGGCAGTTTCTGGAAGTGCTTTCTAACCCACACTGGTTTTTGTCCTTTCTGCTGTGTCTCATTACTCCTAGTTTGTATACACTAGTGGTACTCACAATTGTCACTACTCCTACTTTGTATACACTGGTGTTACTCACAATTCTTTGTTCTTGTCTTCAGAACTTGCAGGGGATTGTCTTGTTCTTGAGCAGTTGCTGAATATCAGAATTATCAGTTCTGTGTACCTGTTTAGGCCTTCAGATTTTTCCTACACACACAAAACCAATGCAGAGAGTGTTCTGCTTCCCCAATTTTCTTCCTCAGATGTTTCAGTGCATTTCTGGGAATAGAACATCAAACTAAGCGTGGTCTTCTGAGCAAAGCCCTTTTAAACTAGAAATATCGCCTTCCCTGTTGTTCGAACTAGTAAATTTATTAAATTTAAACCTGCTTGGACTCCCTCTGCAGGTATGTTCTGTTTAAGTTTTCCTTCTGCTTTTAAGATCCTACAGTATTGACTGGCATTATTTTATATTTCTGTCTCCCTAGTTTTTTTGCTCCTTTCTGAATTTATTCCTCACTGTCTCTTGGTTTCTATGGCTTCTTTTAGTTTAGTACCTGTTTTTAGGCTTAGTTAGCATGCTGTTTGCTTTCTCTCCTGGAGCTTTTTATTTCTTTGGATTTGACATGTAACCTCGTCATCTTCCACCAGGTGTCTCCCCTGCAGTCAGATCAGCCCCTTTTTCACCAGCCCTTTGGAAAAGGTTCTGAACGATGCTATTTGCTGCTCAGCGTTTTTTCTGTAAAGCCCAAGTAGAAAATTTCGTCCTGCAGTTGTGAAAACTTGAAGTTTCACAATTAAAACCCAAATGGTTTGGTTTTATCTGTGTTGGGAAGGAGGATTGCTGTTGGCTTGTCAATGTTGTGCAGGAGACTGGGGAGTATGTGGCTGAGAACAGAGTGTTTTGGGGCTTAGCTGATGTGTTAGGAAGAGTTGGTTTACCTATCCCAGAGGGAAATCTGATGCCACAAGAGTTGGTGACCCTGCTGATGTCATGAGTATGACTTAGGCTGTTGTACTGGGGATTGTTTACAAGGCAGGATCTTACTGACACATGGATCAAGTTCTGGGGTACATGCCCTACATCAGGACTGACTGACTGGTAGGACCTTTTCATTGCTGAAATTCTTTTATCCTTGACTATATTATATGTTCCTAGGCACTAGGACAGGTAGTTCAGAGAAGCTGTGGATGCCCCATCCCTGGAGGTATTCAAGGCCAGGCTGAATGGAGCTCTGAGCAACCTGGTCCAGTGGAAGGTGCCCCTGCCTGCAGTGAGGGCTTGGAACTGGATGATCTTTAGCATCACTTCCAACCTAAACCATTCTGATTCTATGATTCTGTATGATGGAAAAGAAAAATCCTTGATTAACAAAAAGAAAAGGTATCTCAGATCCAGTTCAGGAGCTCTGATACTCCCTGGCCTGTGTCTGTGCAGCTGCCCGCAGTAAAGTCACAGAAGCATAGCTGGCATGTGTGTGCTCTGAACAGATGGGCAACCAGGCAGTTAGAGGCAACCTGAGGGCTGGCTTAATGAAATCCAGCTTTATTTCAGGCTGTGTGTTGCTACCTCTCTTTTTCCACGTGTAGCTGCTGACTTCTGTGCCTTACCTTTGCAGCGTGGTGAGCACGGGCCTGTCTGCGTACCGAGATAAAACCACCATCAGTAATTTTGCTGCAGCAGGAGGTAAGAGGGCTATAACCTTGTGTGCTTCTGTTTGTAAGCAAGGGTCATAGCAGAAAAGCATAAGCAAGTATCCACATCCCTTGGGTTTGAGCAGCTCCTGTGCTCTTGGGTTTTGCTGCTTGTTCTACTGACTTTGCTCTGTTGTTTGCCTGCTGCACGCCTTTATTTGTAACACAGATACTGATGCACTGCTGAAACCATTGGGGAGTTTTGTGGTTAGCAGTTCATCTTCAAAATACTTGCTGGAGTATTTTGGGTGAAAAATGCTTATGTGGGGTAAAGGCAACACTTGGTGCATAACCTGTTCTCATAAGCACCTATATAACAGGGAAAGCATTTTTTATTTCCACTCTTGGTAACAATTCAGCACACTGTTTATAGGCTGCCCTTTTCCTGCTAAGTTTTGCATGCCCACTTTTGGCAACAGGGCTCTGGGTAAGTGATCTGCTTGTTCAGTTTTACAGGCTTTATTGCCCTTACAGTTGGATACACTTTTTAGTGATCCTTTCTGCCTTACATGGCAGCTACTATTATTAGCTCTTGTTGAACAGAAAAAAGGGTGAGGGAGATCATGCTCCAGCCAAGACAGAGCTTGGTTTTACTTTCACAGTTACTTCTATGATATAGGAAAAACTTTGGCAGTTTTTCTGAAGCAGAAGGAACTTTGTACAATGTTTCAGTGCAGATACCACAGTGACTTTGTGGTGAGGGTCTGTCCCACTGGCCAAGGCACTTGGTTTCTGCTCTGTTAAAAGCAGATTTCAGCTTGTGGAGAAGAGAAATGCAGCAAAGCAACTTCCTGTGTTGGTGTGAGATGTCTTTGGCAGGGCTGTTTTAGTTTCAGTGGGTTTGTTCTTCTTTTAGCCTTCACAGGAGCCCTGTTCAGAATGCACTTGGGCCTGCAGGGCCTGGTGGGCGGCATCGTGTTTGGAACGGCATTTGGGTGAGTTGTGACTGCTGCACACACCGAGCCTGGAATCACAGGTGGGGCTACAGGAGCTTCCCTTCCTCTCTTGCCTTGAGGGATTTTCTGTATCTCTCTTGGGACCTCATGATGGTCACTTTTCTTCCAACCTTTAAATTGTTTTTCGTTTCTTCTTTGTTTCTTGTTTTGTGTTTTGCTGCTCTCTCAGTAGTGAGAGCTCAGTGCTCTCAGAAGAGCATCTTATTTACTGCTGTTTGCTTATTAGAGGGAACAACACGGGCTCCACCAAAGCTAAAATGTGAAGCAGCAGCTATTAGGAAACACTGAGGGAGTAGCTGCATGGCTTGGCTGTAAGGTGACATGTGTCTTCATGTGTGTCTTGCAGTCATGAATCTCCTAAAGTTCCCTGGGGCATGGAGGAACCCATGGTTTTCTCTCAGAGGCTCTGTGCTTCTGGACAATGACCTCTAACTCAGGAGAAATCTGACTTTTCAAGCAGTGCTGGGATTTCTTCTCAAAGTGCTGACCTGTAAATATCCTCACAAGTGAATCTGGGGATTCTACCTGAAGAAGAGAATGAGCTTTATTTGTGCTGCTTGGCACCGTCAGGATGGTGTCAGCTGTGGGCATGCCTGGAAGCAGCCTAGGTACACAAGTACTTCCAGAGCTGGATGGAAGCTGAGCAGGGGTGTCACTGTCTGAAATATGGTTTAGGTGTTCTATGGAGTCTTCATTGGGCACCATAAATCCTTCCACCCCTTGTCCTGTGTGTGCCTGTCAGTGTTCAAAATATGTTATCAAAATAGCCCTCACTGTTAGGGCTCCAGTGAGTCACAGCTGAAGAGAGGCTGTGGTTGGTGGGTGACAGTAGAACAGGAGGACCTTAGGCTGTGCTGTGATGTGAGTTCTGGGGAATGTGACACTCCCCTTATGCGGCATCTGGCCCCTGCATGCTCCTTTTGCTGATGCCAGTAAATTATTGCTGTTGTGTGTCCCCTGGGTGACTGGTGACTTCTCTGCTTCCTCCTTCAGGGTTCCTGCAGGAGGCCTCCTAATGGCAATGTATGGCTTGGCTGGTGAGACCTTTCAGGAGAAGAGGAGTCGTGAGCGCAGGGAGCTGTATGAACAGAAGCTGGCAGAGTGGTGAGGAAAAGCTCTGCCCCTTCCAGTCGTGGACTAGGAGGGTGTCTGGGTCTGTGTGTTCAAACATTTAGGGAAACCACGACACACTAGGCTCTTTAAAGCTCAGTTCTTCTCTTGGTTGTTGGTGTTGTTCACATACCAGTCCTAGAAATGCTAATTTAGTCTTCCCAGTCTTTCCTTCCTTTCTGCTTTCTTCCCATCCCTATTAAAGAGAGGAAAGAAGGAGCATGGCTAGAGGCTTGGGGGAAAAAAGGCCATGACACTGGTCATGTGAATTACTGAAACTTACTCACTAGTTCTAGAAGAAATTTTCAAGAGCTTGGATTCTTCTGTCATGTCTGTGTCAAGAGGATACAGGCATAAAATTGCTTTGCACTCTCTCTTCTCTCCTTAGGCAATCCAGGCTCAGTATGACTGAAATCTTAGACCAAACAGAAAACACTGCCCAGGGAAGACCAGAGATGGAGAGAGCAAGAGAATTGAAGAGCTACTGAGTCTTCCCCAGATCTGTGTTGTAAGAAGCTACGTAGCATTTTGATCCTGCTTGTAAAAGTCTTCAGTCAAGGGATCATGGAAGTTGTCTGTGGATGCAGTTGTATCCCATGAAAAAGTGTTTTGCTGAAAACATTGTTCCGGGATGAGTATCACTGCACAAAGAGCTTGGAAGGGCCAAACCTGTTCCACCTGAGAAGGTGGAAATACAGACTTTACAGACCAGGAGAGTGTCATCTAGCTTTGACAGGAAGTGAGGGCTCCAGAGCCTCATCTAGAACCCATTTCACTACTGAAAATGTGCAAACCACCAGTGATGTAGAAATACTCAAGGTAAAGGAACCTGTGAATGGTTCGTGTGCTAAAGTTGCCCTGGTTCCCAAAGTTAATTATGCCCTGGTGAAAGCTGCTCTTCAAACAGTGCCTGAAGAACTTGCTGATGGCGGTTTCTTACTTGGTTCCTGCAGTACCTGGGGTATTTTGCAGTCAGTGTGGAGGAAGGGTGGAGGAGCTGGGAATTGTATGGAAATACCATGAAAAAGGCATGTTTTGGGTTCCTCAATAGAAGCCTGAGGGGGCCACAGAAAATATGACTTATTTCTGGTGCTGACAGTGGAGGACTTGGCACTGTGAACAGTTTTAACAATAAGAAGGCCTCTAATTTCATTTGCAAGTTGGAAATTATGGGATGACCTTTGGGGGAAATGTGGTTCAAGACACTGAATAAAGCCATCCAGCAGTGGTGACTGTGTCCATAAGCTCTTTATGTCAGTACAGTGGGTACTTTATGGTAGTACAGTGTTGGTACTAGAGGAGCGTCCTTATTCCTTGAGAAGAGCTCTAAGATGCCACCAGACATTCCTTACTCAGGCAGAAACAAAGGCAAGAGCCACAAGAGTGCCAGCTCTATTATTTTGTTCCAGAGAGGAACTGTTAAGTCAGAGCTGTTACCTGTGGGTGGTGCTGGAGTTGCTGTAAAATGGTCTGTGCTCAGTAGGGTGAGGTGGCCCATCACTGTTCCCCCAAAGCAGGAGGTCAGAATCCCTATTCCCTTTCTTTTTTGGAAATTTTTCTCCTACTGAAAGGAATTACATCCAGGCAGGATTTTCAGGTGTTCTTCTCATAAGAAAAGAATCTGAAAATCCTACTGAAAGGAATTACATCCAGGCAGGATTTTCAGGTGTTCTTCTCATAAGAAAAGAATCTGAAAATCCTACTGAAAGGAATTACATCCAGGCAGGATTTTCAGGTGTTCTTCTCATAAGAAAAGAATCTGTTCTGGTTGAATGCTTTTCCAGATAATTACTGTTGATTGAAATATGAACAGTCGATCCCACAGAGTGTATTCCACCCACCCAAAGCAGATTTTTGGCAGTTTGCTTTCAAGAAAGTGTTGTGTTTTCTGACTCCTGAAGTGAGCATGTAATTTTTTAAACACCCCAGTGTAGCTCATTTTTCCATTGAAGAAACAGGTGTGTTTTGGGGTTGTCATCAACCAGCTCTGATTTTCCTTTTCCATGTGTAAGTGATCTGCATAAGCACAGGTATGGATATATCTTTCCCTCTTCCTGTTTTAAGCTCTGCATGTGTTGGTGACAGTAATGGTGTTGTCCTTTGCCCCCCCCCAAAAAAGAAAATAGGCCTTTCTAAGTCACATTTTTGCCATTGTGCTTACACAGCGATGTCTTATCTTCTTCTTTTTTATCTTCTTTCTTCTTGCTATTACATCCCCACCCAACATCCCACACTCTTATCTGTACAGCAGCTCTGATGACATTTAGCTGTGTCATTGCTCTGTCTCTATTCTTGTTTGGTGGTTTTTGATGTGATGCCTAAAGAATACTAATTTTCCTGTGCCTGACCATTGATGCAGGGTTGTTCTTCCGTGGGAGGGAAGGCAGAGCCAAGGGGTAGCAGTCGTGTGGATTTTCTCTCTGTGCAGGGAGGGCTGCTACATGTTCTTACGCTGCTTATTAGCCAGGGGAAGCAGAGACTTCCAGCTACAGTCAAGATTAGCAGCCATTTGTTTCTCAGTTTCCAGCTGAATTTAGCTCCCTGCACTTCCTTATTTCTTAGACTGCCAAATGGGGAGTGAAGAATTGGTTCAGAGTTTGTTTTTTACATACACCTGTAAGGGATTCTTAACATCCCCACTCCCTCCACCCCCAGCAAAAGCACAGCACTGAAATTACTGACCCTCCACTTTCAGAGTAGGTAACTCAAGTAGCAGGGGTACAGTGAGAACACCTTACACGGGGTTTTGCTTTTGCAGAGAGCCTCCTGTTTGGAGGGAGAAGGATGTTCTGTACCTACACTGCTCAGCTAAACTCTGGCAAACTGACAGATGTGAGGGGTGTGGAAGTCACAAGTTGGGTTACCTGAGTGTCATTTTGTCATTGCTGTCAGCACACCAGACAGCTGTGGCTTGATGCCAGCTGTACCTGCTACAGCTTTGTCATCACCTGCATCACCTACCTGGATGCTGTGAAATGGTGGCTAACATGAATAACAGAAGTTCTACCCAGTGCACAGACTGACATGTTTTATTTCTAAGGAAAGAAAACTGAGTTTACCATTTATTTTTAATACAATTGAAGGAGGAACCCCGGGAAACAACATCATATACAAAACACCCATGGTAAACAGAGCAGCTCACTTGCTACAATGACACAGGTATGAAGCTGAGAAGGTCTCACAGAAACCATTTGTGTGCAATTCACTGAATACAGCATAAGGCAATAGAAAACATGATCCAGAGTGTTAGTGCTTAATGAAAAATGAACCAAATAACCTGCCCATCAAGCATATAAAAATAATCTGATGCTAGACATATTTGTCAATGAAGTTTTTGGTTTCCTTTAGAAGGAGTTACGGAAAGTTACTGGAGTCTGTGGTGATGTAGAAAGGTTTGGCACAGTGCAAAAGACAAACCCTTCTGTGGGAGGCTGTGCAATCACTGGTCAGGAGCAAAAGTAGAGAGAGCATGGGATAGTGAGAGGGAAAACATGCTGGTACAACTGGCAGAGCAATGGTGTGCCTGGCAAGGTGCCATTGCAGTGTGGCTATAGGGAAGGACAGTGTTGGAAATCAAAGCTGGAAGTGAATGCCAAGAGAGGGTGGTCACCCTGCAAGAAGCTGGTGGTTTGTGCAGGGACAAGCATAGGCTGAAAGAACAGGAAACTGAAAAGTGTGAGACACATCACTCATGCACCAAGTCCTGCAATGGGGTCAGGCTGCCTTTTGGAAACAGCCTGATTTCTGTCACTTGTGTTCTGTTTGCCACCAGAACACACAAGTGCAATTGTTTCCTTATCCCCCAGTTTACCTCCTTTTCTCTGTCAAAAACTTCTAAGAATGTTCTGAAGTTCCCATTACATTTGGTACAATGGGAAAGCAGTAAAAAGGTGATGGCACAGCATGTCTCTGCAGGAGCAGAAAGGGAGCATTGTCTTATTTTTTACTTAATCTCAGAGCTGAGTATCCTGTAAACTGCTTTTAATCCTCCTATTTTCTCCAGCAGTTTCTCAATATGTACCAACTAGAAAAAAAGTGAAATGGATGGACTGTGTCTTTGCTGTGTCCTAGGAAGATAAGCAGCTCAAGTGATAACACATCCCACAAAGAGGATGGCATTGTGCTTTCAGACTTTGGTTTGCCCTGATAACGCGGATAGAACAGTGAGAGAATGGGTACAGTTTGAAGAGCAAAAGGGAAAAACATTCCAGTCAAACTCTGGGCAGGGTTGAGTTAGGTTAGTAGGCAGAGTTGCTTAGGAAGCTTATCGGGGGTTGGGGCATTTTCCTCCTTTCCCCTCAAAATGAGAAACCATTTTTTCCTACACAGTAGGCAAGAATGTCACCCAGATCAGATGAGTCCTGTCCAATGTTAGCATCCTGTAGGGAAATTTCTTCTAGTCCTGGCTGAGCAGAGAGAACACTGGCAGAAAGCAGCAACGTTCAGTGGAAAGTAAATATCCTCATGTTGCTGTGAGAAACTCCCAAAAATCTGCAGAGCTTTCCCAAACAAGTATCCCATGGCAGATGTACACACAGAAGCAGATCCGTGTTTATGAAGCAAGGCCCTGAGTTACATTTGATTACAGTAGATACACGTGAGATCACCACTGGCTGTCACACAAGTTCCAATGGGGCTTCACAGGTGTGGGTGAATGGAGGAGCTGTACCTCAGTGCTTGGGTTGGCAAGGCTGTCCTTTCAGGAAAGAAAGGTTATGAGAACTTGTGCCACTGCAGTAGATAAGCAATATTAATTAGCTCTTAGGAGTGCTGTCAGTGTGTATCATTCCCTAAATTGATACTTGTGTGAGGCTGAATAAAAAAGAAGTTTTTTGCTGCTCCCACTCGCAACATGGAGGCACAAACTGACCAGATTGCCTGTCACGATTTGGGGTCTCCCAAAGGGCAGAGATTATTCCGTATTACTCTCCGTGTTACTGAAGGGGTAGGTGGGCATGGGCTCCCTGCTAGGGCTCTGCAGCCCCCTGATTCTCACAGAGGCAGCAGCAAGCCAGAGGTTCCTGAAGTCTTGACCTGGTGTGCCACTGATGACATCCTTCTGCCCCGCTGCAGGAACACGGAGGGTCCTCTCAGTTGGAATCCCAGCGATCTGGCTGTAAGGGGGCCACCGCACAGCTCCTGTGGCGTGGGCGGGGGTTGCATTCGTTCACAGGAGTTGTGTTGTCAGCCGTGGTGAGCAGTTCCTCCTGCTGCCACCCCCTTGGAGAGAGCCAAAGGGTCCCTGCAGCAAGCATCGCTGTACAACCAACAGTGGAGTCTGCAGTGCGGGGTGCACAGCGTCAGGAACCTGAGGGACTCGAGGAAAGGATTTCACTGATTTTGTGTCTTTCACACCTTAAATGTACCCCAGTGATGCTGCAGAGCCGACAAACGGGTACCACCTGCGAGAGCCCTCCACAAGAGGGCTCCTGGTCCCTAAACTCGGAGCTGTTCTGAGCGGGCAGTGCAGCGAGCTGCAGCCCGGCCCAGCGCTCCCTGCAAAACCCTTGGGAACGGAGTGAGGCTGACTAATGAACGTGCTTCTCTAATGAAGCAGCAGCAGCACGTGGCTCAGCGCCTCACGAGATGGCAGTCAGACACGAAGGAAGCACAGCTTCCACCCCAGTCCACAGCAGCTGGCCCAGGCGCTGGAGTTCGGAAGCACCAGTCACCTACAGGAAAATCTTGGCAAACTTTTATAACAAAAGAGAATGGGTTTATTCTGTAGGTGAACTCCTGCCACTCCCATCACAAAACTCCCCAAAATTCATGCTAACCAAGGCTCTAGTATCTGTTCCAGACAGGGCCTTCCCCAGAGGAAAACATGAGTGGGTGGTCAGGTTTGGAAATGAGACGGGTGGCCCAAATGAGAGTTTCCCCTCCTTTCCATCTCAAGACTATTAAACTTTTAGATTCTGCAGTGCACAGTTTGACAAAGTGGTGACTTCAGGACCCCACAGCTGTTGCTCTACGGCATTACCCTGGCAATTCCGCAGGCATTACCCTGGCAATTCCGCATGCTGCGGTGAGAGCAGGAAATGCAGTCACCTGGATAATGATGTGAATAAGAACAGTTAGCTGCTAATCTTCCTTCAAGTCTCTTCACTTAGGTGTCTTTTTGGAGGACACAGCCCTGAAAACTGCTGAGCTTTCAAGCCAAAACAAATATAATCCTTTGTAATCATAAAACCGTGCCAAGCCAGATTTCCCCAGCCCATCTTTTGTAACACCCCATTACCAAAAGTAACTCCTTTTAAAATATGAGTGTTTTCTGGGCAAGTTTGAGGGAGGAAACTTTTCCTTCTCCATTCCTCCAGCTGCAGAAGGGAGTGGACATATCTCAGAAGTGGACTGGCGTGTCTGATCATACTGGGAAATCTGGAGTTGTTCTTTTGTTCTCCCCTCCCTTACCACCGTTTGCTCAATCCTCAATTCCTATCATCACTGATGTTCCCATGCTGAAGCATCAGATCTGGCACATGGCTCACATGGAATCAGCCAGAACCTCTAGGGGTGGAGCCACATGTGGCACCTGAGGTAGGGATGAGTAACTCAAAATGAGCCCAACAGGACAGGCACTAAAAGACGGCCCAGTGTTTAGTTGGGAAGCCCATAAGTGAGCACAGGGGCAATGGCAGGGGATGTCACTGCAGATCCTGACAGCTGGATGACACGTGGTGTTTTGAGCTAACATTGCACAAGCATTTAATAGTGTTTAAGAAACTGTTTTGCCATGAGAAGAGTGAAGAAAAGTACCTGCAAATGCGATCTGGTCATACAGATGATGTTTCAGCTGTCCCTTTAGAGCTCATGGGTGCCTTTGTATATTCTTTCACACCCTCTTCCACGGAATCCTGGTGCTTACAACAGTGAGAACAGCCTGAAAAAGAAGATCCCTTGTTAGTATATGAATATGGTCATAGTCTGATCTGAAAGAAAGCTCTGTTACAAATAAATATTATCTCTACAGTGTCATATGGATAAAACTGCTCTTGTTAGCACAGGGCTAGAACCTCAGCCGGGCACAAAACCAGGTTGCTTCATGCTGAGATAAGGTCAGAAGGGAAATAATGATGGAAGTTACATGTCACTAATTGCAGTTTACCTATCAAGTGAAAGAATGCCGGTGTTAAAACCAACAAACTCTTTCAGCGCTTTAAGAGGATCTCAGATTAAGCAGATGCCCTTAATATCCCACCACCAATGACTGAATTGTAGTAGTTCAAGTTGAATCTTGTGCAATTGTGCTCACACAAATAATGCAAGGTGAGCCCTAAGCCATTCTTTAGGTGACCTCTAATCTTGGTGCTTTGTGTTTTCATTCTTAAATTACTGCAAAATAGGCTGTGAGCTCCTCCGAGTAGGCGGTTGTGAACCTCAACAAAGCACCTGATTGTTTTGGCCACCACAGCAATCACACATCTGAGAACTCTTACTTCCGTTTTGTTTTGCTCTGTCTTTCTATTCTTCCCTCCCACACTTCAGTTGTTTGCAGCATGGCTTTTCGAGCTCAGAAGCCACTCTTAGCAACTCCTGACTCAGCTTTCCATAGCCCAGAACAACAGAGGTACCCTCAGACCTATTCTGAGCTCCCAGAGAGCTCTTGAAAGGTGACCTGCAGCAGCTCCCACAGGAAGCACTCTCAGGGCAGATCCTTCCCTTCCCAGACAGATGGTCATGCACAGCAGCACTGAAATGGGACAGCTACACAAGCTGGAAAGCTGCATGGAAGCTCTGGCTTCAGTTCCTTACACTTCTTACAGTTTCTTTTACAGTTTCTTTTACAGTTTCTTCCATGCCTGGTCTGGAAAGTGGCTGAACCAAATAGCACCACCTGACTCAGCAAATCTGCTCCCTGTGCATATTATGGAAGTGGGAGTAAAAGGGAAATTCCAGTTAATGCAGCCATGTGCCATGCTGTTTGCAGGTGATTGCATTCTACCACATGGGTATGCTTTTTACATCTCCTTTAAAAGCAATTCCATTCCTATATAAAAGGCTATCTCACAGTGCTCTGGGATCTTGCTAATTTAATGGTAAGGAACCTTTTAATTTCCAGCCTATATTTGTTGAGAGCCAAATCTTCCGATTCCAGTTCATTTTCTCCTATAATTAGAAGTTCATTATACATGCAGCTAACAGTGCAGGCTGTGATCAACTGTGATTTTCTTGGTTTCAGCCTGCTTGTTGCTTTCCTGTTGACACAGCCCCAGGGAACAGCAGGGGAGAAGAACTGCCACTGGTGTCATAAGGGCACAGGGGTGGAAAATGAGGAGGTGCACAGCTGTGACCAAGAGTCACTGCCTTCCAGAAGCTTCCTTTCTTTGTGATAAAACGCTAAAAGGAAATTAGCCCAGCTTGACTCAATGGTCACATTGGTTTTTGAAGGGATGTGGTTGATGAGGAGGGGAAAAGAAAAATAATAATGACACCTCCACACGTCTGACTTGGGAGTGAACTTGTCTGCAATTCAAGTAGAGGTATCAGAAGACACAAGCATGGCAAACTTACAGGTGTCTGTAAGCAAACTGAGTCCTTGCTGCCCAGAAAATTACCTTCTCCAATGGGGAATACCACAGCCAGATGGTGTGAGTGGCCTGAGCATAGAGCCCTCAGTGAGGGATTCTTGTGCCCAGATGTGGCTTCCCCAGTGACCTGACAGAACTCAGTGACCTGACAGCTGGGTGTTTATCCCAGCTGGGTGTTTATTTATCCTCATGTGTTGCAAGGCCTGCTGTCGTTCTCCAGGACTGCTTTGCAAAGCCCCTCACAGGGCGTGGATAAGGCACAGACTGCTGTTGACTTTCAATCCTACCTACCTTTATAAACCTTTTAAATGCCTGCCCACATCTTCAGGGACTTTCTGGCAAGGTCAGCTTAGACATGATTAGGAGCAACAGCTATCAGGTAGGATTCTTTTGAAGAGAAAAAAGTAAATTACTCAGCTGTCCACTAACCCTGAGATATTTGAGGTCCCCTTTGCCATTGAAAAATTCTTGGAGACTTGTCTTGGAGTTCCTGAAGACTTCATAAGATAGGACCAGACACTTTACCTGTGCCATTTTTGGCCGTACAAAGAATACAAATCTAACTCTCCTGGTTGGTGTTCTCAGAAAAGTAGGACATTGCTATGCTGAAGCCTCTCCTGTGGCCCTAACACTAGGTATTTTTGTTACTTTGGCTCAGTGACTTTCTGAGGGATTAAGTAGGGTGTGGAGAGAGATCCAGTTTTGAAACTCAGCACTCAGCTGTATGTATCATGACCACCAAGATTCTTGGCATTTTAAAGCATCTTAATACATAAAAATGAACTTTTGTGAACTTCTTCATTATCCGTGATTTTGGAAATATTTTGATCTGCTGTCAAAACTCCCTGTCACCTCTTCACTCTCAAACCTGAACTCAAGTGTTGCCTGCACACAAAATGTAGGAAAATCATGAGCTAGACTTAGATTTTGTGACAGTGAATGCTGAAGGGGAAAAAAAAAAAAAAGGAAACGAGAGAAATGAGAAGAAGGTACAGAAATACCTACTGTGACATTAAAGTTTCTATAAATGTGTATCCTACATAGAAGCTCCATCATCACTAAGAGACACCTTCTTGAAAAAGAAGCTGCACTTACCATGCCTTGGGAGGTATCTTGCTGCCAGGGTGATAGCCAGAATGAAGGTGGTAACGATGATAACTGAAGCAGTAATGACATTGTAAGGTGGAGGCACAGGAGGAACAACGCAGTCATTTATTTTTTCTGAGACAGGAGAAATAAAACATAAATAAAGGGCCCAACAGGATATTGGCATTTTCATTTAAGAGCAAGTATGTGCATTTCAGAGGTTCTGGCCAAATTCTAACTCAGATATTCAGCCTGAAAATGGACTTACTCAATAAACAAGTCAAACAAAGCTGGCACCTAAATTTCTTCCATTTACCCACATTTGCTATGGGCTGAAATTTTTAACACATCCACAGAATGTAAAAAGCTGGGTCTTTGTCCGGAACAGGACTGAGACAGGAAATATTTAAAAGCACATAAGCTGTTTCAGGGAAATAAGCTAGGCTTGGTGGAAAAGTCTGAGTCACAGCTAGAAAATTTCTGTTGTCAAAGGTATTTTGCAGTTTTCTTTACTGTTTTCATCAGATTTATGCCTATTTTTTTTTCCCTTTGGATTCACAGGTGAAGGAGAATGATGCAGTCTAGAATAGACTTCTTTCTGCGTGGCAGGAACAGTCTTATGGCAGAGATCAGTTTCAGTGGGTCTGGAGCCTTTGGCTTTTCACCATTGGAGATGGTGGAAAATCCCATTCTACCCCTGGGATTTTAGAGTAGATACTGGGCCATTCTTGTACAGGACAGGAGTTGCTACATGTCCATAGGTCTGCAGATCTGTGTGCACAGACCTTCAGTTCTTCCACCATCTGCATCTGGCACAGGTAAGCATCATTCCACTCCTAAGCCATTAATTAGCCTGATCTGCTGTTCAGTCCTCCCCTCACTCTGCAGGGGTTGCCTTCTACATTTACCAGAGGCTCTGCTCTGTCTGTAACTCAGCGTTCATGAAAGGTTTGTTTGGAGGACCATTTACACCATGCCAAAATGGGAGTGGTTCCACATCCTAAAAGTCAAAAAGTGGGGGTTTGTGACTGCTGTGGCTGTGTCACTGTTGACTGCACCCTCCTCTGATTACTGCTTTTTTTCTTTTTGATGCTCTCTTTTTCTGTGTAGAGAGCTATTCATAACCTCATTCTCCCTTCATTAGGGACATTATGCTCTACATCCAACAATAGCCAATATTCATAAAGCACTAGTTCCTGGCATTTGTTCTGAAGCTGAATGGCACCTCTCCCCACAAGGCCCTTTGATTTTAGTAAGATAGATGAATAAGCTACCTTGATGAATAAGGTACAATTCCCTAGGAAAAATACTGCTTCTCTATCTTCCCTTGAAGGTGCCCTTATCTCTACAGTAAAAACATCAGACCCAGAGACATTTCAGAATACTTTTTTGGTGACAACATTAAAAAAAAAAAACCCTTTCAGTTTTACGAATTTTCTTGCAAATCCCCTTCTACTGCAAAACATCTGGAATGTAATGTGCTGCCTTCCCTCATGCTGTTTCCACTTGTGCTTCAAGCTTTTCAAAGCACAGACTTATCTATTATGCCATCACTTCTAAGCCATGCTCAGTGGTGGAATTCTTCTGGTATGAGTTAACCCTATGTTACATTTGTAACCAGAATTTTGTCTAGACCCCAGCTGGCAGTTTCTTTCACTGAAGCAGGGACAAACATGCGTGTTAAATCATGAAATCTTTTCAACGTGCAGCCTGTGTCTTTTAAAGCACACAGGTCTCTGTGGTCCCTCTGTTCAAATACCAGGTCTGTGTCACACAGCTGGCAGCAAGACCACACAGGTACAGAGGGGCACAGGATGGTGGCAGCCCCAGCCTGTGGGAGCCACCAAGTGTGACATTACCAGCTCACAGCAGGATCCAGTTCAGCTCTCAGCCCAGCTGCAGCAGAGCAGCAGGAAGACAGAGCTGCCTCTGCTTGTCAGTCACTGTTGTAACTCTCCCTTCCCACCCTGCCTATCTTCCGGCCTTTAAAATATTTCGGTGTGTAGTTCACACATGGGATCACTGGGTGATCTTTGCATGAGCACTTGCACAAAATCTACTGCATTCTCAGAGAGGCAACTCAGCAGATTCAACAAAACAGTTTTGTGACTAAAAACATTAATAAAACCTACTCAGAAACAAACTGGTGGACTTGACAAAGCCGCTGTATTCAACGGAGCAAGTGATGTTGACGTCTTTGGTCACGTTGAACACCAGTTTTCCAGTGACACTGTATGGGCTGAGGCTGGACTCGGACACCCAGCTGGCATTCCACTCCAGGGACATGTTGTTGAGGGCTCCAGAGATTCTGGGCTTGGGGAAACCTCCGTGAGAAGAACATGTTATCACCATCTCAGTCGACTCACAGGAATCAGCGGACACTTCTGCCGTTATGTTGGGCTTGCTGAAGTCAGCTGAAGAAAGAGAGATTTTTGGTTGCCATTCTGTCAGGCCACAGCGGGGTTTGCAGCCCCCAAAACCCACGGTCAAAGCAAAGGCTCCCCCACAGGGCATTCACCATGGGAAGTTTTTCCTGCCCATGGTCTAGGATACCAAGCAACCAGTCAGTAGTGAAAGAAACTTGCTCAACACTGTGTGTCTGACCAGTGGCAAGCAAGGAGAGACATTATTCCTTCCAGGCCCACTGTCTGTTGAGCAATACAACACTGCCATCCACCCTGGAAAATCCCCTCAGACATCCCAGCCTGATTCCAGCATTTCCCTTTCCTGATCCCCACAATAACTTGATCCTACTTCACCAAAGGGAGCAGAACTCTACTGTAATTATTACAGCTGGCCTATTAAGACAGCAAGGGGATTTCTGGCTGGAAAGAAACTGCAGTATTTGTGGACAGGAAAAGAGATCCGTAGTTTTAAGTTTCTTATGCAGTTAACTCCTCAACCCTCATGGTTAAAAAAGGGTGCTGGCAGTACACTTCCCTTTTTTCACACCATTTCCCAGAAAGATCACTGAATTTGTCTCTTGCACATATGCCCTCAGACCAGCAGGAAGGCCAAAACCTCATGAGCTTGTCTTTTTTTGTTGTTGCCAAACCTCCTTCCAGATGAGGATGATGTCTTTAGTTTTTGCTTTCATGTTTTTCAGATTCTGAAATTACTGCATTAGTATTTGACTCTGAACTTCATATAAAGTGTTAGCAAGTTCTCTTCAGTGAGAACTGAAGTGTATACAAAACAATCCTTTTCCAGCCCAAGAACCAAGGACACCATTGCAGCTTCAGGCCCAAAAAGTATAAACAACAGCGAATTGAGGAGAGCAATCTGGGAGGATGGGACTTCATAACCTGAAGCTGTAATTGAACAATTAACCCCAATACGTAAATGGACCAAAACTTATAAAACTGTGGAACCTCGTGACTCAGAGTCCATCCTGGGTGGAGTCATGGCTGGGCTTTTGTACAGCCCAAAGTGTATCCTTTAAAGGCCTTTTAATAAATACCTACTTTATTCCTTTAACACTGTCTAGCCTCTGTTCCAGGTAGCCTCTCAAGGCATCAAGGAATGCTCCTTCACTGACTTCATGTCTCTCTGCTGTTAAAGGTGTTAAAATGCATGTATATATTTATATATGTCACCAGTATCTCTGTCTTTGGTTGAGATCAACGGCCACAAAAACACCGGTGGAAATGGAAAATGTCAGTGGAACTTTTTGTGGCCTCTAAGAGAAGATTCAGATTCATTCTGAACAAAGGAACTCAGTTTCTTTAACGTAAAAAGCCTCAAAGCTCCATGATTAATTCAGCCTTAGGCTGTGGAGCTGCAGTGCAGCCAGTTCCACAGGGATTTGAATGCAGGGCTGGGATGCTGCCATGGCCACCCTATTCCTCTGTCAGTTGGAATGCTTGGCAGGCACCAAGCGCTTGGTCTTGCTTTGCCCCAAAGACAGCAGGAGCTGCCTCAGGCACCCATCACCAGTGGTACCTGGGGAGGGCCCCAGGAGGGATCCTTTCACAAGAGGAAGGCATCAAGGGGAGGAGGTTGGGTTGGTGGTGGGAAAAAAATTTCTGTGCCTGAGGTAGCTTTAGAAAGGTAAGAAGGAAGGCTGCTGGAATGGAAGCAGTTAGCAAACACCTTCCAGCACTCTTCCAGGCTTGCTGATAAAAGTCTATCTGCTACAGTAGGAATAAGCTTGGAAGGGCGTCCTTCACCCCCAGAAGCTGGCACTGGGGAGCCCCAGGCGTCAGCAGGCGATCCACCTACCTGTGACAAAGAGGATGACAGACTCGTCACACACAACAACGGAGTTGCGCTGAACCACACACTGGTAAGAGCCATTGTCCAGGATTTCCGCGGGGGAGATCCACAGGGTGAGGTTCCAGGGGTCCATCCTTGTCCGGTTCCAGTACCGCTCGTGCTTGGAGATCATCTCGCCCTCCGAGTAGGCCAGCACCACGTCCGTAATGTTCTTCTGCCAGTACACACGGTACCTGTGGAGGCTTTCGGAGCTGGGAATTTCATGGCAACAAGGCAGGCTGACCTTTTCCCCCACTTTGCTTTTGACTACTTTCTTCTCCAGCGCCTGGCCTGCAGGTGAGGGGCAAACATAAGCCAGTGAGTCAGCGGTACAGCCCTGTGCAAGGACCTGTTGCCTAAAGCTCGCCCCTTTTGGCTCTGACTGCTCACATCCCTCATCACCCACCGAGCTGTTTCACAGCTTCGGCTCTGCACTGAGGGCAGCCATCCTTGGGCATTGCCTTGGACATCATGCTCCACTCCTACTCAGGATCATGACCCAGCGGGCACACAAGGATTGCTGCATGGATTGCTGAAGGTAAAGGCAGGAGAGTTGTTTGCCTGAACAGAATTTTTGCTGGCCCCTTTAAAAAGAGGGATAGAAATACACATGCACAAACTGCTATCTCCTCTTCTCTCCCTTTCCAGAGCCTGGTGTTTGGAAAATCTGTGTCACTCTCCATTAGGTTCTCTGCATGCCTAACAGAGTCACAGTGGACTATTTGTTCAGGGGGGGTGGGGGATTTTTGGTAGTTATTTTTTTGTAAAAGAAAACAAACTCCAAAACTTTCAAGATCCCAGAAACTAGAATCAACCCTACAATGATACACAAATGTTGTAGCCGCACTGTCATCGACCTTCCAGCATTAGCAAATGAACAATTTTGCCTAGTCCAGGCAGAACAAATTTATCTTTGTGAAAGTTCATGGGATGACTTGGAACCAGCACAGATGTTCCCCAACTCCCAGCCAGTGATTGTGCCAGTGCCACACCTGGAGTACAGCCATGTGCTGACAACAATAAGTGGAGACCCGTGCAGGGTGAAATTATGTACAACTTGGACCATGTGAGCAGTAATTCCTCTACAAAGCACCCCTTGCTTTCCCTCTCCTTTCTCTTTCCAGTGGGTGAAGGTTCACAGAGTCTGATATCCAAGGGAGCAGCCTAGCAAGGAGCTCCTGCTGCTGCTGCAAAGTGACCCAGCACGGACACGCAACCCTGTGCTGCACCACAGGGCAGATGGCTGGGCTTTCAGCTGAGATAGTGCAAGCCTGGGGGTGATGTGCACCCGCCTTTGTTAGTCCAGAAGATCAGGTTGCTCCATCAGGCTGCTCCCTGTCCTGCTTGCCTCAGCCTTGCTGCCTTAGCACTCATCTCCAGCGGTGGAAGTGGGATATCGATCTGTTACGCTCCACTGAGTGACAGCAGAAAAACAAGGAAACAGCAAAGGTTCAGATTCCCTCTTCTTTCCCTGCAGAACACATCTAGTAAACATACCTGAGAGGGGAAGCAGGAAAGTCCTGACAGGCAGCGTGTCACTGATGGGGACAACGCAGCATCACCCACCAGTGGAGGGGACAGCCTATGTGCAAAGTCCCTGCCTGAAGTGTGAGCTGAGCAATGCACAAAGCTGAGCCTCAGAGCTGCCACTCCCCCCGGCAGGGTCTGGGTGATGCTGGCTCACTCTTGATGGTCCCAGCCTAACTCTGCCAGAGGCAGAGCGCAGCACTCCGGCTGTGACCAGGATGCCGCAGCATTCACACTCAGCCGGCGTCCAAGGCAGCCACAAGCTGGTTGCCTGCCAGGCCTCATTTGCTTAGCACTGTCTCACAGACCCTGGGGTGACTCACAGACCCTGGGGCCACTGTCACAGCAAGACCCCCGTGGCACAGCCCGGTGACTTGCTCACAATCCTACAGCTGCCAGTGCTGGAGGGAGACAAGCGGATGCTCAGCCAGCGCCTGCCACAGCTGGATCTTGGGGCTGCTTGCTGGAGTAAAGCCCAGACACAAAGCCTGGGACAGAACATTTAACAGACAAGTAGATGTGGCACTTAGGGACATGGTTTTGTTGGTGGACTTGGCAGGGCTGTGTTAAAGGCTGGGCTCAAAGATCTTGAAGTTCTTTTCCAACCTAAGTAATTCAGTGATTCTGTGAAATAAGTTTGACTCCCCTCCCCTGCCACACACCCACCGCTGTCCCACTTGCATCCTTGAGATTAAATCTGTAGGAAACACACCAAAAAATACTGTGGAGGTCCTGGTGACACTATGGAATGTTTTAGTATCAGTTAAATAAAATAGAATACATAATTAAATGAGCAACTTCTTATTTAACTGGTTTCCCTCCACTCAGCCACTCCTCTGATCTTCCAAAGGGAAAGTTTCAATATTTCCCCCTCTTTTCCTGTACTTCCCCTTCTAATTCATTGCAGATCCTGAGCAACCAAGCTGGGGCAGACCAGGAACTGCTCAGCACACTGACCTCTGTCAGCCATCAACCGGTAGCAAAATGAGAGAAAAACTAATTCTTACATATAGAGAAAAACTGCCTTGTCTCGCCAACCTTTGCAGCCTGAAATTCAGGATTTCTTGACATCAGCATTTAAATTGCTACTGCTAGACCTACCCTGCAGGAAGAGTTCTTGCCCTTTCAGCAGTGCCCTTTCAGGAATGCCCTTTCAGGAATGCACATATATTTCTGGCATTCACAACATCCTCTGGCAATGACTTGTGCAGTTTGATTGCATGCTGTGTGAGAAAGCATTCCTTCTGCTCACCTTAAAAGCAGCCCACTTCAGGCTGTGATTCTTGAAGTTCCTTCTCCTGCACCTCTGTGTGTGTTTGTGTGTATGTGTGTTTTTATCTTTGACCACATCTTCGCTTGTTCTCACAGTGTAGCTCTTACTATTATTGAAGAGACTCGAAAGAGCGGCCAGCCAAACATCCAGTCAAACTTTGGGATTGATAAAGACCATTTTCTGTTTTCTTTTGCAGCAATAGGGGAAGAGTAGGCGTACAGTAAATGTCAGGGTGACATCACATCATGAGTTGCTTGAGGTTCTCCCTACCTTGCCCCTCAGAGTCTCCTTTGCAACCAAAAGGAGAACAAAAACCTTCTCGGGAGTACATGTGTAGGGGCTGGAAACTCCTGCTGATGTCATGTCTACCCTTAAAAGGCTCTGCACCCTTGAAACTGCAACCTGAATGCTGCAAGCCTGAAGGAACCAAAGTCCATGAAGAGTCATTCAGCCCTACAAAAGTCCCCTTTCACTTTAGAGGTGAACTGCAAAGCAAAAATGAAAATCCAGTTCTGTGCTGAATGCTCTCTGCAGCCAGGCTGAGGGGAAGGTATTCACCATGGAAATAATTTTAATGACTTTTTTAGAAAAAGATCCTTCCTCTTCCCACCCCTCTGAAGCCAACTCACTCTCTTGCTGTGCACACACCTCACTCCATCATTGGAAGCCTGTGGCATGTGGCAATATTGAACTGATGGAAGGGCTGACTTTCTCTTCCCTGGGCAGAAAAGGGATCATTCAAACTATGCCTGTGTGCAGATGCCCCATACAGCAGGGCTAACTGGAACAGAAAGGAGTGTAGAGGAGAATTGTTCCTTCTTGTTTGCTCTGACAGCCAGGAGAGCTGTTGTATCCCTATTTCCTGCACTCTTTGCCCAAGCCTCGACTCAGAAACTCCCCAGCCACAGAGAGCTTTGTTATCCTGACCACACACGCAGTCAGATAGCACATGAGAGCAGATTTCCTCTGGCACAGAAGTCTTGCAGAGACATTTGACAGTAAAAGGCAGGTAAAGACCTAGCCATGCTCTGGAGAAGCAGCCTCAAGCTGTTGGAAAGCTCCAGATAAGTCCTGGTGAACAGAAGCTCCCAAGCCTTTCTCTTTCACCTGCGTTCCCCATTTCTCTGCCCTTATGAGCCTTGCTTTGCTTTTTTATCTTCTGGTTTCCTATTTATCTTTGCAACAGCAGCTAGTATCTCTACTCTTAAATTAATGGCATCACTGACTTTGCCTAGGACCAAGCACCTGGGATTCCCACTCTGCAGGTAACTCTGCAGCTGAGACCCCTCATTTTCTGTGAATGGCACATCCACCCCAAACTTGCACGATTTATCCTTTGAGGGCAATGCAGAATTTTACAGGGATTTCCGAGCAAAACAGACAATGAGTCAAAAAATCAAAACATTTTGAAAAGCTGAATCTTTAAAAGACTACACACTCCCCCTTGACCTTGTCTTTATCCCAGATGATTTTACCAATGAGGAAGCAGATTCTGCCCAGGCTTTCCTTGGAGCCAAAAGCCAGCAGATGTCCTGTGCTACATGGGAGTATGTGAAATGTTTCATGTTTAAATCAGTGACTCCTGTGAACACACTGATGACAGAAAGACCCTGCTAGATGCCCAGATAATCTCTACATGGAGACACTGGTTCAGAAGTGCATAAAAACGCTGCCTTCCTCTGTGTTTCATTGTAAAGACCCTGTGCACCAAGACAGATGGGATGAAACAGAGAAAAGTGGGTGCTATAAGGCCTTGCTGACTGTCTTCTTTACGGAGTCTGTGACTGCAGATTAACCCAGGCATGAGTGCCTGACAAGCCTCTGAGGCTCCTTCTTCACAGACTCCACTCCACCAAGTTCAGGCATGCAAAGAGAGGTCTTGGCAGACATGAAAAGGAGGAGTGGCCCTTTCTCTTTGCCCAAGCCCAACCTCTCATCACAAACCACGGGCCTGCTGCTACTCTGGGCTGCTTTGGTGAAGCAAAGCAGCTGCAAGTCCAGATGCTTTGCTCAGGTCAAGTTCCCTTACTCATCCCAAATGTGGCTGGAGAGGGGAGCAGAAAAGAAGGCTCCCCAAATAAAACCAGAGATGGACTTTGTTCGGCAGTGATCCCCCTCAGCTCCCTGTACCCGCTCACACCACTGCAAATACTGCAGCAGTGAAGTGACAGGATTAATCCTAGTGCATGATGATGGCATGGCAGGTCTGAGGTAAGGAAATGGTCTGAACAGGTTTTTCTAAAAGTTCATCCTTGCTTGCTTCTGTGCTGTAGCCTTGGGGTACCCCATACATGGTTTTATGCACTTCTCATCTTTATGCTGCCGCATTCCTCCTAAACAAAAGAGCAGCCCTGGTTTGCCCAGCTCTATACTGCTGATTTGGCAATTATTATAACACTCCCAGGGTGTTATGGTGTCCCACTCCGTTAGCAGCCTTCATTCCGTTGTAATGCTGTTTTATTTTCTGTGTGTTTGCACCCCTTCACCTTTAGTGAAGAAATCCTTGAAGCCACAAAGTGGCTGTGAAAACCAGAGGGCGATCTGCAGTTAGCATCCCAGAAGACAAGAGGGAATGTGAAATACTTTGGCAGAGGGGCTCGCTGCAGCGCTGGGGCAGCTCCAGCCAGCTGACACCTCTTGCTCTGGGTTAGGTTTTGATACTTGCCGAGATAAAAATCTCCTGCTTTCTGAGTCAGCCTGGGACAAGCTGCCGCCCGGGTATGTCCAGTCTGCTGTGTTTGTCACATGAGTAAAATCGCAACTCTGCACAAATCACCGGCAGTTTTCTCATCTTGGCACCAGGCAGGTGAGATCTAAGCAAGGAGCTGGATACGGAACCAGAATTACTTGGAGATGTTGACTAGATCATGTCTTAGATCTTTCCCCGCTCTGCAGAGTGCACCACATGGGTGCTGCTCAGGGAGGAGAGGATGGAGACCTCGCTTTGTCCCCTGCAAACCACCCCCCATGGCCGTGGGGACAGAAGGACGTCTTTGACTTGGAGAAACGAGCTAAAGAAGAGTCTTTCTGAACCTTCTCCCTTTCTCCATTCCCAGCCCGTGGAATGTGACCCTGCTAGAATAAAAAAGGGCAGGGAGGGCCCGGGAATCTGGACGTCCTCAGAAGATTTGCATATTTTAGTTCCTTTAGAGATCAAATTCCTGCATCTTGCTCAGCACTCTTTCGATTTCCCAGTTTGGGAGCAGAAACTACATGTGGCATTTGTGTAAGACGGGGCTGGTGGGGGAGATTTGTCACAAACACAGACAAAAATAAATTTGTTAATTTTTTCCCCTGCAGTCTCTGTCTCTTGCTGACAGGATCACTTTGTACTTCCTCTATATTTATCTCCCAGCTGAAGATGTTCTCAGATAATTTTCCTAATTCCTCCAGCACCACTGCCATGCATGCTACTGTCCTCACAGCAGTTTCTGAAATTGAGGTCCTCCCCACTGCTTAAGGCTGTAGTTTTCTTCAGTGCTTACTAAATCCCTGCCTCACATGCTCCACAGCAGCCAGCCCTCTCTTGAAACTGATAGAAGGCGAAAGTACCCAGTAACTAGGAAAATCAAGTATACCTCTCGCATAAGGCCACCTCAAAGTCAAAAAATCACAAATTTTAATATACATATATATATATTTTTTTTTTTTTCTGCTAAAGTCCTTGCCCACAGCCATAGCAACACTCACCAGTGCAGCTAACAACGCTGCAGGCCTGCCAGCTATTATCTTGTTAGGAAAACTGCTCTGTGCCCAGGCACACGGATGCTCTGCAGACAGCCCCGACAGTCACCCTGCAGCTGGAGGAGAGATTACACAGCCCTAGGTAAGAGCACGGCGTGGAGAACGGGAATTAACTGGAGGACACTCGGGAAGGCAGAGCAGAGCAGCCCAGAGGGGTCTGTAAGCCACAGAAGCTGCAGAGGGAGTGGAATGAGGGGCTTGGGCAGGTGCTGCTGGAGGCACCGTCCGGGAGCACTGAGGGCAGGGCAGGGGCTCTCTGGGATTTTGGGAAGTGGTGTCTGAGCATTGTTCTCTCTGAAGCACTTGTCCCGGCACAGAGATCACATCCTTGCCTGCAGGGCATTTAAAACTACACCAGAGGGTACCTGCTGAGGCCAGAGGTGTGCAGAGAGGCCTCCTTCAATCGTCTTTTCTAACAGCTTTTTAGGTGATGTGGTAGGAATTGCAGCTCGCCCAAAGGTGGATGTCCTTTGAGGGCAGGATAGGTAGAAATGCCACCATTAGCCATCACTCAGCACTTTCTTTTCAGTCAGAGAGTCCCCTGGGACCAATGATATTTTAAAAGAATAACAGTGAAAAAGCAGAAGCAAAGCCTGTGGCATTTCCGAGTTGGGAAAGATTTACATATTCTCAAATGAACTCCTGAGGCTCCCAAAGGTGATGCCTCTCCAAGAGGACAGAACAGCTACAATTAAACATAAGTTTAATCTATTTTAAAACAAAACTGACCTCCTTCTGGCAAGTGAACAGACTTCAGTGCATCCAGCACCTTACCTTGCCACCCTACAGAAGATACCACATGTGCACAGCACTTATACTGGGAAACACACGTTTAAAAGGAAGGAGAAGCCTTCAGCCTGGAGAAGAGAGACTAGGTCTGGAGAAGAGGTCCAGAGAGACCCTAGAGCAGCCTCCCAGTGCTTAAAAGGAGCCTTAAAGAAGGCTGGAGAGGGAATTTTCCACAAGGGCATGTAGCAATAGGGCAAGGGAGAATGGCCTCAAGCTGAAGGAGGGAAGGTTTGGATCAGAGATTAAGAAGAAATTATTTGTTGTGAGGGGAGTGAGGTGCTGATTCAGGTTGCCCAGGAAAGGTGTGGATGCCCCAGCCTTGAAGGTGTTCAAGGCCAGTTTGGGTGGGGCTCTGAGGCACCTGGCCTGATGGAAGTGTCCATGGCAGAGAGGTTAGAAGAAATTAAGCTTCAAGATCCCTTCCAACACAAACTCTGTAATTCCATGAGATTTTGTCTGAATGTGGGAATTCTCCCCCAGCCTGGCACGACCTTGGGATGCAGCCAGACGACAAACTCACACTGATCTCATGCCTTCTCCATGCAAGCAGAGCAGATCTGGCTTCCCTTTCCCTTGCAATCCCAGTGTTCCCCCTTGCAGGGCTCTCCAGAGTCTGGTTCAATATGCCAGTCTTAAAAAAAAAGAAAAAACTTTCTGCTAAGCTGGAAGGTGAAGTAGATCATCCAGGGATCAGATATGTGCAAAGAAGAGGAGGATCACATAGCCAGAGAGGACAGGATTGCATCTTTTGGTGACAAGGACCTGTTTGTACCCCTCAACTGTGACTCCTGACTGCATCCATCCCCGTCCAGGGTGCACAGCATAGATGTAAAAGCAACCTGGCTCTGAAAAAAACCTAACTCACCACAAGAGAGGCAGAGGGATAACATCAGCCGTTCATGTCAGATTAATTACCCCCATTAAACCAAACCTGGAACTCAGAATCAAGGCAGTGATGAGCAGGAAAGGTGTGAGGCTGTAAGGGTGGCATCTTCTGCTGGTAATTTACCACTATTAGCAAAAGCATCCACTCCAAAATTTGCACGTTCAAATGCAGGGGTGTCCAACATGCACACTGCGAAAAGGATACAAATGTCCCAGTGATCCAGGAAATGCAAAAAAGTTGTTGCAGTCAGAGCAACATGAGGTCACTGGAGCTATCTGGGTTCATTCTGATCTAACTGGAAAAAGGAAATTATGTGGGTGAAAGGAACATTTGACCTTACAAACTTGGCATTTAGGCTTTTAACTGTATTTTATGTGTAAAAACATAGCTTGTCTAAGTTTAATTTTCTGTGTTTTTTTTTTTCCTAAAGAATTCTTTCATTTAAGAAGCACTCAACAGAAGAAGTAGAACAGTCTCTACAAGCAAAGAGCAGTAGGCTTTAGCTGGGTTTCTGTTTCTCCAGACAAGCTCTTCCAGCAGGTTTCACTCTGGATAGACTGACAGACAGAAAAGGAGTTCCTTAGATCTGCTGCCCTTATTTATGAAAGATCTTTCTTTCTGCATGTCTGGAACAGGAGACGGAAACTCATCCGAAAAAAGAAATTAAAACAGCTGAAGGCATGAAGAGGAATAAGTCAGAAACTCAATTTGCATCCAGCGATCAAGTGGGCAAATCCGGTATGTAAAGAAAAATTTCTGCCATCTCCGCCGTGAAATCTGCCCCAGCACACCCCACACCAGAGCTGGCATGGAAATCAGACACCAAGCACCTAAGGCTCATTGTCAGACACTTCAATATGCAGGGGTGGCCACAAAACAGGGAATCTTTCTCAGCCTTCATTGTCCCTTTCTAAGACCCAGCTCCGCTCCGAGCTCTTTACTGGGAGTAACACAAGGGAAGGGGATTCCCAGAGTGAGTGACTTGTGAGCCAGCCTTGCTCACAGAAGTGGATATTCCCCCTCCCTTCCCAACTCTCCAGCAACTTAGAAAAGCTGTAGGGAATTTTCTTCAAAAATTCTCAAAAAATTTCACCCCTGGGAAGAAACCGAGGGCTAAGTGGTCCCCAGCTGGAAGAAAAGGCTCCAGGGAAGTTTAAAAATACTCCATGGACACAAAGCTGGGCTTGCCGGGTCCCTGAAGTCAGTGCCTATGCTTTGTTTGCACACAGGGCAGGGAAAGGTCATACTGAGGGACTTCAAGCTATATTTTTCTAGGATAACAAACCAGGACTGAGAACATCCTACTGTTTGTAGACAGTTGTGAAGGTGCAATGGACAAAATCAAGCCCATGGGGATACCAGCAGTGCATTCAGATCATAAATAAAAAAAACTGTGCTGTTACCAAGGCTGCTCTGCCACTTTGTGCTGAGACAATGGGGTGTTGTTCATGGACATCAGTGTCTCCAGCAGCAGATGACATCCCAGGAGCAGCTCTAAATTACACTGGCATTTCAGTGGGGCACCTCAGGGGGACGTCAGAGTAGCAAAATTCAGTTCAAAGGAAAATAAATAGATCTACATAGCTTGCACATACATGAAATTCCTATGAAAGACAACCTTCAAATCAACCTTCAACTTTCCTATGAAAGGCGACCTCCAAAGCCCTTTTAATTAAGGCTCCCATTAATGCCTTCCACTGCTACGATGTGAAAATTCAGCCTGGCATCCCCTCTGATACTATTTCGTTCACACAGGCTTTACAGAGGGCACCCGTTTCCATCCCAGAATGCCACCTGACCTTTTGCAGTGCTGCATCAGGGAGCTGTGCCAGCATCAGGACACCTGGGCCAAACCAAGGACACGGGCTCTGGGAGTGACTGTGCCTTGATGTGGTCATGAGCAGCCCCATGTGGGGTCAGTCCTGTAAATGCTGGCTGTGGTGACTCGCTCAATGTTGCGTGGGAGGTCACTGCCAGGGTGATGGCAGGCACCCAGGGCTCCACTATTTCGCCACAACAAGGTCAGAACTTGGTCCTTGTGGTCTCTGTGGGCAACACTGAGAAGGCATCACCCACAAGCACCAGTAAAGCTGTTAAAACCCAGCCCTTTGTGGGTACTGCACCACGTATTTCCAAGGAGTGCTAATGTAGGAATGGTGATCTTTGGAGAGAAAGGGTTCAGAGTGTGTGTGAGTGCATCCAGAGAGAGAAATAAATGCATCAGCTGTCCTGGCTGTCCTGCTCTCATTGGTTTGCCAAGCCCCTGCTCCAGAGGCACTGGGACTTCCACTGACTTGTTGCTTGAAAAGCATCTAAAAATTGTGCCCCAAAAGTACAACTAGATGAACACTTAGTTTTCTATTATCAAACTGCTATTTCTAGTAGTGGATATTAGCATGCATCAAACCATACATCCAACCATACATCCTTTAGCCAAGGAACCTGAATTGTTTTCAGAGAAATTACATGACTGGCGAATAACCATATGCTCATAATTACATTATTAACATACCACAAGCTCTTAAAGTACTGGGAGAGAAACAGTTCTGCTCATGATAAATTGTTTGTCTGATGCAAATACAAGCAAAATATATTTGTGCTTGACAAATGCTTTGCAAGCACAGAGGTGGGGGAAGGAGTGAGGGGAAGACAGAAGAGCAGAGAACCCAGAGCGATATTTGAGGTCGCTGCTTTCTTTACAAGTGAGCTCTGCAATTCATTCCCTGCTAAATTCTCCAAGTTTTATCTTAAAATTCTGAGACTGAAACTCAAAATGAAACCCAGCATCAAAGATCTCCAATTTTACAATAGCAGCATGAAAAGCTCTAAGTTTTGCATCATTGATTTTTAACTAAAGCCTCAGTTCAGCCCAGGTTTGCTCTAGAGTATTGTTAGCTGCAATGAAACACTAAAATTTACAATAAGCACAACTTATTTTGCAGCCACAATGAACTCCAGCTCAGAAGTGAATTTTGTGTGGTTTCCAGGTTAACATTCCAGACATCTGAGAAGACTCATCCCAAGCCTGTTGAGGTGAGGAGAGATCTGTGTGAGCTTTGTGGCAAGTCCTCAGAAAAGGACAAGGGCCAGCCAAGGCATGACTTCAACGGGGATTTGTGCTGTTGGAGAAAGAACTCACTCTGCTCTGTGCTGAGCTGCCCAAGAGGTGCAGGGCACTCTGAGCTGCCACCTTTCCCTATGTTTTCCACCACGCACCCACTTTTAACCACCCAAAAAGCTGCAGAAACGACCCCGCCACTGAAGCCAAAGCCCAAGGGGTAGCACCATGTACTCCCCACAGACATCAGCTGACCAAACCCACCCTCATTTCTCTCACCCTGGCTGGGATGGGACATCACCATGCCTCTCTGGGAGCCAGCAGCCTGGTGCAATGGGCCTGGGAAGCTGAGAGCTGAGGGCTCCTTAGTGCCAGCTGCCCCAAGCCCTGGCCTGGGCTCAGCCCTGGCAGAAGGCACCAGGAGTGTCCTGAGGGCCACCATCCCCTGTTGGCCATCACATGGGTGCTGCTGCTGGTGCCCAGCCCTTTCCCACACTCCCATCCTGGCTCCTGCTTACCTATCCCAAGGCAGAGCAACACCAAGAGCCCCAGCCACGTCCTCAACGCCAGCGCCGGTGGGGAGGCAGGCAGGCACATCATCTTCCTGTAGCTCCTGGGCTGGGAGGAGAGGGGAATATGGTTAGGGGCACGGAGCCTGGGGACTCACAGCACCCTCCACTGTGTCCCTCTCCTTCCTGCCTGCTGCCACCACCAAAAGCCCTGAGCGCAAGCCCAGCCTGCCCCGCTTCCCTCCCCGGTACCTGTCCTTTCCCTGGTCGAGCAGCACCGAGGCCAGCCCTGCGGCAGGGAGGAGGCAGGGGGCTCAGTGCCAGGCCATGGGGGCCTGGCTGCTGTCACAGGCTGCTGAAACACGCCCTGACAGGGTGCAGGGGGAAGTCTGGGCGCCGGCAGGCTGCTCAGCCTCTAAGTCACCTCACGCCGCCCACGGCTTCCCCGCGGGGCGTGTGTCAGGATGCAGCGCCCGCCGCCCCCATCACCCGCCGGGCTCGGCGCTGCCTCCATCCCTCGGGGATGCTCTGCGGGCTCCTCCAGCCAGGAGGCTGCCAGGCCGAAGGACCCTGCCTGTGAATGTGGCAGGCAGCGCTGGGGGCTTCGGAGGTTCAAATGCACGAACCAGAAAGTGAAACCCTGGTGCTGCTTCGGGAACAGCTGCATAAAATGATGGTTGAAACGAAATGAAATGCCCGCACCACCACTTCAGGGCCAGCAGGATGTAATCCATCAAGGAATGGATTTTCCAAAGAAAATTTAAGAAGGATTGCTTAGGCTGCACATGATGGATGTCATGTCTGAGCATCTAGACAGGGAGTAGGATGTGACAGCAGGGCCAGGTGTGGATGGTTGTGGTGTCACCAGAGAGCATCCACCAGCCCTGTCAAAGTGGAGGGAGAACTTGCCTCCCCAGCATTGTGTTCTGCCTTCCCCAGAAGGCACCCACTGCCCCCCCAAGGCCCTAGCTTTGGATGGGGCAGGGGAGAGACATGGACCATCCCTGCTTTAAAGCCTGGAAGGGCAGAGCCAGCACCAACCCTAGCGACCAAACAAAGCCAGGGCCAAACACAGTCAGTCAGGAGCAAATCCTGGGCAGAAAAACAAACCACTTAGTACATAAGAGCCCGAGGGAGTAAATGCATGCTAAGTGATGTAGATTTGCACAGATACTGCAAACCCTCCTGCAAAATAAAATAAACCCTGGTGTAGTGGAAGGGGTTACAGTGTAACGGGTTTTATTTAGCTGTAATAATCACAGCAAGAGGGTTGCACACCAGTGAAAACCCAGTATTCTTCAAGGAGAAAATAAATGCAAATACAAATCAAGAGTAAAATAATTTATTTAAATGCAGATTCCTGGTTTGCTGGTTTAAATTATTTTGACTTAAATGAAATGCAACCTTTTTATCAGAAACGATTTGCCGCTACATTGCTCCAGTTTTTCTTCAGTACAGGTTCCTTGAATTAGATATATTAGATGGACTGGGTTGAATTACAAATCAGAATTTTATTTTGACATAATTAAAACGATGGTATTCTGTAGAGAAATCAAATGCAGGTTATAACATTTCTGCAGAGAGAAAATCATTGTGTGTGAAATGGCTGAGAGGAGTCTGTTATGGAGTCAGACAGGCACTTTCTCCACTGCAGGGTTTTGAGTGCCTGTGTTTTGGGCTGTGATCTAAATCCTGTGCATTGGTACTCTGTCCATGCATTTTCCACCAGCATTGTTTGCAAATGCAGATGACAGTAGCACCATGAGTTTACGTGGAAGTGTTTCCATGGTGCTCAGAGAAGAAAAAAGTGTTATTAATAAAGTCAGCCATACACAGCTTCCCTAAGTCATAGCCCCAGCTCTCAGGCAGGGACTGCCTCTCTGTGAGTCAGATGGAATAAACTTTCTCCTGTTATCTAATCATGAATCCTTATCATTACAGAGTTACTGGCAACCCTGTTACAGCTGTAGAGTTCATCACCTCATTTTCATTTCAAATTCAAGCTTTTTTTTTTTTTTTTAATACATATCTCTGCCATTAGCATATTACAACTAGCAGGAAACTCCAGCCTGTTACTGGTTTGCATCTGCATTTCTTCCTCAGGACTTAAGCCTGACCCTGCTTTTGGATGAGCAGTCCCAGAGAAAGTAACTGAGCTCATCAGCTGCCAGACTGTAGTAAGGAAGTACCACAGCCCCTTATGACACACAGAAGAACCTGGACCAGCTAAGGCTGCCTAAAGTTTAGACAGATTTTAGTTTAGATAGACAGCTGAACTCCAGGTTGTTATTCTCACTCAGGGCTCCTTCTCTTTTCCTAGGTATTACAGTTCTTGGGACCTTCTCCTCCAGAGGTCTCCCTGATTGCAAGGAGACTGAAGTAACAGAGAGAGAGGAGCAGTCAAGTGCTTTGTTCTGCTTTGATCAGAGGCAGAAGTCATAATTTTTCCATCACTTAAAGCTTCCCTAAGCACATATCATATCCTTGATTCATGGAATCCATCAGTTCAAGGGAAGAGGTGTTAGGCATCTTTAGGATGTTAACAAAGTTGAAGGACTCCTACATACTGAAGTCACAGTGCAGAAGACACTGCTCTTCTGAGCACTGCAGAGAATAATAGAAGCCCACCAATTCACAGCAAAATCCCCACAGAAATAAGGTTTCTTGTGCACTTGATTAGGCCTTCAGCACTTCACGCCTATATGCTCCAGAAACAGTTTTAAATAGGTAGAAGTACTGCAGAAGAGAAGCTAAGATTTAATAAGAAAGGATGGTTAAATTCTGCTAAAAATATTTACTGCAGGAAAGAGGAAGATGTGAGAGCATCACACAACTACGTTTTTCCATTGCTTTCACAGAAAACCATTAGGGAAAAAGCAGAAAAGACAAGTGAAATTTTGCAGCATATGTGCTGTGTAGAGGAAATTAATTTCAGTAATCAGCACTTGCGGTAGGAATCCTTTGCACTCAAAGGGAAGTCTTGTCAAACTCATTGCTGCTAGCGTGCTCCTGTAGATCCACTGACATCACCAACTTTTTCCACCTCTGCAGAAACGCACTTCCAGTGCAGTCAAACATCACTACTTTGAACATTCACTGATTGTCAAGAACATACAAAAGAACGCCAACCTCCCTCTCTTTCTCAATCAACATCTCAGAGAACTATCAGAAAGGTTAGAACTGTGTAAACAGTAAACCAAAACACAGCTCCTACTCTCCACTGAGGATTCATAACCACATTCCCTCCTACAGGCCTGGGATACCTTTCACTGTTTTCAAGGTGAGCAGACATTCTAATCTGTGTTAAACTGAACTAAAAGCACATCTGCATGATTTTAATACCAAAATATTCAGTGTGAATGGGAAGTATCCAGGATATATTTCCAGAGATGTACATCACCAAAATATGGTTGTGCAAAGGCCCTGAAAACATATTTGTCAGAGAAATGATCCCAGTGCAAAGCAAAATAACATTTAGGGATATTTTAGAGATATTTTAGGGATATTTTTTCATAAAATCATAGAATTAGGTTGGAAAAGACCTTTAAGATCAATTGTTAACCCAGCACTTCTGGGTTTAGTCCACCAATAAACCACATTCTCAAGCACCATGTCTACATGTGTTTTGAATACCTCCAGGGATGGAGACTCATACCCTGGGCAGCCTGTTCCAGGGCTGGATTATCCTTTTGGTGAAGATTTTTTTTCTGATATTCAATCTAAACCTCCCTTGCCACCACTTGAGGCCATTTCCTCCTGTGCTGTCAGCATTTGCTGGTTCCAGTACCACCACATGGAATGCAGGGTGTGTGGAGTAATGAACTGAATTCAGCTGGTAATACTCATCTCTTTCTCAGTGGAATTATATGACAGCTTTTCTTTCTTTTCCTGAAAGAGAAGGGCAGAAAGCAACCTTACCAAAGTTGTCCCAGCATCCTGAGAAGTTAGGCCTTTCACACAAAGATTGATGGTCTCCTATGAAATATCAATAACAAAATAAAATAACTTTGTGAAGTAAGAAGAAAATCCAACGGTTTCAGGTTACAGTAAATCCCTTTCATCTTACAAAGGAAAATAACAATAACAAAATTCCTACAGCTCCAGAGGCTTCTTGTTTTTGTTTTTCCCCCTAGCTCTCCCCGACCTTCAGACTCTAAAACTGGCAAGATTTGAAGAAGTCGTCTTTGTCTTGGCACAGATTGGAGCACAAGCATCATCTTGTTTATAGATAAAAAAAAAGAAAGGGAGGGAGGGAGGGAGGGAGGAAGGAAGGAAGGAAGGAAAAGGAAAAGAGAAAGAAAGAAAGAAAGAAAGAAAGAAAGAAAGAAAGAAAGAAAGAAAGAAAGAAAGAAAGAAAGAAAGAAAGAAAGAAAGAAAGAAAGAAAGAAAGAAAGAAAGAAAGAAAGAAAGAAAGAAGAACAGATGGTGTGCTTTGGTGACATGGTATATTTGAAAGCACAGGTAGCATGTCTGGTGTGCCATGGTAAATCAGGAGTGGTCAAGAAAGTTTAAAAAAATCTTCTGAATTCAGAAATAGAGAGGGGGTAATGTGAGAAATTAATCTCAGCAACACAAATGCAAAATGCACCAACATTGTTTGACGAGGGCAACTTTGACCCGATTACTGCCTGGGTGGCTGTTTGATTTTTACTGCACAAAGCACCGGGGCTTCTTGACAAAATTCCTTAATAATCTGGGCTTAGCCTTCCTCAATTACCTCACAGCAAGGAACCCACTGGATTGCTGTCCTTTGCTGTAGTCAGGCATCCCTGTTTGTGCAACCACCATGCTCACAACAGTCCAGGCAGGAAAGAGAGCCAGGTCTGGCACCACAGCTGCCCTCATCCACACCCTTCCTCCAGGGTAACTGCAAGCTCTTCCCTTGTAGCAGAGGTGCTCATAAAGGAGGATGGCATCCCCTGCGGTTTCCAACCCCGTGGGTGATGACAGAGCTGCGAACACACTGGTTTCCCTCACAAAAGCAGGATGGGCTGCCTGCAATGGTTGTGCCAGGGAGTCACAGCCCCTGGCAGCACCAGGCTGGCAAGAAGACACACGCTGATTTTTACTGGTTTTAATATTCCCACCAACTATTTCAGCACACGGGCAGCTCAAACTTTGCGTCTGGCTGTGCTGAGACTTTAATTACTGTTTGTGCTGAGTGCATTGCAGGTTTTGCCGGCTCATAAGGGGCTGTGAGCCTTTGTCCCGTTTTCACAAGCAGTTTAGGCTGGCAGGGAACGGCAGCTCTGTGCCTGAGATGGCTTTATCCTGACTACCTTTTTTTTGTTTGTTTTGTTTTTTGGTGGTTTTTTTGGTGCTGTTACATGGAAAAAATGTAAATGCAACCAGGAGCGAGCATTCAGAGCACATTCCCTGCCCCGTTCCCCCACCCAGCCTCTCCCTGCAGGCAGGGCACCTGCGCTCCCTGCTCCGGGCGCCAGCAGCGCCGGGGTGCAGCTGAGGACAGCCGCATCCCTGGAAAGCCTGCCTAATCAGGCATTTTGCTATTTGCCACAAGTGACTGCATCAAGGGGAAGGTGATTTTCGGGCTGTTTCCCATCCAGGACTGTATTTCCCTGTGTTACCCTTGCATTCACTGGGGAAAAAGTGTAAGGTTCCGAATTGGCATCAGAGTGGATCACACAGAGGCAAAATCTGAGGACCTGAGGTCCTGGAGGTTTTACAGAGATCCATGGACATTCACACTGTCCTAATCATGAAACCACAGTGACAATGAGAAACTGACACGGTGCAAACATAAGCATGTAAATATTTAAGCCTGTGTGCCAAGATGATGACATGTGGATAAGAAAATGCACCAGCAATAGGAATGAATCAAGGTGTGAAGTACCGTGTTGGAGAAGCAACACTGTGGATCTGCCTTCTCCGTGAGGTCTGCTGGGCATTTGTCCTGTCAGCTTGAGGAATCTGTCAATATGCTTAAGGACTGACAAACTGTAAGTGTGTTTTCCTCATCAGAATGTTGTTTTTGATTTTAGTAATCCACAGCTGATTCCCATGATGCTTGGTTTCTAAGATGCAGGCTTACAAAAATCCCAAGAATTACTTCCATACACTTGATCAGAGGCAGGGACAAATCTCACCCCTGAACATTTATCCCTCAGTGCCCCCTTGGAATCTGGTTCAACATGCTAACCCTACAAAGAAAAAAAATTAAACAAACTTGCTTTTCTTGGCCATCTTTGTGAGTTCCATTGATTTACTGGAACCAGCATCAGGACGTGGTGGACTGAGAAAGAGAGAAGGAGATATTGACAAAAAATGGGCATTAAATCAGCTCCAAATATTACATATCATTTCACCCAAATCATTGTGTTCANAAATTTGCCCTAAACCAGTACAAAGAGTGAAGCTAACTAAATCACCCCTGGTGCCCACAGGAGCATGTAATCAAGGAATTAATTAGAACCAATGAGCATGCTGCTATCTTGCAGCACAGCTTCCTACCTGCAATTTTCCCATATGGACAAGCACCATATTTGTAAGTGTGAATGCCATTCTGACACGGATTTGTATATAAAATGCAACACTGTTTTCAATGGAAATCATGCCCAAAAAGCAGAATTATACGCTCTGTTAAAAGCAGAGTTGAAAGCACTACATGTAATCAGCGCTGCTAGGCATTGTTGTCCTCTGCTTTGGCTGTGGATAGGCTTCATTTTAAAAATTTAACCTGCTGGGGTGATTATTTTTTTTGCATCAGATATGGTTTAGACAGATCTAGTAAAAAATCCACCAAAAAAAGAAGAAAAGAAACATGTATTTCTACCACTAACAGTAAGAAAATAAAGGGTTTTTTCCTTTTGCTGATGCTGTGATTGTAATATCCTTATTGGGCTCTGGCTTGTTTCTGTCTTGGAAGAAGAAGTTCAATGGTCAGAAGAGCATTGTCAGGGCCCCTGCTTTTTCCAACCCTTTGAAAAATTATGCCCATATGTGTGTTAGGAAAGATTAGCTGGTTTCATTTTGCATGTGCTCAGGAGAGGGATCAGTACAGAAAACCACCAAAACTTCCATCTGCAGCAAGGTTGTGCTGGCAACCCACAGACTGGCCACTGTTCATGTTGGAGCAGTTTTCTTGCCAAACACAACATTTCTTGGCAGATTTGCTTTCTTAGAGACAGCTATGTATCTGCCCTTGCTGATGCATCAGCAGACATAGCTCACTGTAGTGTACACACAGATCAGACAGCAACATGGGAAGTGCAAATTCAGGGCTTTCAGGAAGCAAAGTTTGGGAGGACTCAATTCCAGAAACCTGCCAGCTTGACATTTGAAGGTGGGAGGGGGAGTTCAGGAGAAAACAAACAAAAGCAAAAGCCCCCAAAACCTAAAACAAGAACCAAGCCTGAAAACATTCAGAACCTCAAACCTAAATGTGGTGTCCAGCTTTGGTTTGTTTCTTTTCCATTTGAACGTAAAGAGAGTAATTTTCTGTAAATGTGATCCTTGGGGTTTCCCCTTTTAAATGGGTATCACAATTTTTTTAATGGAAACCCTCAGACTGCTGGGGCATGGGGGGCTTTGAGTTGGATCTGCCTTTCTTCAGAGGCCACATCCACTATCTGTGAGGCTCAGGTGAGGCTGGCTGGACAATACAGCTCCTCCATCAATGTAGGAGGAACATGATTGCTGTCAGAATGTAGGAAGACAATGTATCTTGTCTTCCACTTTGGGCAAAGACTGAGGGGAGGCCCGAGATCTAAATACGCTCAGGAGAAGCTGCCAGGAGAGACAAAGCAATTCCACAGCACAGGTGCTGTGTTTGGCTTCTTCAGCAGATGTGCTCACCTTCCTCTTTTTCTTGGCTACACTATGGCAAGAACTCATCCTCAATCAAACTCCTCTTACTCTGTATTTTTCAAATGGCAGAGGACAAGCTGGGAGCAAAACACGTTATAGCTGCTGTCTGCATATGCAAGCTTGCACTTTGTGCTGCTGCTTTTTAACCTATTTCCCCTATTCCCGTCCTCGGTGCCATCAGTTCTTCTCCTCCTGGAGCCTGAGAAATCTTTGCAGTGACTTAGCCCTTCAAATCTGACCAAATCTGATTACAGCTTGTTTTCTCGCTGCGTAAACAAGATCACCCCTTTGAGGAGCATCATTAATAACCCCTTTCCACCCAGCTCACTTCCCTTGAGGCACAACCTCCTGACATCCTTTCCTTAGGTAAATCCTTACAATGCTCACATTAATCCCCTGGTTCTCCAGCTTAATGGCTTTGCCTGTAAAGCACTGTAAGTGCTGCCTTACTGAAGTCCACTGTCTACATAGTCAATTATCTTATCAAAATAGACCTACTAAGATAGCCAGGCATGAGATAGCCTTGGTAAACTCATTTTGCACTTGATCTCATTTCCCATTTACTGAGGTCAGGCTAGTTGGCTGCTTGGGGATCCCAGCTTACACAGCTCTCCAGCCTTAGTTTCTTAATGACACCAATGACCTTTCCTACTGGTGGAAAGTCTCATCACTGGACTGTGCTTTCACACTTCAGTTCCTGAACAGGGCAGTTATATTGCCCCTATTTCCCCTTATTACCACCCTCACCCTTTTCAGCAAGGAGTGCAAGCAGCTCTTCTGGTTTGCTTTCTCCTGGCCACAGCTCAAGGCTCTGAGGGGTTCCTCATAGCCAGCCTTGTTTATGGCTGGACACAGTAATGTCAGTCCAAGCGTGGCCCTGCAGGTTTCACTATCACAGCCAGAACTACTCAAGCCATGCATGAGCAGCTTACATCAAAGCAGCTGGCATGTCGGGGATACTCAGTGGAAGAAAATCACAAGGCTCTGGGGACTGAGGACAGGATAAGCAACATTTCACTTTCCAAGCACTGGTCCCAGTGCAAGCAGGTGACTGAACAGCATGAACAGCATGCAAAAAGGTCTCACACTCCTCTGCCTCTTACAGCTCCCCAGCTTCTCCAGTGCGACGGCGGTGCTGACAGACCGGAGACCAACACATTTCCCACACCCAGCAAATGTCTGGGCTGACACAAAGCCGGAGCCCTGGGCTCATGCTCTTGTCACATCCATGTCAAGCAAGGAGCTGTCCTGTGCTCCTGCTGCTGTGGGGCTGGGGTAGAGCACAGGGATGGGGTCTTTGATACAGGATGAAAGCACAAGTGTGATTTTCTCCTCTGCTCCAAGCAGAAGTGATTGCTCAGAGGCAGTGCAGAGCCACTGCCATTGGAGAGGTATGGTATAGAAGCGTGCTCGCGATGGTTAGATGATATATCTCTGGAGACAGGGTTGCTCATGGAGCATGTGCTTTATTCTCAAGGGTCGTGGGTGGTAGAGTCTGCCATCAGCTGCCAGCCCAGCTGATGGCGTGGTTCCAAGAGGGTTCCAAGAGAGAGAATTTCCTGTTACAGTATGTTTTATCTTATTCTGTGTTGAATATTCTATTTACAGTGACCAACTGGTGTGAGACACAAATCCTATAGAATTTACATACAGCCTATGAGAACTACTAGATTTGAATAAGGCACTACCTTCTTATGCTAATTTCTATAATCTTTTCTTCCTGCCTGGCCTGCAGACCCCTTTTCTGCCTGGTCACTGGTATTGCTCAATATCCTGTCCCCTGGACTGGCATCCCTTCCCATATCAAAAGTGACCGTCATTTCTACCTCACCCACCGGCCCGATGTTCTCCGAACCTACTGCTAAACAATCATATTTATAAGGTTTCCCTGTATCACCGTCCCCAACAGTATGGATCACAGCAATTCTAAACCTACAAGAAGGGCAGAATCCTTATTCCCGTGCCTCTCTCTGTCTCTTGGACTTATTTTCTTAACTTTCAACAGCATGAAGTCTGACACCACATCAAATATGCTTAGGTTTTTTCCCCCAAACCAGATTCTCTTACACTGTCTCGCAGCTTTCTGCAGCCACACGCCTGGCAGATCAGTGGCCATGTCCTCCTAGACCTCAAGTGCTGTCTCCGTTTTAAGAGCAAGAGGTTTCACAGTTAGCAGCTTCCTTTGCCTAGTGATTGCTGTCAGGAGCTTGCCTGTCCTTTCTGCTGGACCAGGCTCATCCTGGGAGCACACCAGGGGACTGACCACAGCATCAGTGTCTTTGGTGATCCCTCTAAAGCCTTCTTTGCCCTGAGAGTTTGGGTACATGCACAGGGCAAGGGTTAAGCTGGAAGAGCAGATGACACTGCCAATGTCCTTGCTCCTCCTTCCAGGAGGACTCTTCCATGCATCAAAACAATGTTACCACTGAATTGCATCACACAAAGCACGTAAACAGAGAAAGGAAACATAGGCAGATATTTTTAAGCCTTGTCAGACCAGTGGATAAAATAGAGCGTTCAGTGATGTTGCTCACATGTTCCTCTTCCGTCACAAACCAGCACTTCCCAATTCTCTGAAATTCAATTCATGAAGAATCAAATGCAGAAGTAATGTCTCAAATGTCGAGCTTTTTGCTGTTCCTAAGCCCTTTCTCATGAATTCTCATGCCCTTTTGTTCTTCTGGTATATGTTCAAAAGGAGGAGTCTTTCCCAAGAACAGCAGTATTACAGAGGGAGCTGGTGATGAAATAGCCACAAGAGAAAGACAAGAAAGAAGGCCCTGATCACAACCCAGCATCTAAGAAATCCCTGTGGTGGAATATAACCACCCAGTCAAGCAACTCAAAGCCACGACGGGGCTTTTCCTAACCTATCATACATACAATTTTGCCTACTCTCAGTTTAAATCATTCAAGCTCAGGAAAGTCATCCTTCAGCCTGCCAGATCCTGGTAGTATAAGCCCTCCCCAATAAGCTAATAGGAATTTCTGAGCAACATTCCCATCCACCTGCTTTCCTAAACTTCAACTACTGCCTCCAACTCTTCCTCCCTCAAGCTTAGCTCTTGTGCCTGTACACAACCCATGACCTCCTCAGACATCTTGAACACACTTGCTGGCAGAAGAAAGAGAAGCCTTACTCACCAACCTTGTTCCTTTCTCATCCTAATTTTTACACTACTTCTATCCTTGCAAAACCAGGAACCTCAGCAGAGCTGAGACTGGAGGGCTGTGATTTCTATCCCAGAAAACTGAGCTCCTTCTCCTGCAGCTGTTCTTCATTTTCCTCACACCTGGCACATCTTTTCTACACTGGGGACTGCAATCATGTTCCCCAGACTGTCTGTTTTCCCACAGAAAGGAGGAACCAGCTCTCAAAGCAGGAAAGCATATGTAACACTTCAAACATCGTTGCTTGCACAATGCAGGAGGAGCATCTCTGTTTCAAAACCTACGGCATGACGAAACCTTCTCACCCCCCATCGCTAAGCACCACATTCCATTAGGCTTTATTTTCATCGGCAAGTGCCAGGGATTGCCCAGTTTAGCCTGTTGGTGCTGCAGGGTGAGTTGAGAGTGGTTGTAAGGCAGGATTGATGGGCCCTTCTGCTTGCTGGCATGTCATGCCTCTGATGGGTTCCCCTCCACCCTGATACTCCCTGAAAGGATAGGGATTCAACTGCCAGCAGCTCCTGCAAAGAAATCACCTGAAGGGACAACAACGCAGGCCCTCAGACGCTGCCACCATGCAAGCGGGGAACAGAGCGCCAGCACACGATCCAAAATGAAAATGTCACTTGATTCACAGCGAGGAGCAACCAGCCTGTCAACCCTGGAGCTTCACATCCACTGCTGCAGCCAGATACCAGATCCATGAGAGCTCTCTGGGATTGCTTCACGGATGTTCCCAAGCTCAAAAGCAGGATTTGGAGTGTACTAGGGAGGTCCCCGCCCACACTATCCCATTTACCAACATGTCAGTTATGAACCTGATGAAGGGGCAGCAAAGATGAGTTTGCAGTTCCATTTCATAGATGTGTACAAGGGAAAGGTGATCACAGTCCAGGAGATGTTCCCTGTGTCCCTGACCTTGCTGGTTGCCCCAAGCTGGCATTGTAGTGCCTCTTTCTGTGGTAAGGCAAATATCCTGCTTATCTTCTGCCCTGCAGAATTATAGTTATTTGAAACAGTTAGACTCTGTTGTACTTTTTATACTTTTGTTTTTAAATCTGTGTTAAAGATGGCTTTTGAAAGCATCACGAGGAGAGCAGTAGGTGCCACAATGAGGAGAACACACAGATTTTCCACCATTTCCCTTTTGCCCTGGAGAGTGAGTCAGGCCTACTCTTGGACAGTTTGCGGAAGAAGACAAAACCTGGAAAGAACGAGGCTGGTATTTCTGCAATAACTCTGTTTTCTTCAGTAAGAGACCAAAGTCGAGTATTCCCTTGAAACTCAGTTGCCCAGAGGCACCTCTGGTCCTGCAAGGGCATCCTGCAAGGGTGAGTGCTTCCCTTGCACAGGCAGGCAGGGTCACACACCACTGCCCTGCCAGGGCTCTGCCCAGGCTCACACAGACATCCAGACCTCACTTGCTGCCCCTGCCTTGAATGCCCCTGTTACAGAGCATTGTTATTTACTGGCCAGTGACAGACACTTGGGGACTGAGAACTGGGGTAAGCCCAGAAATATTCCCCACTCAAAAACAAAATGGAAAAAAAAAAAAAAAAAAGAACCTTGCTGTTGTTACAGAGAAAAAAGTGCTATTAAAAGAATGAGAGACTGGTAAGAGTTTGGCACTGGTCCAAAATGAACATATTTTTAGGGCCCAAAAAGATTCTGTGGAAAGTCTGAGGGGGCAAAGAGAAGATGAATAGGGGAGGTAAAAAATTAAATTCCAGGTGTGCCTTTACAGTCCCATTTTGGGGACAGCTGTAGGATCTAGAACAGGGACACTGATGTGTTTAAGTGCACCATGCATTTTTAATGTTCACTTTTTTTCTAACTCCTGCCCTGAAGGCCTCATGTAGTTCTGAGGAAATGTCCTACAGGGACTCAACCAGTTTGTAGCTCCAGTGCTGCAGTGCTACCCTTCACAACCCCCTTGAATAGCAGCCCTCAACCCTGAGCTCATCTAGAAAGGCACATTTTTTTAGTCAGGAAGAATTACCCTTTTTTTTTCCAGATGAATGTGAAGGAAAATTCTAAGTCTTAGTGAGTGCTAACCACAGTGTCCAACACATTGCAGGGGCAAGTCAGCAAGCTGCTCCAACATGGTACTTTCCAGAAGGCATATCCTGGCCACTGGTGCACAGAAGCCTAAATTTTCATTAATAAAAGATATAACAAATCCCCCAAAATTGTGCAACATGGTAAGTCTAACTCTTTGCAGTGCTCAGCATCAGAAGGCCATCTTTGCAAAGGGGGAGAATTGTGCCCACCTCCCCACACCACAGTCTGAACCAGGGGAATGCTTCCCCGCAACACCTTGGAGATGGAGGTGCTCCCTGATGGAGAATGCTCTCCTCACCCATTTGTGGACATCCCATGGGACTCACACACAGAGATCACTTTGGGATCAATGCATCCCTTTGAGCTTGAAGACTGCTGGTCTCCTCACTCTTGGTTTGCAGGCTCCTGCTGAAGGTTCCTGCTGCTGGATCATTATCTGCTGTCTGTCTGCAAAGGAGCCTTCAACACTTTGACATCTCTTGGATGTCACTTAACTGCATTGCACATCATGTTTTCATTTTTTAGGAAGCTGAGAACTCAGGAAGCTGGAAGCAATCAAGAGAACCAAACATCTCAGCACCGCAGGCAATTTTTTGCCAATGTAGAGATGTTGTCCCATCTTCCTTCTCTTTTTGAGGAGCCCTGTGACTTTGCTCTCTGCTCCTCTGTCCTTGAGGCTGGAGCAGAAGCCATTCCTCACAGACAACCATTCTGCAAGACAAAAACAGGAGGGGTTTTCCCTCTCACAGGCCCAAACCTTAGGAGCAAAAAAACCCCGCTTTGCTTTTGAGCACTGCACAAACCTGGGTAAATTCAGAGCTATTCTAGAGAAAATAAAATGAAGCAGAGAAGCAGAAAAGGTCATCAGGCACTGCTGGCAGTGTTGGAACATCGACAGCTTCTTTTCCCACTTCCTTTTCTGTTACTATTTCTTCTGCTAGATCCTTCTCAAACTCCACATTTGCAGCTGGGCATAGAGGAGGAGTGGCTCTAGGAATGAACACGGCATGATGAAGCATTAAGGCCACCAGGGCTGATGCTCCCATGCAGACCTGTGCTCTCAGCTACCTGGATTCCCCCAGGGGCCCCTCCAAGCCCCCCACTCTGACTTGCCCCCAAATTCCCCAGGGACTCTGCTCTGCTCTGACCCAGCGCTACATTTGTGATTGCCCTGAAATGCCCCAAGGCTGCAGCTCAAAAACTACCACCGCTTTCTCCCATAGGCACCAAGGGGGAAATTTTTGTTTTTCCTCCTTCTAAGAGGTGCTGGTAGCTTCTGAGGTGGACAAAGGCTCTGGAGACCTGGTGTGGAGGTGATCGCTAGCTGGTAAAAATGTTCAGGTTCCACAAGTCCAACCCCAGCCGTGCTCAGTCCTGTTTCTTGCTCCTGTGTTGTGCTCCTATCCCTTCCTCATCCACTGACTAGACTCCTTCAGCCACCTAACCACCACCAAAAATAAAACCAAAGGATAAAGCAAGGCAGTGGGATCACAGGGTGCCTCAGGACATTGCATCAAGCAGCACCTCTGTACATAGCAAAGATCAGCCCTGCTTTGGGATGCGCTGGGGTCACCAGGGAGCTGATCTGGGCCATGCTGAGGTTGTGGGGAAGGCGTTGCCCCCAAACACTGAAGGAGGTTGTCTAGAGAAGGGGAGGCTCAGGGTCACCTCATTGGTCTCTACAACTCTCTCCTCTACAGTCCCTTCTACCATGCCTACAGCAAACAGCCTTAATCTGGGGCAGGGGAGATTCAGACTAGGTATTAGAAAAAGTTTTTCATAGTTAGGATGATCAGGCATTGGAATAGCTTGCCCAGGGAGTCATCACCCCTGGTGGGTGTCTGGATGTGGTGCCGGATGATGGTTTTGTGGTTAAGGGATTAAAGTGATTGTGCTGAGTGGATGATTGGACTCTGTGATCTTGAAGGTCTCCGCCAACCCTGATGATTCAGTTGGAAATGATGCAACTTTAAATTTTTTAATGTAACTTTAGTCAGGGGTTTGTTCGCGTTTGCCATGGGGGAGGGGAATTGAAGTTTATCCCTAAAAGATTCTGTTCAAAGAGGCTGGGTGAGGTCTGATGAGTTTAACATCTACAGATTGGGAATTGCCAGAAAATACACAGGAAGTAAATGAACATTTATGAACATTACCCTGGATGGGGTCAGAAACAGGTGGTCTGGGAAAAGATTGATAAGAGAACCAGAGAATGAGGACCTAATCAGCATCAAAGGTGAAGGGATCAATAACCAACAGGAGATTGAATACTAAGAGTTGTGTAATTTAGGACCAATGAACGTTGTTATAGATACATGTTATGATATTGGCTTTTCGCAAGTATTAAGATGAATGTTATATGTGTAGTGAATGTTATATGTGTAGTGTCAGAATGACTCTGCTGTATAGTTCTGTTTACTTAGACACAGTAGTGGGATAGCTGATATATACCTGTGCTTGTAATTGAACTGTCTGTTTGGTTGGGATAACTTCCAATGAACGTGTGAAGAGGACCCTGCTATTGATATCCCCAATTATCAGCACCTGCCGTCTGAAGAAAGCACGGACACAGCCCAAACTGGAGGAGATAAGGAAACTACAGCCAAGGAACACGCATGCTCTAAAAAGGCAGACCCAAGGAGTGGCCATGCAAAACTGTTCTTAGAAAAAGAGGAATATGCATCACACCCTATGCATATGCAACAGGCAGATGTAACAGAAAAAATATTTAAAGGGTCCCTCAGAGGTATCCAGGCGTGCTCTTGGCTCAGTGCCAAGACACCCGGTCGGCCAAGGTACCAGGTCGACCGTATTAACCTTGTGCTTGCTTTCTGTCTCTTATTGTCTTTTTATTAAACTCTTTAAATTCTACCAGGAAAGTGAACCTTCGTTTTTCACAAACGTGAATGTCTTTAGAGTTTTTTAATGTATAAATAGGTGAAAAGTCTAGTAAAGAACCATGTATGGTGGAATGATTTTCACTGCGCAGCCCAGACATGCGTGGATGAAATAATTTCTACTGCACATCCTACTCACAGCCAGGATAAAGTAATGCCGTGATTTTCTAACTGAAAATATGTCGTCAGAGAGCTCCTGTTTTTCCCGCAGTTTCAGGAGCAATTCTGTGGTTCTTTAAGGGGGCAGGCACACGGGCAAAGATTCCTCGCAAACGCTGGAGGCTCTGCTCAGGCTGCTGCAAGGAGGGGAAACATAATCCAATACTGAAGAAAGCCCTCCCAAAATGTCCCCAGCGCAGACACGGAGTAGGATCCTGCTCAGCCAGGAGGAGGAAGGGGCTCCTCATTCAAGAGAAATGCTATCAGCGCCTTTTTTTTTTTTTTTTTTTTTTTTTTGAAACGAAACAGTTCGTTTCCACGCGCCGCCGTCACTCCCGTTGTGACAGTTTCGATTCCGAGGGCTCAGCCCGGCTCTCCTGAGGGCAGCCCCCACAATGGAAGCCGGCCAGCCCGCCCGCCTGCGCCGCTCCGAGCCGGCCGCGGTCGGCGGGGTCGGCGAGGAGGAGCCGAGCCCGGTGACACCATCCCGGGAGGCCGCGCAGGGACGGCCCGAGGGGAGCGGCCCGGGACGGGTTAAACAGGCCGGGCCGAGGGTTGAGCAAGCCGAACCGCGCCCCGTGGGCCGGGGCCGGTTCCCGTGGGCTCCTCGAAGTTGCCTGGAAGCGGTGACCACGCTGGCTGCGCTGGCGGCGATCGGGGGGCTCGCTATGTAAGTACGCGCGGGGCCCCGGCTCGGGCGGGCCTTCGCCGCTACAGCTTCTCACAAGCGAAAAGGAGAAGCGAGCCCTGACCTGGGGAGAGTTTGTGGGGGAGGGCGCGGTTGATATTTCATGGCTGAGGTACTCGCGGGGCGGGAGCGCTGCGTGTTTGAGCACCCTCTGTTGTAGCCTGCCCGCGGAGCAGGGCCGGCTGTCACCGCCATTGCCTGGCCCTGCCAAAGCCGAGCAGGTCAGCCAAGCCTTACCCCATACCCCTTTACTTTTGTACCTCAAAAGTACAGCCTCGCCTTACGCCACAGTACAAAAGCTGCTGGGTGCTGATCTGAGCTGCTCATGCACTCTAAAAGGTGGAGAACACGGTTGTGGTCACATATCCCGCACATGGTTCAGCAGTCCTGCCCTTGGTTTTTGGTCTTTGAGCCGGGTATGATATGCAGCGTTATCCTGGGCTGCTGCCAGCATCCCAGCAGGACATCTCCAGGTGCCCCTGGCCCAGGGCTGGGCTGCCTAGGAGGTGTCACACATTTACCCACGGTAGGTGCACAGGGTCCATGTGCTGTGAAGAAATACATCCTCTGAGTGAGACTCATGTGCCAGGCAGGGTATCCAGCCTGCTGGAGCTTAAGTAGGACAAGCCCATACTGAACTGGGAAAGATTTAATTCTCATTCTCCCTTTTTTCCTTAGTGTCTTCTACATTGAAGTAGTCGTGGGACGAGGAATGTGTCCTAAGCCAGTGAAGAACTATGTGGCATCCATGGTGCTGAGTGCACTTGGTGACACGCTGGGATTTTACAACGGGAAATGGGAGTTCCAGCAGAGTGGCCCAGTCATCCACAAGGAGCTGGAAGATATGGGGGGACTGGGCAAGATGACCATCCGAGGTTGGAGACTCAGCGATGACACCGTGATGCACTTGGCTACGGCCGAAGCTCTGGTAGCTGCCGGGAAAAACCCAAGTTTACCACATCTCTACTCTCTGCTTGCAAGGAACTACAAGGAGTGCATGAATGACATGGAGGGCAGATCTCCAGGTAACCTCTCCATCGTAGTGTCTGGGTAGAGCTGTGCTGTCACTCATGTCTCTCCTGCAGCTTGGAGCTGGGGCTGGCCCCGGCTCTGCTTTTGGCTGTTCAGAGTATTAACTGTATTTCACGTAGGGCAAAAGGGTTTCACACTCAGTGCCTGTTTCAGGATCAGCTAAAGAGAACAGAATAGGGCAAGCTGAAGTGGTTTGGGCTTCTCTGAACTAGATGAAGAAGATACTGTTTTGCCCACATTGACAAAACATTCTTACGGGTGTGTTTGAGGCCTAGCCTCAGCTCGGGAAGGGTGATGGCTTTTGCACTTGGGATTCCTACATTCAGTGGACAAAAAATGCACATTCAGTCGCTGTAATGCACACCCTGAGATGCTGTGTTAAAGCAACACATTTAAACAGAGAATTAATACAGAACTTCTCATCAGAAACACAACAAATTACATGTAAAATATATTTAAAGGCACAAAGATCCTTGCTTGGAATAATTACACTTATTAAACCTAAAGTCTGCTTGTTGCTAGCTCTACGTGCCTGCTTTCTGCAACTGGTCAGGCCAAAATCATCTTTTCTGAACCCTGTCCTTCCATCATCTCCCTTTTCTCTGCATAGACACAGTGGTGCTGAGTTTGTGCCACAAGCAGTGGGCCTGGTAGTATTCAGGAAGGGCACCTTGACAGGCTGTAGTAGCCAAGACATGTACAACATATCCCTGTGGTTTCTAGTTCACCCAGCCCTCCTGACCCAGCTCTCCCCTGAGGATTCCATCTGTCTCTGTGCTCATGGCCCAGGCTCTTCTGGATGCTTGGATTACATTTAAATTGGAGCTGCTTAGGCTGGGCCTCTAATTTGACCAGTGCAGGAAGCGTGAAGTATCCAGGAAACACTCAAATTCAGCAGTCCTGTGCAAAGTTTATACACTGAAATTGTATGTATTCTTAGACGTGCTTATTCGGAGTGGCCAGAGAATGTCAAGAGTGTTCTGTCTTGACATTAAACATGGGAAAGGCCAAATCTTGCCACTGAGCATACTGTATTAGAGCTGTGCATTTCCAAAATAAACCAGGTTGGAAACCTGAACAGGAATTTATTCTGCTTACCTTTCCACAGTGGGCTCCTATCCTTGTGTAAAGAACTAAATTATCAGTCTTCTTTTAACACCCATATTCCCAGTAGATGGAGTGGCCTAATTAATAAAATATTTAGGAAGGAGTAATGATGCTTCAACAGCTGAAGTTGGCAGATGAAACTTCCAAGAGATTCACTGCAGTTTTGGTGAAGCAGCATAGTTTAGTTCCCCCAGCCAAGATGGGCTAACCACAGCTGGCAGTGAGACTGCACCTGGAAGGATTTTCATTCTCCAACCTTGGTGACTAAAACCTACGATGAAACAAAGAACTTTAGATGTTAGTAAATAATATCTAAGGATAATAGGACACCTGTGGCATTCCTTCTGTGACTAAACTGAGCTGCAATATGCCCAAAAGAAGTTCCCATTTGGAAGTAAAGAATTTGAAAGCAAACTTAGTATGGACATTCAGAGGACTGACAAAGAAAGGTCAGATCATCTAGGTAGAAAAAGAAATACCCATTGTTTAGTGGGTCCAAAGACAATTTAACATCTTACAATCAGAATTGCTGCTGCTGCAGGTACAGGAAAGGCATTCAGCTCTGAGTTTAAATCCTGACCCTTAGCAGTTTAATTCCCACTGAAGGGAATAGCTAATCCATACCCTGAAAAGGTGTCTGCAGTCTGGAGTCTCCATGCCATATTGATAAATCCTAATGATAAAAGCTGCATGCCAATAACTTCTTTTGGCAGTTCAGAAGAAAAGGATTTTACTGTGAACATAACCCATGGGGGTGCTGTTCTGGCCTAAGTACTCACCAGGGAATTGCAGCCCTGAAGGCTGAGAATGGAAAGTTGCCGTTGGAACTTTTGCCCAACACAGAGATTTCCTTAGAGCATTGAGGGAAAGTCACATTGATGGCTCACACGAGGGAGTCCAGACCTGAAAACCCAAAGCTGCAGTAACAAAGGGATTCCCACAACGTTCTGAGTCATAGGACAGCCACAGCAGGGTCCCTCAGGGACACAGCCCCAGGAGAGAACTCTGGGGGTAGTAATTCAATGACAAGGTAATCCCTACATCCACTATTGCCATTTGTGATGTGCCACAGCCCCAAATTCATTGAACCCTGCAGATTACAAAGCCAGTGAATTAAGCAACACAAGCGTAGACATACTTCTTTTTTCATGGTATAACTACAGCACTTCTCCAGGAAACCTTCTGCTTCAAAATTGTGTTTTAGTCCTAGTCCTCTCCCTTTGGAATTATTTACCACTGTGTGGTTTGTTTAACTCACCTTTTTTTGTATGTACTGACCAACCCCAAACAACTGTTACTGTCTGTGTGCTTCAAGACTCTAGGTAAGTGGAATGAAAGCCTATCCCAAAAATTACATCCAGCTGTTCTTGAAACTTTTTCAGGTTGCCCTAAATCACACACTACTTTTTCCTTGTATTTCTTCTTTCCTTAGACCAGTACCATGCCTAGGTTACTTTTAATTTCCTGTTGTTAGTACAAAGGATTCCTAACCAGGATGTGAAGGCTTTCCGAAACAATTTCCTAATTCAAAAACTCCCTACAGCAGTTTTTTTAAAACCTGTTTTTAAAAAAAGACCTGATGTGATTCCAGCTTAGTCTTCCTAAATCGGCTTTCCAATGTTTTAATATTTTAACTGTTTAAAAGCATGAGAGATAATACTTCTAGACTTCATAAATCGTAGAGTCTTAGCTGTCGTACACTGCTTTGTTTTACACAATTTTTCCACTTTCAAGTTATCAGTAGTCATCTCCCAAAATAATATGCACAGGCTTAAAGCTGCAAGCAAACTGTATTGCAAAATAACCGGTCTTTCTTTCCATTCAGAGCCTTGTCATCTTCCTTTTTATTTTAGCTGCAATTAGTGCAAAAACAATCTCATTTTTTATCAAGGACTGAGGTGGTCTCAAGCTGCCCAGACATGTCCTGAAGAAATGTTTTTTCTCGAAGTTTCAGCAAGAGTAATCTTTGCTTTTGTTAGGCAGATTTTGACTTTAAGCTACTTTAGTCCCTGTGCTCTCTCCCCTCCCCCTTGCTTTCCTGGAAGAAGTTCTCTTTTACCAGAATATACAAATAGAGCAGTTGGCACAGCTTTTTTAAAACGTGGCTTTGTTTGACACATTCATTTTAATGTCCTTTTACAGATCATTGGGTACAATGCTTGGTATGCTGAGATTTTTAGAAAAAATGCCCCAGTTTTCTGTTAGTCATCATGAAGTTGGCAATTATGCTGATATCCCTCTTAACATTTTTGATACACAGCAGCCAGCACTGAATTAGTAAACTACATGGAATTTAGAGGCCTGATCATGTTTTCACATTGAGACATCCTAAAAGCAAACTCACAGGCACTTCAGTTAGATGTTGGTGGTGACCAGTCCCAGTAGAGCTGAAGACACTTGGCCCAGCATGTGACATTATTCCTGACAGTGGCCCCGTTAGTTATTTTTAGCATACGTCCAGAAGCCAGTCTTAAAGCTGCACATGGATTTGGAGATATTTCAGTTACAAGGGTGCTGTAAACACAGGTAAAACAGGCTGCCATAAACCAAACCCTACTGCCAAACATGTACATGGAAGTGCAGAAGCCAAGAGCTCTGCAGGGGACTTAGTGCAGTACCTGACTGTGATTAGCAAGGTCACAGACCTTGGTGACTGAGTTGCACCAACATGAGGTGAAATTGCTTGACCAAGCTTCTTCCTTGCTACTCTAGTCTATTAGTTTGACTTCCAAAGTAACAGAGCACCTGTAAGTTCATCAGCTGCCTGTCCCAGTGAGGGAACAAAGTGTAGGAGCAACAGTCTAGTTTTGGGTCTGTTGTAACAGCCAGCTGCTGCTGTTACCCTGTGTGTGTGAGAGAGGACTGAAAACCCTGGGGTTAGTCTGTTGAGTCCACCTTTGCCATTGTCCAACACATTCAAACTTAAATGAAGCTGCTTAAAACCTGCCTTGATTTACGTTCCTGCTGGAAAAGAAGTATTTCAGATTGGGCCAGAAAAGAAGACTACGAGAAAAAAGCAAGGCAGAAGAGAATCAAAGATAATTCAATGTTCCAAACCTGTTTCTTTTTTACACACAAGCATTTGGGCTTAGCTCTCAAAACATTTCACTGTCTTGACTGGGGAAGCTGGCTGGGCTCTGAAATCTGGGTGTGGTTTTTTTGTCCTATGAGTGTGTTGGACTAACAAGTGTTAGTCTGAGGAAGCAGCACTGGAAGAAGCAGAGCAATTTCTTTAAAAAGTAAATAGCAGAAATATGAATGAGATGGAGGTGGGCTTGCCTCATTTCTTATAGTCTTTCTGCAGTTACCCTCCAGGGGCAGTGTTTGGAGATGAACTAGTGAGCTGGACAAACCTTTGGTCTCACCTTGCACAGCTGCTCTTCAGCTTATGGAAGAGGAGTACAGTAAAACCAGTTAGGCAGACTGTGTTGAAGTCAGGTGCTACACTCAAGGCTTTCTGACAAACTGCAGCAAGGGAGAGCTGGAAAACATTTTCTGTCAGTGTATTTTCTATTAGTGAGGCAATGGGAAAGATTCCTGAGGAGCTTGTGTGGTCTCTGCCTTTAGGAGTCCTGTGAGAAAGCAGTTACCTAGGCTTGCCTTGTATCAAAGATCCTACAAACCTGTTTACAGAGAGAGAGAAATATCTAGGTATATGTGTATATATCTATTACTATGTATGTTTTATGGATAACACAAAATGTAAATATAAATGAGCAATGAAGTGTTTCCTACCCCCTAGACCTTTTAAGTATTTTCACAAACAAAAATTATCAGGTCTGCTGGGAGGATGCAGGATGCTTCAGCAGTTTAAGGCAGGGATACATACATGAGCAGACAACGTAGGTTTTTAAAAGGAAGCTCAAATCCCTTATGCAGAGCAGTGCTTTCTTCCCCACTGCCCTGCCTGTCTTCCCCTTGTTCCCAAGCTGTCTCCTGCTGATGTTTCTGTTTCTTCTTTCTCTCGGGCTCTGTGGCTCCTGTCCCCAGGTGCCATGTCTCTGGAAGGCACCATGAAGCTGCATCCGGAGCAGCCGAACGGCTGGCAGATCCCGTTCAGCCCAAGGGCGGGAGGCTGCGGGGCCGCCATGCGCGCCATGTGCATCGGGCTGCGTTTCTACCGCCCCGCCCAGCTGGACACCCTGGTGAAAGTCAGCATCGAGAGCGGCCGCATGACCCACCACCACCCCACCGGCTACCTGGGGGCCCTGGCCTCAGCCCTCTTCGCGGCTTATGCGGTGAACAGCGTGCCCCCCGTGGCCTGGGGGAAGGGGCTGATGGAGGTCCTGCCAAAGGCAAAAGCCTACGTGCAGGAGTCCAACTTCTTCGTGAAGGAGAACATGGAGCAATGGTGAGCTGCGCTCCCTGCACTGCCATTTCTTCAACCCCTCGTACAACAGGGCGAGCTCTGCTCGTACCTAAGTTTGAGTAATCACATTATGGTAAACTAGGGCAGCACGCACCTGCCATAGGATCAAATCAGTTCAGAATACTTTAACTTGGGGGGGGCAAAAAGAGACAGGTTGTATTTGGGTCATGTGGTTGTGAGCATTTTTTGGATCGAGGATGAAGTAGGTAGATTTGTCATCTCATGCAACTGTGGTCTTCTGAAAGATGGCAAGCAGGGTTGGGGAACACCATCAAGTTTAGGGCTGAGCTCAGTTTGAAAGTTATAACCAAATCTGACTGCATATTCACTGCACCTCTGTGTGCAGGGGCACAGAGGTAGAGCTACTCTGAATTTGGGAGGATGACTCAGTTCTCACTCTGAGCCTTTGAATCCTGCAGGTGCTGTGCTGCCTTCTCCCAAGTGGCTAGAGGGAGGGGAAATCTAACTCACTGAAACACATCCTCGTGCCTCTTACTGTAAATCACGTCCCTAGCTTTGACAAAGGGGGGCCGCCTGCCATTTTGCTGAGCCCTTGCTCCGGGCTCTGGACGTGGCACGTTTTCCGCTGGCACCTGCGTGGTGCTCAGCTGTGTGCTGCTGCCCTGGGACAACTTACAGCCCCTCCTGTTTGGCAGGTATTACTTCGAAGAGCAGTGGAAAAAATACCTGGCGGAGAGGGGCATCTCGGACGGCGTCTCGTCGCCCAAGTTCCCGTCCAAGTATGGTGTGGAAGAGAGAGATGCATTCTACACCTCCCTCAGCTACAGCGGCTGGGGGGGCAGCAGCGGGCACGACGCGCCCATGATCGCCTACGACGCCCTGCTGGGCGCGGGGGACTCCTGGACGGAGCTGGCTCACCGCGCCTTCTTCCACGGCGGCGACAGCGACTCCACGGCTACCATCGCCGCCGGCTGGTGGGGCATCATTTACGGCTTCAAGGGGGTTCCCCCCTCCCTCTACGCCCACCTGGAGTACAAGGACCGCCTGGAGGAGGTAGCCAAGAGCTTGTACAGCATCGTCTAGGCAGGAGATGGCAGGGCACCCCACAGGCACGCTTACCCAGCGGCTGTGCCATGCTCTCTCGCTTGATTTGCAAACCCGCCCAGATTAAATCTCGTGAATGTAAGCCAGAGCCAGACCTACCTTTTCTTTGTCTGTCGCTTCAGTGGGGAGGCCACGTTGGTGCTAGTTTGGGGCTGGCGGTTTGATGGGAACACACAAAGGTCCCCCGAGACATCCCTCCAGCGCTGCAGGGTGGGTGCACATCGTCCGGTCCTCAAGAGGAGCAGGAGCACCCACTGCAGCCATGCTGATCATGCTGCAGCAGCAGGACAGGTAGCAAACCCCACTCAGGCTGCCCCAAACCAGCGTCCTGCCCCTACAAGGGGAGCAAGGGGCACAAGCACTGTCTGGGGACAACAGAACTTCCTTATAAAAATATTTAGTAGAGGATATATTTTCAAATGAATGTGGAAAAAAAACCCAAACCCGACCTTAAAGCTGTGTGAGCAGTGCATTTTACCCAATTCCACACCACTTCAGCAATACAAGTAGGAATGCATCATACTACTTCTCTATTTCAAGTGAATGTGGGAATTCAAAACTCCTGACCAAATCCTTACTTAAGGCAAAAGTAGGTAATGAGAATTAATAGGTTGCATTTTGTATCAGCTTCTGTAATGAATTATATTCTGCTTTCATCAAGGTTACTAAAGGTAATTTGTGTACCATTTGCTATGCATAATTCTATTAAAATAAGGTTTTTCTTCAAATCCAGACTATGACACAGCAAAGTACTTTTACTGTTTTCAGAACAATTTCAAAACCAGTGTATCGCATTCAATAAAAAGACCTTACAGGCCTCTGTTAAATGTTAAGTTCGATTATGGCATGGGTTGAAGGATGGATGGGGTAAAAAATCAGAGGTGCCAGATATCTGCAAGCTCCAGCTGTAAGAGAGAGGAGATGTGCTACCAATGATAGGGAGAGAAGTTATTGCATCAAGGAGTAGGGGAAGAGGGAGAGGATTTCTAAGAGGAGGACCTCACCACACCTTTATGCTGTGAGTGCACATAAAGGCATAATAAAAGCCCAGATCTGACAAAAACCAGCAGCAATAGGATTCACAATTTCAACACAGTTTACTACAGCTCTTGGGTGTGTTGTATAAAACATGTTTTAGTGCAACATAGTACAAAGTTTTTGTTGGTTTTTTTTTTTTTTTTTCAATTTTTCTTTTTTTAAAAATCCCAAACATTTTTCCACATCATGCATGGACAGGGTCTCTCTCTTTCTTCTTGGGTTTGCTACAGAAAGTTACTGCAGAGAGAGTGGCTTGAAAAGCTTTGAATTAAAACTCATTACAGGAAGAGTCTGCCTTATAAAAACTGAGAGAAGTTTGAGACTGGGCAACACACTGCCAGAGCAATGGAGAAATGTCACCAGCAAGGTACATTCAGGGACCACCGTGGGAGCCACTTCCTAGGAAAGCCTGGGCTCTGTACAGGAACCACAGGGCTGGAAAGAGACCCCATCCACCCGTGGGGCAGGGCCATGGGGCAGGCCTCCAGGAGAGCCCTGCTCTGGGGCAGACAGGTTGGTGAGGAGGAGCGTGGCTCAGGTGCAGAGCAGAGCTCTCCCAGGAAAGAACAGCTCCTGCTGACTTCATTTTCTCTTCTTCCTTAAAGCTGAAGTGAGTAGCGCTTCCTGCCCGGGAGCAGTACATAGAGGAGATAGTACAGTTTGGAAACAATACCCACTGGCTGCAACTGCAGCTGTTTGCACCTCAATTCTTCACTTCCATTCACTTCTCATGCCACTCCTCTCTTCACAGACGTCTCAGCCAGAAAGGGAAGACAAGTGTGCGGGTGTGCGATACATACAGATATAGGAGTGTGATTTTATGCATGTGCTGGGGCCAGTAAGCAGTTACGTCTCGAGGAGGCAGACTTCACAGAGGGATGAGTGAAACTGGGTCTTCCCAGCAGAAGACACCAGTGCTGTTCTGGTAGAAGTGCAGAGGTGGCCAACTTCAAACACCTTAGCACAGGATGATCTGCAGCCACGTGGGTCCTCTCCCAGACAGGAGCATGGCTTCACGGTGCAGATCTCCTACCTGAAGCTTCACCACCTCTGAAACGTCAAGGCATCAGGGTCTAACTGACTTAGCGCTACAGAGCATCTGCTGCGGTCCCCCCTGCTCCCACAGAGCAGTCCGACCCTCTGGAGAGGACAAGGGCTGTGGCTATGGCACCTCTCACACGTGAGGCAGGGGGGTCTTGCAGCTGCACCCGTCCTCCCCTGGTTGGCTTCAGCCACGCTGCAAAAGAAGAAATGGCCGGATTTGCCAGGAAGACATCAAGGAAGACAACAAAAGGCCATTTTTGGCAAACATTTTCTTCCGCCAGACACAACGCTTACGGGGGAGGAGGCGGTTTCCTCCACAGGACAGGGCAGGGGTTCTTGGCATTAGGGGGTGCAGGAGGTCAGGTGCCCCACGTGGGGAGAGCCCTGGTTTGGTTCATGAGAGCCATATCTTTCACAGAAAGAACAGCATTTCCTGCCACAGTGACTCTTACAAGAGCAGGTGACTTTGCCAGGAGGGGGAGCTTATGGAGAAACGGATTCTCTTCCTGAAGTCTCAGATACAAATGGCAGATGCACATACACGCAGGGGGAAAACTTCTCTTGGCCAAGGGGACAGGGAAGTCCCCAGGGTACTGATGTGCTGCAGGCCCCTTGCTTTGTCCAGGCTCACACTGGGGAGTAGTGCAGCCACAGGAAAACTCGTGACATGGTGGTTAACTGCACAACTATGCGGCATGTTTGCTACTGGGCTCCTTGGCTGAACCATCCAGGGACTGTGAACCTGACCTGTGGAGCTTCTCCTTTCCCTCCTTCCTAGAGTCATTACTTTGGTCATGTTGAAGCCTTCAGAGACTGGATTAAGCCTCCCATTCCCAAATGACTGGGGCACAGAGGAGATCCGCCTCATCAGAGATGGCAGCATGGACACCAGGGAGGAGCATAACTCTGGTGAGACCATACAAGGACTCTCTTTACTACAACATAGTCAGGGCTTTCAGGTGTCCTGTCCTTCCCTTCCCCCCTTCAGTTCCTTGAGACAAACTAAAATGCTTTTGTCCTGACCGCAAGCACGCTCAATATTCAGTCTCTCCAAGACCTGGGAACACTCCCAAAAGGTGCATTGGTCCCTCCTGAGAAAACAAGTAAGATGGAGGCAAGAAGATGCTGAGGCTACAGCCAGTCTTTGAAATGGACCTCTTTGATAGACAGCCCAGTTAACCCCTATGGGGACAGACCTGGCTTTGTCTGTTTTGGAAGAGGGAGGAGCTAGCTCAGTGCACCTTGGAAAAAGACCTTCTTCACTGTGGCACTGGAATCCGAGAAGGAAAAAGTCTGTTTTGGAAAACATATACATTTACTTCCAAAGATTTCATCCCAGGACCAAATACCCCCTGGGAACTCCACACTATGTGGAAGGCAGGGAAAGTCTACAGTTCTTTGAGTGACCAAAAAAGAAATTATAAAAAAGTAACAGCCCAAAAGACAGCAACTGATGCAAACCAAATTAGTCTGAGAGGAACATCCGCTATGTACAGCAAGTGCCTCTGTCCATTGGGGGTGAAGGGATATGTTCCCACAGGTGCTGGAAGAAGCCTTGGACCTTCCTGCTTCTGCTGGCTGGGCAGAGCTCAGCCACGGTGTCGGAACACAGACGCTGAAACAAATGAAACAAGAACAACAAACCCCACTGTGCTCCTCAGGGTTCCCGGTCTGTATCTCTGCTTCTCTCCTTCTGTGCGTCCCTACAGGTGCCTCTGCCTCTTTAGTCTATGGTTCCGGGGTGGATGCTGAGGACTGGTGGCTCTAAGCAAGTGGGAGAGTAGTTGAGGTGAGGCTCTTTGATCCACAGCAAGGGAACCCCATTCTTGCCCTCCGAGTTCTTGCTGGAGTTCCGGCTCTTGAACCGCACCAGGAGGATGGTGATGATCAAGATGCCAAAGATGGGGAAGGGGTAGAAGAACACAAAGTAGAAGAGGGCGTCATTGGAACAGATGACAGACTGCAGCGTGGAGCCTGGAAAGAGACACAGGGTGGTCACATTTCATGGTTTCTCTGTAATCAGGACACGCAAACTTCCTCAGAAACAGAAAACCAGATGCTCATTATTCTATGTCAAAGCAGGAGGTGGAGCTCTGCGAAAAATAACAGTGTTAGAAGAAAGCTGTAACAGGACATGTTTCAGCTTTATCCCTGCAAGAGTTTTGTGAGTGATAGAGTCCTCTCTGGTGGAGATTTTATAGTATCTTATAAAGCAGGGAGCCTTGCAAAGCTTGTATTCTCTCAGTGGTGCTACACAAAGACAGCAGCACCTCAGCATCTCTATCTCCCTTAAAGGCCTAGAGAAAGGGCCCTCATGACCTCAGTTACCTCTCAGGCCTCTAAACCATGCAACAGCTTCAAGAGTGGATGTGAGAAGACCTGTGTGCCACAGCCTATGCTCTTGTGCAGAGCTAATCCAACTTCCCCCAAAGGGGAGGGTTAAATCCCAGTGAATGGCAGTGTCCCCACTGACTCGAGACACACCAGGTGGCAAATGCTGCGGGTGCAGCCCCAGTACAGAGCTAAGTGTAGTGTGGATACTCAAGGCAGAGCAAGAGTTGGCAAGAACCACTGAGCTGACTAGAAAAGTACCAGCACCACGGACTTGCCCCAGTCCCACTCACTCCTTGGTCTTTTCATCTTGGTTCAACCAAAGATGCAGGGGATGCCAGAGCCATGGCCCCAGACAGTCATCACCTCTTCTCACCTGCATCCTGCACGTGCACAGCGACCATCCCCGACTCCTCCTCGGCCAGCCGGTACCAGACGCCGCTGGGATCCGCCAGCCACTCCTCCACTCGGCACGAGTAGTTGCCCGTGTCGGCACCGCCAGCCTGCAGCACCGTCAGCCGGAAAAGCACCGCCGAGAGCCTCTGGAAGCGCAGGCGGCCTTCCCAGCGACCAGCCTCGGGGCTGAAGATGGCATCAGGGCCCACACTCAGCACTGCTTCCCTCTCTTCCTCCTCCTCCTCCCCCTCCTCCGCAGGGCTGCCCGCCTCCTTGGCCCGCAGGTTGTACCACGTCACTGCAAAGTGGGACTCCGGGCTGGAGCGGGACAGGATGCTGCAGTCCAGAGGGAAGGACTCCTTCTCCTGCACCGTGAGGTTGGCAGTGGCTGTGTCCACCTGCAAGGTGGGATCTGAGATGATAAAGGTCAAGAGGTGAGTGCTGAGTTATCATCAAAACCGTTCTATCTCAACACAAACTGTCATGACTCTGGTGCTGGGCACAATCCAAGCAAAACCCAAAGCTTGATGCAGCCTGCCAAGACTGACAGGTTCCCCTGAGGCCAACCCTGCAGGCACAGCATCCTCACCTCACCACGCACCATCTGGCACAGGGTCAAACAGGTGCTGGCTGCAAGCACCATCCTACCCCTGCCCACCCTCACCCCAACTAAGAGAGGAGAAAGCTGCTGCAGCTCAACCAGACACGCTACATGTCAGGATGCCAATGTTTGGTGCATGTGCTGAGGGGCAATGTGCTATTCCTCCCCAGCTACTGCTGTACAGAACATTGCACTCCCTACTTTTTGTTTCTTTCAGAGTGCTCAAAGGACTTGAAAATCATTATGACTGAAGAGAAGAAGACCTTTTCCAGCAGTTTGGAAAGTCATTTGGGTAAGAGGTTCCTCCATGGAGACGGTCTCAACACTGATGCAGCAAGGATGCTCCACAAGTCTTCCTCTCATTTTTTTTTTCCTCTAGTGCTTGCTGCAAGGCTAAAGAGATGTTTTTATCTAACTGAGACACAGTGGCCAGAACCCACAATGAGTTGATTAAAGGCTGACTTAAAGAGCAATTAACATTTGGTTTAGTCATCTTGCCAAGGAGCACATACTCCAGGGATCACAATCAGTCTGGATCTAAGCTTTCATTTCAAGAATAAAAAGCCCTTTCCAAAGTGGGAGCTGAGCAGGAAAGGCAAGTCCATAGCTCACTGAAGAGAGAGGCACTTTCTCCTCCAGTGAGGAGAGCTGGGCAAGCCCTCCCTTGTGCAAACCCTGAGTGTCCCTGCAGGAAGGGGCTGCTGTCCCTCAGCTCTTGTCAGCCACAGCGCTGCTGTGCCAAGTGAGCTTCTCATTACAGCACCTGCCCAACACTTTTTAAATGGTCCCATGAGGAAAACCTTCATGAAGGCCAGAGCTCTTCAGACCACAAGCAATATGAATATTTGCAGTTCACATCTTCCCAAAGAAGACTCCTGAGCAGAAACAGGAATGAGTTGAGGCATGAAATTTTGGGGACTGCTGAGGTAAAAAAGGAGGAAGGGAAGGAAATGGCTTGTTAAAACTAACACAAAACCTCCCTCACCTTTAGCAGTGTTAAGCAGAAAGAGGAGAACTGATGTCTGAAGGTGATGGTTTTTCCCCCCCTTGCTGATGATTATAGCCCTGACAGATGAGGCTGGAGATCCTCACTAATGAGACATGAATCACAAGCACGATTAGTCATTTTGTTAAGTACTGACTGCTATGAAACAAAAACAAACAACAACAAAGCACTTTTAGAAAAAAGTCTTCAATTAGCACACTCCCAACTCCCTCTCTTCTTCCCACTCCACATTCTTCTGCAATTCAAGAGGAGCCTCAGAGATTTTTCCTGCTGTTCATCATCCCCTCCATCAGGGCGGGCAATTATCACACTGGATGGAGAGCTGTACTGACAACCCAGCACAGCACCGGGATTGCCTGTGGAGGTGTCTCTGCTCAAGCCACTTTGGCCAGCAAAACTTCCCAAGCAAAGATGTGGAAGGTAAGAGCTCTGCTGTCCCCTGAGAATGCTCCTCCTCCACAGTACAAATCTCTGCCAGGAATGACCACTAAAATCTTTCCAGAACTTCATGCTTTTGCCAGCTCTGCTGCACAGTTACGAGGCTGACATCTTGCTGGGGTGGGCAGGCATGAAGCACTGCAGAACATGCAGACAGTGGTTGCTTTAGAAGCTGGAAAGTACTCAGTGAAGGAGGACTGTACTGTTATTTGTCCTACAACCTTTAAGACAGACATTTAATCTTGAGTCATATGCCTCAAAAACTAGGGAATCTGTATTTTTTAGGGCAAACTGCCTTTGCATCTTATCTGTTGTTAAAACGGGCAAAACTTAGCAGAGTACTCTGGGAATCTCCTTTTGAGGGTTTAGGAGTCCATCAGTGCTGGTCAGTCTTAAGAACCACCTTTTGGGAGCACAGGAGCAGGCAACTCCTCTGCGTCCTAAGGCAAACAATGATGGCTGAACAGCAACTCCTTGTGGAGCTCAAGAGCAGAAAGAAATTGTATGATCTCTAGAAGCAAGCCTCTGCAGGAAGATTACAGAGCTCTAGCTCATATATGCAGGGAGAAGACACAAATATCAAAGCTCAGTTAGGGTTGAAATTGGTCAGTGTTGTGTCAGCGGTTTTTTAAGGCTGTTAATAGCAAGATGTCTAAAGAAAATGTTGAACTTATACCTGTGGAAGATAGTTACCTATTTAATAGGGATGAAGGAAAAGCAGAGGCATTCAATGTTTTTTTGCCTCAGTATTTAAGAAGACTGATAGACCTTGGGCTGCCCAGTCCCATGAGTCAGAGGACCCTGAGTGCAGGAACAGTAACTTTTCCATCTGCAGACTCTGAATAAAGAGTGAGGGATCAGCTGTATCAGCTGAGTGTCCACAAGTCCATGGGGCCTAATGGGATTCATCAGTTACAGCAGGACCCCTCCTGAACATCATCCAAGGGCCCTGTGAGACTGGGGAAGAGCTTTTTGGCTGGAAGCTGGCCAGTATATATTCCAATTTACAAGAAGGACATGAGGGAAGACCCAGGAAACTACAGACCTGTTAGTCTAACCTCAGTTCCTGGAAAAATTATAGAGAAGATTATCCTGGGTACTAGGAAAGACATTCAAAGAACAATGCAGTCATCAGACACAGCCAACATGGCTTCACAAAGGGGAAGTCTGGTTAAATAATTTAATATCCTTGTGCCACCTGCTCTGTCAGTGGATGAAGGGAAGGCAGTGGATGCAGTTTTTCAACTTCAGTCAGGCTTTTCATCTTGTCCCACACAGCATCCTTTCAGCTGTGGGGTGGGGGTGTTCATGGTGCACTGAGTGAAGAACTGGCTGAAGGGCAGGGTTCAAAGGGATACAGTGAATCGGGCTACTTCTGGCTGGTAATGGTCACCAGTGGTGTTCCTCAGTGTTCAATTTTAGGGTCAGTGCTGTTCAATATATTTCTCAAAGATCTGGATACAGGAGTTGAATGCACCATTAGCAAATTTGCTGACAATACCAAACTGAGAGGTGCTGCTGACTCTCTTGAGGGACAAGAGGCCTTACAAAGTGACGTAGATAGATTGCAGCTCTGGACTTTAATTAATGGAATGGAATTTACAAGTTGAAATGCCTGGATTTTACACCTAAGTCCAAGTAACACCATGCACAAGTAGAACTGGGAGAGGAGTAGCTAGAAAGCAGCCCTGCAGAAAGGCATCTGGGAGTGCTGGTTGACAGCAAGCTCAGCAAGATCAGCAGTGTGCCTCCACTGCCCTCTTCTCATGAAAAGACCTTGCCCCCAAGGCACACAGCTGGAAGCACAGGTAGCTTCTTCCATCCTATTCTCAATCAAAATGTGAGTAAAATCAGGAGCCTACCGTATTTAATCTGCCAAAAGTGCTGAAAAAAGAAATTGTAGATCCAGTGACAAAATGCCAAGCCCATCTAGTTGTATTTGCAGAACTTGCTCTACGCTCTTTCCAGAAAAGCAAGAGTGCAATCAAGAAGACACAGAAAAAGGAATCAGCATGGTTTTCCCTGTGTCCTGCCCTGTGCCTGGACCCACTGCTGCTGACAGACAGATGGTGATTTGTGTTTGCCCAAGAGGGCACAAGGCTGCTCGAGGCAGCTGGCACCAGATCCCACTCACCTGGCTGCCTGACTGTGAGGGTGATGAGCCCGGAGAGGTCCTCTGCCCGCTTGTACCAGCGGTCGCCGGGGTCGAGCAGCCACTCCTCCACGCGGCAGCCGTAGGCGCCGCTGTCCCGCACGGTGGAGTTCTGGATGGAGAGCAGGAAGAGCCCCGGGGCCGGGCTCTCCAGGTGCAGCCGGCTCCGCAGGTCGCCCAGCGCCGCCTGGTCCCCATAGTGCAGCGTGCTCTGCCGGCTCAGCCAGGCCACCACGTCCTTCTCGGCGCGGCCCGGCCGCCACACGGACCACTCCACCAGCAGCTGGGAGGTGGGGCTGCTCCGGTTGCTCACCAGGCACTCCAGCGTCACCCACTCGTTCTCCAGCACCGTGATGTTTTTGTGGGTCTGGTTGACCTGCAGGCGGTTATCTACGGGAAAAGCCCATTAGAAACGCAACGTGACCAAGGGCTGCAAGGGTCCTTTGTCTCCCCACAAGCCTTTCCTGCATGGCCACAGTCTTGGGGTGTGATGAAAGAAAGAAGGAAGTAGAGGAAAAAATGAGGGAGAAAGGAAAGGACAAAAAAAAAATAGAGGAGGAGAAGAAAATAAGGCTTGTGTTTTTTAGGGTCTTCTGAAAATCTCAGGCTAGCCACCAACAGTGAGTGACCTATTCAGTGCAGGGAATTGGAAACCCACAATCTCCTAGCAGGACCTGGGAGGCTCTAAGTGGACAGAGACCTAACAAAGGGACATCACACCTCAATCTTTTCCTGTTCTCCTCCTAGGACGAGGGATTAGCCTGGTCACACTCCAACCAGTAAGTCCCCCTGTTGTGGAAAAAGGAAAAAACCAGCAAGGTGGAGAACAGACAGCTGATTGCAGGGAACCCCCACTGCAAAACAAGAAGTGGCATGAGGACAAAGTCACACACAGTGTTTTGCTGCCTCGGGAATGTCCCTGGTTTTTGCTCTACAACTTCATTGACACACGGGAGGGTGACTGGAGTCAGCTCTTTTATGCGAAATGACGTGTCCAACTCTCCTAAATCCCTCACAATTCTTTCCAGGGCCAGTCTGGACTTCCCTAGTACTGCTGCTGCAGCAAGCAACAAGCACCGTACTTCCCAGAGGGAGGTGGGCGATGCAAAGGAGGGAGCAGTCACAGCTCCCCCATCCCTGACCACCCCTCAGACATCCTGGGACTTTGCAGACAGAAATGAGGAGCTGGCACTGCCAGCAAGCCATGGCCTGCTGTGCCTCCTGTGTGTGTGACCAGGCAAAGCTGCACCAGGGACCACATTCAATATCCCTCTTACACCCTTGTCCAGAGAGCTTGTGTCTAACCAGCCAAATCCAGACAGAGAAAATGCACTAAGCACCCTACTCCAGCCCTGATACCCAACTGTATCCGTTCTGCCTGAGAGATTTTATCTTCCAGACACAGGCAGCTGAAGCAAGCAAGGACAAGGCAGGCTTCCTCATGAAGTACCAATGCTCTTGACAGCACTTGTCTCCCTACCTCTCCCCTTTGCCCTCTGTCCCAGCTTGTGGGGGCTATATTTAGCTCCTCCACCAGCTCACCTTTATCATTGTCATCCACTGCCACAGAGACCACCCAGAGAGCAGATTTCTCCTCTCCTGGCAGCCAGCTCCCTACTTTATCAAACGTTATTCCCATCTCACGTGCAAAGGGAAAAGAGACAAGGTTCCCTGTGCCTGCCAGGATAGACAGGCACAGAGTAAAATTAAACTGTGGGCAAGACATAAAAATGCTTTCCCAGGCAGGCACGCAGGGGTTCTCTCTCAGTAAGTCGCTAGTGGACACTCCTGCTACATGACGCTCTCAAGGATAATGAAACCTGGCTGGATGCAGTGGCCCTATAGACTAGGCAGGATGGACAACCATCATGTGGGGACACTGAAAGGCACACAAGCTCAGCCTAGAGGGACAAGAGTCACACCAAAGGAGAGAAAACCCTCCGTCCACGCAGGGATGTGCAGGCATGAGGATGCAAGGACAGGGTGGCAATCTCACAGGCCGTGCACAGGAGCCAATGCCAAGAGGACCCCACCTGGCTGCTTGACGGTGACCTCGGTGCGCCCTGACACCTCCTCTGCCAGCTTGTACCAGGCGTGGTTGGGGCTGAGCAGCCACTCCTCCACGTGGCAGTAGTAGCTGCCGCTGTCCCGCACCTCTGCCCGCTGCACCGTTAGGCTGAAGAGCCCGCCCGAGGCCGAGCGCTCGAACTGCAGCCGGCCCCGCAGCCCCTCCTCCTCCGCGTAGGTGCCGTACTCGAAGGCCGAGCTGTGGGTGGTCTTCAGGATGAGCTTTCCGTCAGCATCCGAGGGCTTGTGCACGTACCACAGCACGGCGAAGTGGGAGTCGGGGCTGGTCTGCGATTTCACCGAGCAGTTCAGGGGGATGGGCCGGTTCTCCACCAGGGTGATGCTCCGCTTCGACTTGCTCACCTGCAGCTTGGTCACTGTGAGGGGGGAATGGAGAAGGATGAAGAGAGATGGGTCATTAACACAGGAAGGAAACTCACTGGATTTGGGGTGGACCAGAGAGTCCCCTCTCGCTTGGGTCCCATTTGCCTTTAAGACATTTAGATAATCTATCAAATCTCTCCTTTCAACCCCTATCTATTCCTGGATCTTCCCACTGTGTCCCTCAGCAAGAGAGGCTGTTTTTCCACAGTCTGACCTTTAAAAGACTCTTTTTAATTCATAGTGGTCTAAGGCACCAGACTTAGTAAGACGACTACACCCAAACTCAGTGGTTTTTCTCATGGTGAAATCATACCACTTGCACCTCAGGGCAATGAGCTGTTGACCAGTTCCAGAGAAAACCACTTCTGAGAAAGTGAATTTAAATGAGACCCCATTGCTGTCACATGCCAACCATCTCAGTGAGATGCAACCCACAGACATGCAATAGCTAGGGGAGGAAGTGCAGGCACAACTGGAAAAGGAGAAAGAGCATCAGACTGGAAGAGATCAGCAGGGAGCAAGCTCTGCTCCCACGGCCAGGAGATCTGGCTACAAGTCCACCACAAACTGCACAGCCCAGGACAAGCCACAGGCCCATCACCTCTCTTGGCTTCCAAAGCACAAGTGCAGCTCCCACGCTGTAGCTAAGCAGTCCCACAGTGTTGAGGATGATGCAGCAGAATCATTAGGTCTAGTTCCTGTAAGGAGAGACACAGAGATTCCCAATTCCTCTCTCCCTGTGCAATCACAAGACAGAGCCTCAGTGTGTGCCCACGCTGTGCCTGTCACCCGAGCCCTGAGGCAGGGCATTCCTGTCGGCAGGGGAGGACACAAGGTGCCCTCCTGTGACACTTGTGCTCAGTGTGCCCTGGAGCCCCCGCCGGCTACAGACCGGGGAGAGGGGCAGCTCCCACCCAGCCGGACACACCACTCCTTCCCCAGCAGCTCTGCCACCATGGCCCTCCTCCACCTCTCCTCACACAGCTGCTCCCCTCTGAAACGGGGAATGCTGCCTTGCTGCTGACAAGCTGCAAATCTCTTAAATAAAACCTGAAGAGCGCACAGGTTCAAGTGGCACGAGAAAAGTGTGGCAGCACAGGCACGAACAACTGAAGGCTGCCAGGGGACCTGTGCACATCCACACTCTGGAAACACATCCCATGCATCCTGTGTTTGTGAGGAAGCAATGTTGTCTTCTCTCTCTCAGCAAGGCACTGGCTCCTTGCTTTGCATCATGCTTTGCTTCCAGCTTCCCTTGGGCACCAGAGCCTCGGATGCCTGTCGGCACAAGCGATGAGTGACGGTGCCCAGGGAGAGGACGGGCACAAACAACTTCAAATGGGAGGAACTCCCACCACAGCAATGCTTTCTGCACTATCACATCCAAGATAGGCATCCTGGTATCGGATCAGACATTCCCCTGGAGCCTGGACTGCCCATGGCTTTAATTAGTATGCTAATGAAGACTCCATGGCTGTGGTATGGCATGCAGACACTGGAGGAAGGAAAGGAGGGAAATTGTCCTTGTTTTTCCTCCCTAGGGACTTCAACCTAATGGAAAGAGTCAGCGTCACCCTCTTGTATTTCTGCCATACCCCAGACACATTCCTTCCCCTTTGTTTCACTTCAGGATAACAGCCTTAGCCATCACACCCACCCTCATCCCACCTTTTTGGTTCACCATTGGTTAAGAACGGTTATTTTGAGCACTAATCAATCTTCCAAGTCCCTAGGAGATGAACCAATAAAGGAGAAGGTGGTTCTCAGCAGTTTCCTTTCCCCCCCAGCCCCCTTTCCAAACAGTTTATTTTTAATTGGTACTGGATTATTTTCTGCAACCGTTACTACGGAAACCTTTGTTACTATAGCAACTGTGTATGTTAAGTCAGTGGCCCTATATCTATTAAAATGCAGTATATACACACGCTGCGTGTGGTGGGCTGCTCAATATCAACACACAGACAGACAAAGCCAGGGTACACACAGACCAGAGCTGCTGAGAGGCAAGCACCCCTCTCAGTGCTCTTCCCACACTGTGACACCTCCAGGAGATGAAAATGAGGATGGCTGACACGTAGGAATCTTAATCTTAGTGTTTGGAGCAACAGACCTGCACCTTGTACATGTCAGATGTATTCCACTGAAGCAGTGAGGGCTTGTTCCCAGACCATAATCACAGTAATTGTCACTGTGTACAAACAGCATGGACCCCTGAGGTGATCCAAGGACTCTTAGATGGCCTCTCAGCAGCCTCCCCTGCTCCCATGCAACCTTTGGGAAGAAATCTTCTTGAGAGTAATGGGGAAGCAATCTTATTAACTCTGGCAAAAATGAGATCTTAAATTTCACATACAGCCCCCATCCTTCCAAGCCATCCTTGGCAGCCACAGCAGCCAGCAGTCAGGAATTTGCCCACATTTGCACTGAGTCTCTGAGATATTGATGAGGTAGCACTTCTACAGCTGCTACCAGTTGGAGCAGCAAGCCCTGGCAGGGAATCACAGGTCTTCCCTTTGCCAGACTGCACTCTTGCAGAGGTTCATAACACTGTGCATTAAGTTTCCTCTAGATTAGAAGTATCAGTGATATGTTGTGACATCCCTGCCAATGCACTTTTCATCAAACATGAGTTATTTTCCTAAGGGAGGCACACCACAGAAGATGCAAGTGCAGGTTCTGTTTCCCTCCCAGAAAATTAGAGAGGACATTCTCAGTCTTTTCCAATTCTGTGAACCCCAAATGCTTCCACGTCCTGGTGCTGATTCCTGCACAGTATACAGGCACCCATCTCTTCTTCATTGCCTTGTGCAGATCCTATAGTAATGATTGAAGGCTTTTATGGACTACAGGCTGGTAAGTGCTAAGCTGGAAATGCTGTGGCACACAGGTTACCTTGGGACAGCTTTATCCTCAGGCTGGTTTGCTTGTCCATGCAGGGGAGAGGTCCTGGTTAAGACATGGGAAGCTTTGTGGGGTAACTCACACTTTGCTCTCCCATGGGGTTGAACATCGGCCACTGTTCACAGATATGCAAACAAATCCCCAAAGCTCATTTTGCATTTGGGAAAAATTACTTAAAAAGGGGAAAGCAGATAATATTGAAATTGGTGGTCCAGGGTAATGGGATTAGGACAATACAAAGCCAGGGAGTCCATCCATCTCTTCCCATTCTGGTGGTAAGCCTATTTCAGCGCAAACAGAGTCTCTCCATGCCACCTGCAGCTTGCCAGGTCATGTTTAAAGATGTTGCCATGACATGGAAATGGTTGTAGGTGCTGGTGCATGAGTGAGGTTGCAAGAAGCCTGACACCACAGGCACTGAGCCAGAGAAACCTCACCCTACTGACAAGGGGGAAACTCCCTTTCCTGGCTTGAGGATTTGCCTGGGCAGAGAGCCAGGAAAGGGCTTGGCCTTCAAATGCTGAGTTGATCCGGTGTGCCCCAGGGGCTGGGGTTTCAGTGAGGCAGAGCAGGGCAGGGCTGTTCCAGCCCCGTGTCAGGCAGCAGAGGTGGTGGGCGCAGCGGGCGTGAACAGACACGGTTACCCAGCATTTTCTGCTGCACTGTCAAGAGGTTGATGTTCTCTTAACAGCCTCCTGAACATCTGCTCTGTGAGAGGAACAGGTGCCTGTGTCTAGGTGAAGTTATCGTGCATATCATCTGCAAACCATAATCCTGTTGCCACAATGTCTCCTGGCTCCCTGGAGAGTGCCAGTAAAGAGGATATTGTACCTTAATCTACTGTAATTGGCCCTACGTACGCTATTAAGGCTTTCAATTTACACTGGCAACAAGTCATGGTTAGAACCCTCTTAGTTTTTTTTATCATTATCTCAAGATGCCTGTGGCAGCTTCTGGTCCTCAAAGCTTGCACCTCTGGCTGGGAGCTCAGGTCAGACACAGCCACAGCAGGCTACGACACAGCCTGATATGTAGTAGGGGTTTTCTCCACACCATCAAGCAGGCAATCAGTCTCGTCAAGCTGAGCATGTGGTAAGCACAGTTATACAAATATTTGGGGGAAGGGAGAGCAGTCATCAGAGCAGGAGGACAGAGACAGTGATGTGATTCATGGTTTTTCTGCTGACTTGCTGCCTCTTGGCTCCCTCCCCTCTGTTTCCTAATCATCAAGCTGGGGTTACAACACTTAATCTTTAGCAAAGCACTTTGCAACATGCACCTAAAAATGCTCTAATAAGAAGATGTCTCAAACACCTTAGATCATTTTGCCTTGCAGGCAGCAAGAAAACACATCAGCAGGAGTTTACTTCCCACCTGGGAGCCACTAATACCAAGTCCTGGGAATGGCAACATTTAATTGTAGCTGCAGATACCGTTTCCCTGAAACAGCCCCACACAAAACCCCAATATGTTAACCCTGTAGGAAAGGAGGAGGGGCCATCCCCTGGGGAAGGAGCCAGCTCCGTATGAACCAGCAGCTGTGGCACGGAAGGGTGGGCAGGAGGATGGCCACCACCATCCCAGAGAGCCCCCAGAAAGCCCTGCCACCCCAGCAGGGAGGTGGTGTCCCACTTTGGAGGCTGCTGCTCGCTGGGGAGAGCTCCTCCAGAGAACACTTTTGCTTCCAAAGAACTGATGAAATGTTGCAAAAAGTTTTCTGGGGGAATGTCCTACTTTTAGAAGCCTCCACGGAGATTTCACTGTGCTGAGGTGTGTGTGCAGGGGGAGCAGAAACGAGGCCAGCCCAACCTGAGCCCAGCCCTGGTTTAACACCATGCAGTGGGTTTAGCAGGCCAATCAGGATTCTCTTCCAGGAGCACAGCCCCACGGTGACCTCCTACAAGGAACCCCTCTCTCCCCAGCACGCTCAGCGTACAACCTTGAAGGGCACTGGCCAGGCCTTCGGCACAAACTCAGCCATTCCCTCAGCCTGTGGTCACAACCCAGAGGTGCTTCATCGTTTCCCTCACTAGGGCCCGAGAAGCACTTGGTGCCTGAATTCCTCGCAGAGCATGTTTTCCTGGGATTCAAAAGACCAGTGTACAGGTTACTGCCACAGGCTTAGACAAGTACTAACATTCAGACCTCTGCCAGCTCTTCTCCCTTCCACAAAGCAGGGCTGAGGAGCCTCCTCCACCTCCCCAAACACTGCAAGGACTCCTGCTTCAATGACTGAACCGAGTCAAGCGAGTACATGCCAGCCTACTGATCCAGCATGGCAAGAGCTGAGTGACTCACATTTATTAGGTTAGTTGAAAGCAAACCAATGTGCAAAAGGGAAAGATGTGCAAGCCCTTTTGGAGAGGAGGCATCAGAAGAAAGGCATTTGCAGAAGGGAAGAAAACAAGATGCTCCTAGGAGGACTGTGCTCATTAAGCTTAACCACAGCATAGAAATCACAGCAAAGTCAAAACAAAGGCTTCCAGCACTGGGGCAACCTCCCCAGAGAAGGCAGGAACATGGCAGCAGAGCTCCCGACTACTAAAGCTATTCTCTTTTAACTGAACACAATTCCTCCTGAAACTGGATTAGTGAGGTTGCAAATTGCATTAGCCAACATGGGAGGCTGCTGGTGCAACAGGAGCAACAGAAAGGGAAACAGCATTAGACTTTGCCTGCCATTATTACTGCCATTATTAACTTGTCACTTTACTGTAGTGTTCCTATAACAATGAATTATTGCCTGCAAACAGGCTGACATGATTGAATTACTGGGAGAGCAGCTCTGTGGGAAGGAAAGACAGTGTTAACCCTTTCCTGAGGAAGGCTCCGCTTCAGCCCCGTCCCATGTGGTCAGACAAAAGAGCTGAGGCTGTGACTCTGAACACACCAAGTGTTGGTGTTGGTGGTCACCAATAAGTGACCTGTATTTCCACACATTCTGGAAGTTGCTGCAAAGTCCACAGCCCAGCAGGCAGCCCAGACAGTCCCCAGCCTCTTGCTGCTGCTGCAGCAAGACCAGCTGGGTATTTAAGCAGCTGTGCACGTCCATGCTGACCATCACCTGTCCAACAGCCCTGCCCAGCACTCAGCCCCAAGCACAGGCACAGGCCTGAAGGACACTGTGCTACTGCAGCCTGGGGTGTGGAGTTTGCTGCTCTCAAAATGGTGCCAGAGGGTGCTGTGGCAAAGCAGAACAGGCACCTCTCCTCAAACCCTATGGTGGATCCGCTTGCTCATCCACACCCTCACCAGCTCCAGCCCCAAGAAGTTTGATCATCTCAAAGTACCTACAAGTGCTCCATGCCCTGCCCCTCCCCAAAAGCAGAACAGTCAAACTGCACCAAAAAAAACCAAACTTGGGGTCAAGTCCATCTCTGCATGTGAAGACTGCAGGCAGTGACAAGGACATCTGCTTGGCTAGGGAACAGCCTGGGATTACCAGCCATGCCGGAGCCTGTGGAGCAGCTAACAAACTAGCAGGTAACCAAGTGGGGCCTCGGGCAGGAATGCATGTGTGACCCAGAAAGGCTTTCTGAAGCCCAGAAGTCGTACATCTGCCAGCACATACAGAAAAGGCAAGGATGGAAAAAGCTTGCAGCCTCCCAGGTCCAGCCAAGGCTGAGACCACCAGCTGGGATGTGCCACTGGCCTGGAAAAAACAGGACTTTCCCCAAGAAACAGAAACCATGTCACTGTAAAGAACAGCAAGAAACTAATAAATCCCCAAGCAAAATCCCTCACAAACCTAAAATCAGGAACTTTCCTGCAAAACCCTGAAATGCACATAAAAGTTCTGCATGAGAGAGAGGAAGGGAGGGAGGAATAAAAGATTCCCAGCATGAGTTGTGCCTGCCGTCTGAAAACAATATACGGCTCACTGATCACTTGTAAATTAAAATATGGAGATAGGATCACTGGAAGATAAATTCAGTACCAAGCTACAGCCACTGAGGATAAAGAAATAAAAAAATAACATAGCAAGATATTTAATCAACTCCTCGTCAGAAAGAGTTCAAACAAAGGAGTGCTCCATCAATTAGGAAAAAAAGTAATTAAATGCACACGAAGAGCAAGTTGTAACACACACAGCAGCACCACACACCAACTCCCATGCCATGCTGGAGGCTGGATTTCCTGAGATTTTTTTTCCCTCACAAAAAACCTTGACAGTTTTGTGCAGCTGCATGCTCAGAGCACAACTGCACCCTGTAGCACATGGCTGACTTTGGCACACGCTGTGTTTGACTTGGGCATTTTCAGCTGCTCCTGCTGAAAAACTGAGTGCTGGGCAGACAGAGATGAGCTGCTTAGGGTGGTGTGAAATGTAATTTTCTTGTGATTCAGGAAGCAAGCTCTCCAGATAGACCTCAGGGAGGACGGGGAGATCTGGATACTGCCCGCACCAGCCCTGCCAGTGTCAGGTGCTGCTCTCCATGCAGAGAAGTCCCCTGAGAAGTACCCAGCTGAATCCATCCAAGCACTAGCTCATTCTACTCACTTTTAACCATTCCCTTCCACTGGGCTAGCTTTCTGCAGGTGTACTAAACTGAGCAGGTGCACTAAACTGAGCAGGTGCACAGCAGGACCTGTGCCAGCACAAGGAATGGGATAGGACCATGCAGCCAGCAGCACACATCGGGGATGAGGATCACCTCATTCTGTGCAGCAAAATGCCAGATCAGCTCCACCTGCAGGAGTTTACTTCCCACCTGGGAGCCACTATTACCAAGTCCTGGGAATGGCAACGTTTAATTGCAGCTGAAGATACCCTTTCCCCAAAACTGAACGTTCATGGATGACACCGTTTCCATAACTAGTGAGTACAACTACTGCTGGAAGAACAACCAAGTGAAATGAGCCATCTGTCATTTCTTAAGGAATTGAGTTCTTGCACTTCTTAAGGAGTAAGGACATAATTCAGCATAATGGGCTACAGATCCATCATCATCTGCACTCCCTGCTTCTCTGTTAATTGGGACAAGGAAAACTATAGACATTTTCTTTAGCAGCATCCCAAATGCCTATTTAAGAAAGTAAGATGCCTATTTAAGAAAGTAAGATGGCCTTGAGAGAAAACTTTTATGTATACATACATATGTTAAAATAAAAGACTCTGAGCCACAGGTTCAGCATGTTTGGAGCCATTTTGCTGTAAGGAAGCAGATCTCAGGTTCAGTGAACCCAGGAATTCAGTCTTCAACCAACATCGGAACATGCAGTTTCTCATGCCAGGAGAAGCATTCCTCAGGATACAGAACACAGAAAAATGGTGCGGGTCCTGTGCGCAGGGATGGACTGCCAAAGGTGCTGCTTTGGGCATACAGAGAGGGACCCCTGGGCTGGGCACTGCTCTGACTGGAGGGCTGAGAATGCAGCAAGAGAAATATTGTGCTGCTGCAGCACTGAGCCTGCTGGCCCCAAGGCCATTCACCTCATGGAGGGCCGGGGCTCCATGCAGAGGCTGGGACAGGAGAAGAGTGGTCAACACCTGGCTGCAAAGCTGCTCATCACCAGCCTCCCTCTCCCTCAAGGGCTGCCCCTACTGACTCTGCTTTTGAAATCTTCAAGGACAGAAGGAGGTACAAAGCTTTAGAGCTGGACACCATCTAAGTACTGCTCACTGCAGAGTATTTTAGTCCAAGGAGAGCAAACAGGGAATCGATGAGAAGCTAAAGTGTGTGGAGAGAGAGAATCTGTTCAAGACAACATCAAAGAAGGTGCATGTGCACAGACTGCAAACAGGCTGACACCATGGTTTTGTACATCGATGCTGCAAACAGGAGTGGAAAACTGCTCAGGAGATATCAAAGAGAGAAAGCAGAGAGTACTTTGAAATGAAGTGAAAAAATTGGACCTAAAAGTAACCTAAAAGTAAAAAGTAACCATGGAGAGAGCTAATTTGAAGAGAGCAGCATATCCTGGATCCAGCCCAGGTCTCTTGGCATTGTCAGTCTTGTTGGGGGGCTGAAAAGAAGGACTGCCTGCACTAAGATCACTGGGCACACAGAGAACAGGCTGAGTCAGGTCAAGGTCCCCCTAGGTGCAAGGATGCATTCCCACACCCTTCACCCTTGTGAAATGCATCCAAGATGCTTCATCCATTTAACGTTCAACTTCACAGGTCACGCCCCTGGGTGCATTTTCCAGGCTGGAGTCCCAAGAGAAACCTTGAACGTAACTGACTGCAACAGCTCAACACACCTGGCTCTTACAGAAGGCTCTCACAGGCAAACCTGGAGAGGAGCCAAGCAGCACCACTCCCAGAAGGAAAACCAAATGCAGGGAGAGGTGAATCACAGCCCTGACCCCACAAGGCCAGTGTCATCACCCCCAGTACAGCATCAGGACTGCAGCAGCACATCCAGCATGAGCTCCCTCCCCCGCTGCTTATACCCAGGAGGACAGGGATGTTTGGAGGAGGGAGTGATGGCTAAGTGTGGAGAAAAGGCACCCTGGGGTGCTGGCCTGGGATAAATAACTGTGCCAAGGAGGTGACAGCAAGTCTAAGTGGGGAATCTGTCCCAGAGGACCTGGCAAGTGTGGCAACAGAGCTTCCCAGGGCAAATGGGCAGGATAGGAGACTACCAGGGGTACCAGGTAGGAGAATTACCCTACCTCTGCTATCTGCAGAAAAAAAAGGGCTCCAGCTGGGTCACTAATGCAGGTCTATGCCAGGGGACAGCTCAGGGTCATCAGACAATGAGCCCCTTCATTTCATGTGTTCAGTGTGCTGGAAGGAAGGAGCAGCAGCTCTGAGGAAGAACAGCAGGTCTTGCCCCACTGGCAGTGAAGGGAAAGGATCAAGTCCCCGAGCCCACAAGGACAAGGAGACTGCTCTGTGCCACACCCACTGCTGCTAAGGAACAGGCTCCTCTCTTCTGAGCTCTTCTCAACCCCTTCATCACTCAAGCAGGAGTACAACCATTTGCCAGATGGAGCAGGCAGCTGTAAAGCAGGGAAGCAGTGCTGTTCTACAGAGCAGAACCACCCTGGGATCAAGCAAGCAGCAAACTTCAGTTTCCAGACTTCACTTCTGTAAGGAAGTTTCCAGCTCATTAACTTTCCTTGCTTAACTTTATTGCTGGATGCTGCCAGAAGCAAGAAGTGTCAGGTTGAAGTAGAGACTCTGTGGTCTTTGAAAACACTTGTTTGAGCCTCCACTCAAGAGTCTGGTCAGTATCCCACTGGCCACCTGTAGTAGGAAAGGCATCTTTCACATCCATCCATGAGAGGATTCCTTAAACACTGAAATTACTAAGAATTACTAAGATGAGATGGAATAAAGGTATTAACAGTAATACCTGAGTTAAGGAAAGCTTCTCACTATACTCCACAAATGTCTTGGTAATTAATTATTTGAAAATCAGCCCTCCTCTCCCAGCATTAAGTGTGCTATAAAGCAGCCTCCTTTTCCAGTTCTCCTCTGCCTTGTGCCCTCCTCATCTTCCCAGCATCCTCAGTCTGCACAGTCACAACCATCCACTGCTTGGCTGCTCAGTGAGCCTTCAGAGAGAAGGAGGAGCAGGAGACTGAACAGTCTCTCTGTGGCTGCCATGGATGGGCTTGGACAAAGAGGTATGAGTCCCTCATTCTCCACTCATTAGGTTTCTCTGGCCATTGCTAGCCCAGCACAGCCACTCCGTGGTTTCCTGTGGAGAGCAGAAAAGTAGCAGAGGGCTCTGCACCCACTTGCATGCAGAGCTTCAGGGAGAGCACAGCTCTGGCTCGCCCCACTCCTAAAGTAAGGTTCAGGAAGAAGCCACCTCCAGCTCCTCCAGCTTGATGAGCCTCCACCCTCCCCCTCCATGATGGTTTCAACTTGACAGCTCCTAATAAACCAAACTTTAAGACATGGCCCCTGGAGAGCCTCTGGAAGCTAATTAATGTTCTAATGAAGAGCATGACTGCCTTGTTTGCTCGATGGCTCCCAGGTCAATCAATCTGTAGACTGGCTTGCAAAAAAGCAGCGAGGAGCCCAGCACCCCTGGCGTCTGCTCTGTTATCATCCCCTGCCATCCCTCCTCCCATGTTCATTAGCGTCAAAAACCCAGCAGCAAGAGGACAGATTTATAGAGGCGATTGCAGCTTCTCCCTGAGCGCCCGATCCAGAATTAGCCATGAAGGAACAGGACAAGGGACAATGCAAGGATGGAGGGGTGGGGAGCTGCATGGGGAGGTGCATGAGTATGAAAGGGGTGAGAAGGTGCTCTGAGGGTGGAGGTGTTATGTGACAGCCCTGCTTCCTTACTCTGCTGTTGCCAGATACACTCTCAGCACTCAGACCCCAGGACTTTGCCGGATCGCCCCCTCATTTGTGCTACAGGGGAATGATAAGTGCTGTAACACACAATGACAAGGGCAGTTTAATACACCAGCACAAATCTGCTCCAAGCCTCCTTGCCAAAAGAGAGAGTGCTCTGCAGACACCCAAGCCTGGCCAGATTGCAGCACAGCCCCTGTCGTGCACTGTCTGCTGCCCTTGTCTGAGTCCTGCAGACCACATGGACACGCAGTGCTCCCAGACAGCACCTGCTGTCTCAGCACTCCATCCCTGGACACCTGGCAGGGAGAAGTAAGATCCAAGGAGGAGACAGGAACAGAGCCTGCCTGACAGACTTGGGTCTTCCCCTTGACTTGTTTGAACCCATCTACCACCTTCCTCCCTCAGGCAGGACCTGGAGCCCAAGTGCTTTTTCCCCTCCATGATGTGCAACGGAGGGGGCAGGGAGCAGTGAGGTCAGCTGGCACTTCAGTGTGAGCACTGAGAGCTCAGCCTCAATCCAAACGCTTCCAGGGTCACTTGGATTCAAAAGGAACCACTTGCTTCCCCTGAAAGGTACCTCTGCTTTCCCTAAAACTCAAGAAAACTCTAAGTGCCAGGGAGTCGCCACACGTCCTCTCCAAAGACAGGACACAGCTAACGCTGATGGATCTCTCGCATACCAGCCCACTAAGCCTTGCATGCTGGATGCTCTTCTCCACCTGGAAAGGGGCAAGGCAAAGAGCAAAGCAATGTCTCTAGACGGGAAAATGGTGGTGAACCCTCAGAGGAAAGGGATGATGGCCTTGGGGATGAACGACCCAGGTTTTCAGAGGCAGGCCAGACACCGCAGCGCAAGGAGAGCCCCAAACACAAAAGAAATCTCCGCTCCTGCCCTTGGGGCTCACTTCTAGTTCAGGCTGCACTACAGTGCATGGTCTCCTGCCAGCTTTGGTTTTGGGGAAGCAGCTGGTGTAAACTGAGAAGTACTTTTATTATTCTTCCCCTTCTGCTGCAACATGAGCTCACCAAGAAAGAAACAACAAGCATCTTGAGAGATGGAGGTAAAAAGGAGAGCACTGCATTGTAGGGAAATGAAACAGCCATAGGCTATCTAGCCAGTCTGGTGCCCCGTCATGTGTAACAGCCCCCCAGAGAGCCTGGATTTCTGCCCCAGCCTACAGAAGTTAAAACTCAGCAGTGGCCCTAAAGCAGTGCAGGTCTCTGTCCCTGCAAAGCACACTTGAGCTTTCAACCCAAGGAGTGCAGGCTTGCATGACACTGAGGAGCAGCCCAGGAAAGGGAGCTTCAGATCCCAGTGCTACTGCTGGTGAACTTACACGATACCTAAATTCTCTATAACCTCTCACACATACAGCCAGCACCCTTTATAAGGAATTTCCTCCCATTGCCAGTTTTTAGAACAGCTTCATGCCCAAGGGATCAGGAATGTCACTCTCAAAGGCCAAATCTGGCTCAGATGCCACACAGGAGACTTGTGCCATTCGTGCCTGCAGACCTTGTACTCAGAGTTGGGTTAATGCTGCCACTGTCTGCCTTCCTTGCTCCCTCCTTCAGCCCCTACATGTTTCATTTCTCAAAACACTGCTCATTTCTTCTCGGAGTAGGAAAGGACTGGGGATGTTTCAAACTGCTGGCATTCCCTCAGCATTACCTGTTTGCCACAAGATAGCCATACGTGAAATGACTTTGTAGCCACATTAACACATGCAATTCAAAACCAGCACTGCCACCTCTGCAACTACCACTCGGCACAGATGTCATCTAGAAACACCACTCCACTGCAAGAGTGCCAAGGAGAGGCAGCCTGAGCACTGAAATGGCAAACCAACACATCAGGAGAAGCTCCAGCACCCTATTTGTCAGCCATGTGGGATTTCACAAAGCAAGGAGGCCGCCACTAATTTACCTTTCTCTCCTCAACACACTTCAAAGGCTGATGTATACTGACTTCCATGTCTGCACCTGGAACCTGTCAAATAGAAAGGTCACTCACACAGGGAGAAGGGGTTTGAGAGGGAACTAGAATCCCCACATTAACTTACAGTCTAGAAACACATGCTGGCTCCATTTGCCACAAGAGCTCCAGGACAACCCTTCTTTATGGTGTCCCTTAGTGGACTGGTGGTGGAGATAGGTCACGCCAAGCATATGGGTCGAGGCAGATACCCATGGCTAATGGCAAAGGAAAAGCTAGGACTGAGACACCAAATAGCAACCTGAAGTTATCTCATTTTAAGGTGACTGTAGTGGAACAGAAGTAGACAGACAGTGCTCTCAGCTATTTAATTGTTCACAGTCCTGAATGACCCTTTTTGGAGAAGCCTTGGATATTTATCTGTAAACCAGCACCCACTTCATCAGCACAGGTTTGACTGGAAGGGCTCTAGGACACTCATTCAGAAGTGTCTGGGGAAGGCGTCTCCCATATTATCCTGGATCCTCTCTGGAGATCATCCAGCTAAAGACCCAGGAGTGACACAATACAACCCTCTGCCACCTGCAAAACCAGAGAGAACCAGAGCAGCCCCTGGTCTGACTGCCACCATTTCATTCACAGAGAACATCAACCACCCACTCCTGGAGGCTGCCTGAGACACAGTAAAAAAACACGGAGAGGGTGCAGCCATGGTGCTGGGAGAGCTCTGAGGAGTCCCTCTTCTCTTCCATCCCTGCTTGTGAGCCATAAAGCCTCAAACATTATGCAGGGCTCATTAAACTGACAGCTAAGATTTATTTTGCAGTCGTTTGCTGAGCAGCTGGGATGCAGGGAGAGGTAAAAACCATGGAGACCTGGACAACTTGTTCTGTTAAGGCATCACTTGAGAGTTACTGCTCTAGTAAAGAACAACAGGCTGCCAGGGCATGGTTTAACTGAGCTGCCTGCCACCCTGAGCTGTGACACACAGGCTCTCTTCCAGAAGCTGTTATCAGGGATTTCTCTTTTCCCTCTCTGTCTCACACACAGATATGCATGCACAGGGCTGTGAAGAAGCATGTTACTCCAGGGACCACATCCATTCAACACTATTTCCTAGGGAAGTAAGCTAAAATGATGAACACCACCAACTTGAACTTGCAAGCAGTAAAACATGTATTACAAGGCAGCATAATCAAGATAAATGGAGAAGATTAACCTGGAGATGAGGGCAAGGGAGAGACAGGGAAGAAAAATGATGGAGAGCTCATGAGGTGGCTGGAGCTCACAGCATCCTCTGAGTTGTCTAAAGACAGGGTTGGGGAAGGTGGAGGGAGTATGAAGAGGGATACTGACAGGAAAAACACAAAGCCCAACCAGGAGAGACCCTAGGAAGGAGTCCTTCTGCACAGGAACACAAAAGGAGGAGTAACATGCAGCAAGGACCTGAGCCAATAGTCTTGAAGGTGTTAAAAGACTCACTCCAAATCAACTCCATCCCTAAGGCCAAGACAGCAATACACCATTCAGCTCAGCAACAGCCCACAGCTACTGTGGCCACATATCTTTGCACTTTTCATGCACAACAGGGACACCACCAAAAATCAGTGACAAGGCCTGTAGAAGGCCCCTCACTCTCTCCAGTGGCTGTACAGGGACAGCACCTTGTAGGTTTTCTGACTGCCCCTGCCACGCCAGGTGCCTGTTGCACACTCCGTGTGGGCACCAGTGGTTGTGGAGACTTTCAGCCAAAAGGGCTCAATTTCTGGTGAGGATGAAAATCAGGCTCTTGGATCACCATCTGTTTCTGAAGGTGCCTCCAGCAGAATGAGAGATGCAGCCAGTTATTAGACCAGAGCTGCAGCACCCCACGTATGGTGCACATGCAGCTTTGGTGGGAACACATCTCTCTCATTGATCCTGTTTACCCCATTCTTCTCCTCTCTTTTCAGAGTCTGCCCTGATACATGGAGGTGGTGACTTGAAAACCACCTCTGTCTCACAGGAACACTCCAGAGACTGAACTGAGCTCAGCCACCTCACTTCCCAGAAGAAAACCCCAGGAATAGCACACAAGAGCCTATTGAGAGGACCCACTTCCCCAGAAGTGGATAAAGGAGCTCCAACACAATCACAGTCGAAGAGCTGAGCCAGCTACAAGTGAGAAACATCAGTCACTGCCAGAAGAGCACTCCTAGCTCAGGGGAGACCTCTGTGGCACCAGCACACATCCCATGCCCCCGACACGCCCCTCAACCCCCTCCGTACGCCCTCGGCACTCACCCGGCCGCAGGACCCGGATTTCCAGCAGGTTGGAGGTCCTGTCCGCCAGCCTGGTCCAGCTGCTGTTGTAGTTCTTCCTCCAGAGCTCAGCCACGCACTGGTACTTGCCGGCCTCGGTGTCGCTGGCCCTGCTGATGCTCAGGCGCACGTTGTTGCTGGACTCGGCCTTCTCGATGGCGGTGCGGGTGCGGAAGGCCGCGGCCCTGTCGCCCCACTGCACCCCGCCGTCGCGCGTGAAGGTGACCAGGTCGTGGAACTCCGTGCTGCCCGCCGGCTGGAAGCGCCACGTCACCGACACCGGCACCCACGACGGGTAGTGGGGCTTGATGATGCACTGGAGGTCGAAGGACTCGTTGTAGGTCACCCCCGGGGTGCGGGAGATGGCTGTGACAGCAAAGCCGGCCTCTGTGGGAAGAGAGGAGAGGGCTTTGAGACACCTGCCTGAGGAGGCCCTGCTGTCAGCATGCAAAGGCCAGTGTGGTCATCCAGTGGTGCGATCAGCCACTCGAGTGGTGTCAGCTTCTCATTTGCTATGGCCAAGTGAGGTGAAAAGCAGAGGCAAAAACACGCAAGTGGTGACTGCCTGAGCAGCAGTGACTGCCTGAGTGAGCAGGGGCTGCATCCATAGCGGGATTGCCCTTGATTTCTGCCCAGGGGAGTGAGATCCCCTGAGACCCAGAGGGTGGGTAGCCAGCCTCTGCAGGCTGCCAAAAGCCTGTATGGAAATGCAGCAGCACAATGGCAGAGCAGCTAACTTAGCACCAGCCCCCTGTGATTCACATCCACCTCTTGGGCAGGGGGTCCCACCCTGTCCCCCAACTCAGGTCTGCATCTGGTTGCTGCAGCTGGAGGAATAATGAGGAAAGCAAGAAGTAGCAGCCTTCAAAACATGCATCATAGAGGTGGCAGTGGTTACAAAACCCCAGGATGGAGGCAAACTGAAAGAGAAGCTGGTTGCTCCTGTTCTTCACATAACACAGCTTTTGTTCTCTTCCAGATCACAACTCCAGGACAGCTTTATTCTCACATCTGCCACTCTGCAAGCTGGTCAATACGCTCTGACTTGTCTACCCCAGCACTCTGTTTGTTTAGAGGAGTTGAAATCAGCAGTAATTAAAAGGTAACATATTCCAGTTAGTCAACTGTAAGCCAGTCAGGCTTACATATTCAGTCAGAGAATTTTCATTGCTCATTTGCTCCAAGCTGCAGAAACATTTTCTTCTCCTCCAATCACTTCAGTGTCACCAGCAGAATTAGCAGGGACCTTCTTTTCTTCTGCCAACACCCCCAAGAAGCGCTCCCCTCCTCAGAGGCTCCATGGGGTGTTCCACATGGGCTGACAGCTCTCCCTCCCCCTGCAGTGCTGACCACCCCAGCTCTCAGCAGAGCTGCCACTGCTTGAGGGGACCTCAGACAGTGCCCAGTCAAAAAAGGAACATCTTCTGGATCAGCATGGAGCTTCAGCCTGCCACTGGCTCGAACAGATGAGTCAGGAGCTCCCTGCTGCTGCAAGCAGACCAGGCACAGCATGGAGCCCACCAAATCTGCACACTTCCAGCAAATGCCTCTGCAACCCCACGGCGTCACCGTGCCAGAGCCCCGGGACGTGTAATTACTGAGAAAACAGGTCAATCTTCGGGATTAAAGCCTCTCACAGCATGTTCAGTGATTACCCAGGAGGGCAGTGTCAGACCCAGGCTGCCTCCCCTGCAGAGCTGTTGCATCTCAGCCCCACATAAGCCCTCACCTTCAGACCCTGCAGCAGCTCTCCTTCCCCAGTAAGTGTGTTACCAGGCCCAGCTCAGAGAAACCCTGAGCCAGACAAGGCCCTAGAAAGCCAACTTAATTTCACCAAGACCAGCTGATTTCATCAAGTTTACTCTCCAGTTGGCCTGAGCAAGGAAGCTTCATGAAGTCATGCAGAAGCCAGGTGTGTTTCTCATGGCTTCAACTCTGTGAGCATGGCACTCAGGTTAACAAACGAAAACCCTTTGTCTTTTGAGACTTGGTACAAAAAGCATAAAAGTGGATTGATTTTCTGTAAAACCTCCTACAGTGCTCCCTCACCCCCTCCTGCCGTGGCCAGACAGGGACTTAGGTCTGTGCCATGCACTCAACAGCCTCAGAAGTTCAGGAACATCTGGTCTCTTCTGACAGCACATCTCTCTCTTCTGGCTGTTGCTTCTGAACCACCCTGTGGTTAGATTTATGGGTTTGAACATCATCAGCTAAAGAGTTTCTTATCCCAGCAGACTGGCAAAGGATGAGACCTTAACTTGAAATGTGAGTGTCACTAAATTTACTGCATTTTTTTCTAAAAACGGCCGTTTCTGAAGCTGTAAATCTCTCTTGCTTTTTCTTAGCATCCTGAATTTGATTTTCTCAGGACATTTCAAAAACATTAAGCTGAACAAAAAAATACCAGATTCAGAAGCAAAACAATACTCGATAGTTTCTCCACTACATTTTTATGAGGTACTTCAGCTTTGCTTGTTAGAGACCAAGGAATTTCTTAGGACTAGACAGAACATGCTCAACAGCCAGTGACTGAGGAGTGGAGGAGGTGGGACAACCTTTCCATCACGTCTTCTGGAACTGCTGTGCACTTCTGAGCATCTTAAATTTTAACAAGAGTAGAAATGACACATTTTAAAATCTCAGTGCTTAATCTCAAGACTTTTACAAGTGGCAGAGTAAAGGGAAGGGCTGATACTTGGGACTTGTAGCAGGCCAAATGCTGCTGACCTCACAAGGAAGACACCATTGAAACTAGATGAGAATCTTCCTTTAGTTCTTTACAAAAGAACATCCCTACCTGCTTTTGGAAGCTATACAGAAAAGATTTCTAACTCCAGACAAAACAGCATCTGAAAGGAGGTCAAAAGGAAAGGAAAGGAAAGGAAAGGAAAGGAGGAAAAAAGCAAGATTTTCATCAGAATACAATAAAACTTTCAAGTCTGGTCTCACATGCATTTTGTCAAAGCTTAAGATTAATACTTCAGAGTACCAATAAAAGCCACACAATCCCCACTCTCCTGCCAAAATTCCTATCTCAACCTTTCAATAGAGCTCCCTGATTGTCTCAGCCTTGGCATTCTGAGAATCAGTAGCTGCACAGAAGCAGTGATCCCTTCTTCAGCCTTCTGCAGATCAGTTTTGGAACCAGCCCAAGAGGACCAAAGTAACTCACAGTCCCTGTAAGATGTCAAACTCCCTACCTGTGCTCTCCTAAACCGATGTGGTTTCACTGTGTCTGAACAGAGGAGCCCCTTGGCAGAGCAGAGTACCAGCTGCAATGATCCCAGGTACTGGTTCAGTTCAGTCATGGACAACACTGTGGTTCTGGGCCAGCAGCTCAGTGCCTCGCTGCAGAGGCAGCAAGGACCGTTCCTTACTCATGTTTTCTGTCAGAGATGCCCTCCGTTTCTGCTTTTTGGGCCAATAGATGCCCAGCATTTTGCACTCCTGACCCGGTGTAGGCAGAGGTAAGGTTTACCCAGGGCAGGCAAGGAAGCTTCGATGTCCATGGGCTGCCAATGGAGCACCACCACTGCACTGACCAAAACCCAGCTCCAGTACTGGCAAGACACATCATGAGACTGGCAGCCTCTCTCCTCTGAAGGACACTGGAAGCCCTATCCCTCTCCTCAGCCATTCCCTGATTTGCTCCTGCCACAGCCACCCCTCAGACTTTGCCCCCACACGCAATGGCGTGTGCAGGCGTTTTGCACCAACCTACGAGGAGCTGTGGGCAGGCTGCTGGGTGCCTCCATTTTGCTGGCAAGCAAAGGCAGGAGCGCTGAGAACAGCCTCAGTGATTTGCAGGCGACCTTCTGGGGGACGGCCAGGCACATGGGGGACCGTGGCCCCATGGCCCCCCAGGCCTCAAGTACTCACCCAGCGCAGTGATGGACACCGGGGTGCTCGTGTGCCGCTCCCCAACCATCTGCCACTCCCCATCCAGTGTCCGTGTCCACTCGGCCACCCGGCACTCATAGTGGCCCTCATCCGCCTTGACGCTGTTGAAGATCTCCAGGGTGAAGGAGCCGGGCCGGACCTGCTCCACCTGGATGCCCCCGTAGCTGCTGCGCTCCGCGTAGGCGGGGCCGGGGTGCAGGGTGCCCTCCCGGTCCAGACGCACGATTTCGCTGCGCCGGTTCAGCTTGTCCACCAGCTGCCAGGTGACCGAGAGGCGGCTCTGGGGCCCGAAGCCCGAGCGCACGTTGCAGCCAAAGCGCAGGCTCTCTCCCTCCAAGACATTGCTGGCGTTGTTGACTATCTCCAAGGAGATGCTGGTCTCTAAGGAGAGAAACGCATACACACAGGGGAGATGATACACACTCGCCACTGCTCGGGCTGCAAGAAGGACGCTGCTGGCCAGAGACGCTTTCCACCAGGTGCAGGAAACTGCCCACGCATTTGGGTCCAGGCACGTCTTAACCTCATGCGTGACCACATCCAAAAACAGCTGGTGGGCAGCGAGCTGCTCCTGGTGACTTGCACACTCAAGGCAGGTGTAGGCCAAAGCTGGGAGAAACCTCTGCCTACAGCTCAGGAGACATTGCCGTGTCTTCTGGTCACAGGTCCGGCATGGGATCTCAGCAAAACTTGAGGGAATTTCTGTTGCTACAATACGCACTGCGTGCAACTGGCTCTGCCAAAAAAAAAAAAGCTTCCAGCGCCCTGTAGCTTTTTCAATTCACGTCATCCTGATCACCATCTTGCCACATCCGTTCCTACCAACACCTTTTGGGAGAAGCTCTCCCAGACTCCCACGGGTAGTGACACTATAGGTAGCTATCACTGTTTGGTAACATTCAAAAAAAATCTGGTATCTTGAGCTTCCCAGTGGTGTAAGGCTTTGTGGTTGGTTTTTCAGAGATACTGAGTGCTGGTTACTCCTGCTGCCTTCCATCAGAGTTATGGACACTTAGCATCTTTGTTCCTACAGCTGCTGATTTATCAAAGGCAAGAATCAAATCTGTCTGAAAGGTGGCTGGGTCTAGAAACAATACATTTTAGACATTTGTCCAATGCAAGATTTCTAGCTAGAGTGATTTTCAAAGCCAACCAAATGAGACCAAATATCGGTAGGAGAGAAAAGAAATAGAATTTCTTTTGGAGAAATGAGGAGGGAAAAAAAAGCTGGAGGAAAGGGCTGCATTTCCCTACAAATCTAGGAGACAGGAGGCCAGTATAGCACAAAATCCTCTTGCAGCTACCCTCTGCTTGGTCCAAGCCCACTGCCACGGTAGCCTGGGCAACCCATGCATGGTTCACCATGTCACGGATACCAGAGTTTCAGAGAGCAAAACACAGAATGAGTCAGTGGAATCTCTCCTCTCAACCTGTTATTTCTGTATTTACCATGTTTATCTGACAAATATAAAAGACATTCAAGGCAAGCCACCAGTTGTTTTTACCAGAGCTGGCTGACACACAGTGACCAGGATGGAGCTCCATGCTGAAGAGCACTGGGGCTCAAGGAGCACACCTGCTTTCTTCCAGTACAGCTGTCTTGCAAGACAGCTGAATCACCGTCACATAACAGCCTGCAGGAACCTAGCAGCTCCTAGGAGAAACCAAGGCCAAGCTGGTCTCCCCACTATGCCTGCTGAGCACTTTGCAGAGCACCCAGCTCGCTGCAGAGCAAGGCCAGGAGAGAGATGTGAGGAGCAAGTCAGAGACTGTCACATGTACCTTCAGCTCAAGAAAGGAACTGCCAGCTTGGTGTCATTACCAAGGTGGGGGCATGACTCCCCACCTATGAACCTGACACACATCCCTCCTTTCCACTGCCTTCCCAACAACAAAAACACATCATGCCAGCTGGGATTCCAAGCCCGAACAGCATGTGAGCTCTTACCCTCCCTCTCCTGTACTGCTGTGGTCTGGGCACATCACATCCTTCCCAGCTACCTGCCCAGCACAGCAATGACCCCAGGAGGGCATGAGCACACCTCTACTTACTGAGTGGCATGACAGTGATGGGGATGTTCTTTGGCCGCTTGCTCTCCTTGTCGATGAAGTCTCCCGTCACGGTCTTCTCCCGCTCGGTCACCCGGCAGTTGTACTTGCCGCTGTCCTCGAGGCGCAGGCGGTAGATCTTCAGCACAAAAACGTTGTCGCTTTCTTTGGCCACCTTGAGCTGGCCCAGGGCCTCGCGCTGGGCAAACTCGTTGTTGAGCACCGGCACAGCGTTGGGTCCCAGGCTGGCGATGAGGGAGCTGTTGAAGGCCCAGGAGATGGAGAAGTAGCGGTCGGGGACATTCTGCGCCTCCAGGATGCACCGGAACTCCACCGGCTCGCCCACGATGTACATCCGCTTCTCTGTCTCCAGTCGGACGCTGAACTCCTTGTCTGGGGAGAGACTGACTTGTGTCAGGATGGCAAAGCCCACCAGGAGAGCCAGCACAGCTCATGTGAGGTGTTCACAACTTGCTACTCCCTGCATAGCCAATATCCCTCAGACAAGCACATCCAGAGGTAAAAAGGTTAGGGACTTGCTTTTGCTGTGGGAGACCAGATGGGCTGTGCTGCCAGAGAGGCACCTTCTTGCCCATCAAGCAAAGAGCAAGCAAAGGCTTCCTTGGTCACATTCCTTTCCTCCAGGCAGCAGTTCTGGTGTGACACCAGCACCCCATACCACTGTGGAATATGACCTGGAGCCTAGTCCTACTCACACCCTGCTCAGCCAGAGTCAAGAGGCAGAACCTTTGGGGATATCAGAGAGGAACAAAGAGCTCAGCTGAGTCTTTAGATCCTTAGCAGGGGCCTGTGCTGGGAGCTAGGAGGAGAATTTTGACTTGCAAATGGACCTTGTGCGATATAAAAGGCTTGCTGAAATTTTTAGTTTCATTCCCTCCTGTATCACTCTTACCTTCTAACTTACCAAAATCCTCACTATCTGTGCTAGCACCAAGTGCTTAAGATGTATATTTTAGCTTCTGTGCCAGCCCCAGACCCCTGACCACGTCAGGAGACAGAGCCTGCCACCCAAGCCCCCTTGCTGCTCTTTGCTGACACTTGCCTTGGCTGCAGGCAGTGCCTGGGCCCTCCTTTGTCCTGTTTCCCGCTGCCAGCAGCCCCCAAGCGGGGCACATGGCAAAGCAGGGAGCCGAACCCCAGCCACCTAACAAGGCACAGCCCCATTTTCCATCTCCTCCCACTTCCCAGCCAAGGGAGAAAAGGCAGAGGAGACACTGACCAGTGGCTTGCACGTTGACGATGGTGCCCTGGGAGCGCTTGCGGGTCATGGCATACCAAGAATCGTCCGGGTCCTGGATCCACTCTGCTGCCTCGCAGTAAAACTCGCCCTGGTCTGACGGGTGGAGGTTGTAGATGGTGAGCTTGGAGGTGGTCTCCCCGACTTTGTCCAAGCGCACGTCCCCCGTGGCCTGCCGCTGGGCGTAGGCGCTGCCGGCCCGCAGGACGAAGTCGCGGCTGAGGGAGATGACCTCGACGGGCGCCTCGCTGCCTCGCTGCCGGAACCAGGCGATGGAGACGTGGCTGTGCTGGGCTGTGCTCTTGGACACCTCGCACTTCAGCTCCAGGGAGTCATGCTCCACCTTGTTGAGCGTCTGCGGGACCGCTGTCACCCGCAGCGAGTCCGGGATCACTGCGGGACAGGAACAGCCCAGAGTTAGCAAGGCCAAAATGCTGACTGTAAAGGCCAAACACCTTTAAAGAGAGCTGGGGGAGAAGTTCCTTTTACAGTTCCAATTAAACATTAAGTATTAGCAAGGCTGTGTTAACTCACATTTAGCCCCTGAGAAGAAGAGAATTGTCCCCAAAGCCCTTGACTGGGAAAGATCATGACCTGCAGCACAAACTCCAAGTGTGGTTAAATTCCTGCTCAATGGGCCCCAGTAACTGAACAAGGTTTTCTGTCACGCTGCAGAGCAGCACAGTTTAACACATCCATTTCCCACCAAGGCATTTTGTCACGAGGAGCCTCTCCTCCATCATGTGCCCCCCAGCATGTTCTGTGACCCCCCCCTCTTGCCCACATCCTTCAGTCACTCCTCAGCCCTGGCATGGTCTTCACCCCTCCTCAGTCACTGGTGGGGCCAAGCCAAACATATTCAGTTCCTTTAATCTTCCCTCATAAAAAAGTCAGGAGATCCAATTCCCTTGTCCTTTGTTTATACTGTTTCATCTTTTAATGACCCCCTCAGGCCAAAGGAAGGGGTTTCTGCATTCAGAGGGAACTGGCTTCCTCTAAGGGCAGCAATACAATTGCATCCCAACCAGTGCCCATTCCCGGGACACGAGGCACTTGGTAGTAAAACTGCTGGCTATTTTTCTAGTTGATTAACCAGAGGAGAGGAAGTATAGCTGCTAAAATCAGGATGAAAACCAAAAAACTGCAGCCCCTCCAACCTTGCTTGGATTTAGCAAGAGGTTCTATCACCAGAAGATAAGACTTTTTAATAAAGAAGCCTTTCTAGACTTTGCTGTCTCAAGAAACATCACGTGGAAAGAAGAATGTAAGCCTTCTCCCCAGCTCTGCAGACATGGCAGTGTTAGTGAGCCTGTTAATGCCCACGGTTTTGCCACATACCAGTGGAATATAATTAACATATCTCAGTTTGGTTTCATTGACAGCACTGGATGGTTTGACAAAATTAGCTGAGCTGCCAGAAGCTGCATCTGTTTCATTCAGGCACTGCTACAGAGAGCAATGAGCTGCAGTGAGGACAACCATTGGGATTATTTATGGCAGAAAAGTCAAAATCAGAAGAAGGCAAAGAAAAAAACAAACAAGTTGGGAGCAAATGAGATGGAAATCTTCCCACATCCAGTCCCAATGGGAGCATTTTCTTTTACCACACATTCACCACTGAGTTTACTGCCTGACAGGAAAAGTACCTGGTAAGGCTGCTTACACTGCAGGACATTGTCCCTGTGACCACCACGTCTTCTACTCCCTCCCTTCCCCTCATCTCTCTCACTGGAACCCCCATCCCCTGCTCGCTGGCAATAGTTTCTGGCCAGGATCCTTCTTACTTCACCTTCCTCTTACCCCTGACTCCCAAACAGTTGTGACAGCAACAACTAACCCTGCCCGTTCACACTGCCTGCACAACAAGCTTTAAACTTCTCATTTCAAACCTTACTGATTAATTTTCACACATGCATGGCTCCTTTCTCTTTGCCCTCCAGCCATGGGCTCTCACAATTTCACTTACGTTATTTAAACAAATTTAAACCTCATCATCATCTTGCTGGAGTGACTTTCCCGTGGAGATGCTTTGAATGCAGAGCCTCTGCACAGCAGCTAATGGGGTGAAAGCAGGTACCTGTGAAGGAAATGTGCCTGTCCTCTCTTGCCCCATCTGAGAGCCCTGCACACCCCACCAGTTCCCTGTGTGCCCCCCTGCCCTGCTCAGCAGCACAGCTGCTCTCTGGGTAAGCACAGGGAGCTGCTGACCCCAGGAGCCTGTCTGGCTTTGCAGGACAAGCCAGGTCATGCTCCAAGAGGGGCAGGCACTTGGCTTGCCAGACATGGAGCTTCCCACTTCCTGGGAGTAATGCTGGGAAGCCTGTCTGAAGGCTGGGTCTCAGGTAAGCACTTGCCACACCATTCTTTGAGCAGGTTGGAGGCTATCACAGACATCATTTTGCCAGCTGGAACCACAACTTTGTATTTCCAGGTCATAACCCAGCTGGAGGGTTAGCATCCTTTATCCCACATAGGCAAGTTTTTGCAAAGTGCACTCCTGGGGAAGAATCAGGAGGTGTCAGCATGTGGTTAACACTGTAATTTAACTGTGGTAACACCTGACACACTGTTCTGCATTCCTCCTGTACTTTACTTAAAAAAGCCAATGAAGATCTTCCTGGTTAGAGGAACTGCTAAGCCCTTTTGGGCTGCACACAGCCTTCAGGCTGTTGTCTTACGTCAGCATGGCAGGGACATATATTCAGTCAGTGCCACCTCTCTAACCAGGAGGACTTGAGACCTGTTTGATAAATGAAAGCCCAGTTTTTCAAGGATCAGATGATCAGGGAGCAACAAGCCAGAGCCCTGAGGTGGGTGAGACAGCGAGGAGGCTCTGTGCTTCACACCATCACTCTCATATTTAGGCAGCGATGCACAAACAGCTGTTTTATTTACACTGCAAGATGTGCCTCAGGTACTGTGTTCAGTGAGGGGGGGAAGTTGGGAGGAGAAGACAAAGTGCTATTCCCAAGGCACAGACCCCACTGGCCTGCACCAACAAGGGGTGACTGAGAGGGGACCTCATCAATGTATGCAAGCGTCTGAAGGGCAGGCACCAAGAGGGTGCAGCCAGGTGGTGCTGAGCAGTAGGAGGAGAGAAACGTGAGGAAAAACTTATTTTCTGTGAGGATGACAAGAGCACTGAAACAGGCTGCCCAGAGAGGCTGTGGAGGCTCCTTCTCTGGAGACACTCAAAAGCCTTCTGGACACAATCTTGAGTAATGTGGTTTGGGGGACCCTGCTCAGGGAGGGAGATTGGACTAGATAACCTTCAGTGGTCCCTTCCAAACTCACCCATTCTGTGACTCTGTGTAAGAAGAGAGCTACAGGCATGGCTTAGCCCGTCAGGCTGGAGCAGACTGGGGCTGGGAAGTCACAGAGAAAAAGGGAAGCAGGGAACACTGCCAAGGTGCTCACCAGGGCAGGACGGAGCATGCAGGATGTGCATTCTCAGAAGAGAAGTTCCTCCCAAGCCAGTCACCCTGCTCAGGCTTCACAGACATCAGTTTGCACACCAGGACATGAGCAAATCTTCGCACTGTGCTCACCTGGGAGCCCTGGCTTTGCTGCCAGCCGCCCACACTCATCCTCCAGCCACCTGCCACAGGAAGCACCAGGACTTCTGGGGACACTCTGCAAGCTGAGCTTCATTTGAAAGCAAGGACAAGCTTAGACAAGAGTCACCTCCCTGTATGAAAGGGGGCAGAGCCACACCTGAATCAGAACCAAGTGGGATGCTGCAAGACACATCCTTCTGCTCATTCTTTCCCACCCAGCTCCTGCCTGTTTCTCTTTCTCTTCTTCCAGGCAGCCTCCTCTTCTCTTCCCCCAGCATCCAGCCTTGCTTCCTCCTTGTCCCCAAGCACAAGTCCATCCCTGCAGCTGTCATGACCCTCTGCAAGTGTCAGCAGAACTCCATTCTCTCTGGCATCAAGGTTAGGTTTGGCAGCAAGCAGCCGGACAAAGAGAGGAGTGACTGAAAAGCAACTCCTGGGAGCATATCTACTGTGCTATCATCCCTGAGCCAGTCACAGCTGACAGCTTTGAGCTTTTACTTACAACATTTAAGAGCAAGGAATACAGCATTTCCTGTGAGTCCCCAAGCCACAGGTCACTGCAGAGGGCACTGGATGGGCTGCTGAGCACAGGGTGCTCACAACCACCACCAAGTTTTGAAAGCTCCTGAAATATTAAATATAAATATTTCCACTAGAGGGTGTCAGGGACCCAGCCAGGGAGAGTCCCAGGGCCAGGCTGCCAGGACCAGGAGGAGGAGCTCAGAGCTGCTCCCCACTGACCAGGGCAGCCCTTCTCAGGAAGCCTGCACACCCAGCTCCAGTCAAACCCACCTCAAATGCACACACCTCAGTAACACACAATCAACCGGAACCCAGTGAGCTAATTACAGCTAATTTCAGGACAAGGAACTGGCTAACAGTCTCCCAGAAAACAGGCAGGGAGCAGAGACTGGGGTTCCCAGGTGTGCACTTGGTACACACCTCAACTCACTTTTCTCCAAGCCCCAGGACAGGCTCCAGGCTTCCAGCAGCTCCCAGTGCCATGCTGAACTCTGCCCACACACACAAGGATGATCCAGGTGTCTCACTTTTCCCCAGGCTGGCTCTGGTTCATCCTTGGGTCTCCAAAACCCCAAACACCTCCAAGGGGTAGGCTATGAAAGCTTTTATGAGCCAGCACAAAGCAGAGATCTACCAACACTTTCTCTGCTCCCAGGCAAGGCAGCAAACCTGCCTGAGACTCCCCTTCCTTGCTAAGTGATGCAGGAGGAGCATCAGGCTGGGAGCCAGAGGCTCTCTAGCTCAAGCTGGTGAAACAATGCTGTGAAAATCACTTAGCACCACAGCAGCCTTACACTTCAGGCTCTTCAGGAGTAAAACAACTTAGATAGGCTACCTAATACAGCTGGACCATCTCAGGGCCACTGCAGAACAAGCAAAACCCAGCAACCTCTTCTTCCCTTGGATTTCCTTATAGCTTTTACCCACTGATACACTTTAGAGACATTCTATGGTGCTACCCTGTGTCCCCATGGCCTGCTTCATGCAACCTGGACAGAGCTAAGCTTACCAAGTATCAGGTGAGAACCATTTAGGAAGAACAAATACATGTATTCCCTGCTCCTAAGAAAGTGTTTCTGGCTAAGACATAGACCCTGGATTTTGCAGGGAAATTAGTGCAAAAGTTCTGTTTCCACCTGCCCCACAACATCTTGTTGCCCCACAGGGATCACAGCTCAGCACCAACAAACCTTCCAAAGCCCTCCAGTTGTGTGTGCAAGACAGAAACAAGACGCTCAAGGAAAACAGCAATGCCAGAGCTACCCTGGTGAACCCAGAGGTGAGCACCAGGAGGCATCTGAATGGCAACGAGGGTGAGAATACGGGGAACAAGAACACAGCGCTTTATCAGACTCTGCAAAATCTGCTAACCCTGCTGTGGCCACCCACGCCATCCCAGGGAAGGAGGCAGGGTCTGCCACCAGAGACACTCAGTTGCTACAGGAGCAGCTGGAAGGGACCTGTTGTCTCCCAGTCACTGGAAGCTCTCAGGGATGCACATTCCTTGACATCCCTCCCCCACAGCACTATTGATTCCTATTCCGTACAGGATCCGAGCGCGTGTGCAGGCGTGCAGCAGGAGGGAGGGGGTGGTGACAAGGCAGGAGCAGTATCTAGATTAGCAGTGTAATCCTCTGGAGCCCTCGTGCCTGGCAATTAGCTGTACATCCTGATCCATACCTGCTGCAGCACACCAGGCACTCCTCCCTGTCAGTCACGAGCGTGCAGCGCCTTCAGCAGGGAGGAAACGCACACCGTGTTACGCTGCAAAACTGGTGAAGACCCTCAATGTCACCTCTGCAAGTGGGAAAACATCTGAGCTGATCACGCCACTGGTAGCATCTCTTTAGCTTGTCTTAAGTACCACCTAGAAACTCTCAGGTGGCTGCAGGCAGAGGAAAGCTTTGTTTCCATTGCTGCTGCTTATGAGCCCCCCTCCATTGCCCAAGGTCCTACCTGAGGATCAGAATTTGAGAAGGAAACCTACCACTCCAAGAGGTATTTTCACTGTGACTGAGGGTGCAGGGTCTCTGCAGAACTTCCCCTCTTCTCTTCTTGCCTACCAACATATAGCCAACAGGCTCAGGCTACTACAGGGAAAAACAAGTATTAACAGTCTGGTTGTTTGGGGATTACTTTCCTTCAGCAAAGGCCCATCTGCACTGAAAAATAAGGATAGTTAACGGCAGATAAAATACTAGTAATTGTTTAACTAAAGTAAAAAAGAAGTCATACACTTCTCTGAAACAGTGAACTCCCTTCGAGGTCCTGCAAGGCTCTTTAGCCAACATTAGTGCTGTGGCCTAAAGAAAAGCAGTCAAAATATACTTTTCATCTTCATGGAAATATTTAAATCTTGTTTTAAATGAGAAGTTTAACAACAAAGTCACTTTCAGCTCCAACACAATCCAGAAATGGGTAGTGAAGCACTGAACTCACTCTCACTCATCACTGCAGCATCCTATGGTAAGGGCAGGAAAAAAACAGAATAAAATAACACACCCCCAGGTTGCATGCTTGCAGCTTTTTTAAAAGGGCAGTTTGCTACTTGATCGAAGACAGGAGAGGAGCTGAAGAGTTAAGTGAGACAGCATGGCAGTTGTTTCACAGCAGTAGCAATAAATCCTCCAATTACAATGGTCTTCTTGTTGGTACATTAACGACTGCCTGGAATGATTATGCCAATAGAAATGCATCTCCCAATGCAACTGGGTGAGTTCAAGCAGCAAGTGAGAAAGGGCACAGGAAAAAAAACAAAACCAGAGGTAACTAATGTAGGAGAAAGGGGAGAAGAGAATCCGACAGAAGGTGCAAAAAGTGGAAACAAGGTCAGCTTTCCGACTCAGGGCCTGAACTTCTCCATGCCTGGAGAAGGCTCTGCCTTCTGGGCTCTGCCAGTCACGTGTCCAGCCTCCCCATCTGAGGCTGTGCTCCCTCCCAGGCAGTGGCAGAGGATCCCACTGCACAACCTGCTCCATGTCTCCACGATGCCCCTTGCAAGAGGTGCTTCCCAGACAGAGCTGCACATCTGAACTGCGTGAGACCCCTCAGATGTCATGGACAGAAGCCAGCGCCCCCACCCCATGCACAGGGGACAGCAACGCTCTCCTGCCGCTTCCCAAGCCCCACACAAACCCACAGGGGTTGGCAGCAGGTACCCCAGGACCCTGTCAGAAACGCCCTCCCTGTGCGCCCAGGGCACGCGTGCAAGGGGAGAAGATGCACTCAGCCCCAGTTCTGGCTTGTCCTTGATGGACCTGGAAGAGCTGAAGCTTTCTGAGCTTCTCACAAGTGCTTCAGCTCCAGGAAAAAGGACACCTGCCCTCCCCTTTTCCCTTAGGCTTTACTCTGGGGCTCCAGCCCCACCAGCACAGCGCTGTTCAGATCATTCCTTTGAGTGGATGCTCCTCCAAAAATGCTAGCCCCCTTCCCCTGGCTGCTTTGGGTGCAGTGTGGCAGGTGCTGGGAGCACACTCACAGTCCCTGCCCTCAACTAAAGCTGCTTTTGGGAACAGCAGAAGCCAGGCTCCTCCTAACGGGCTCCTTTTCCTCTATCCAGCCATGTCCCAAATCATCCCAAGGAGCATCTGGTTATTAGGACAGCTAATTTAGGTGGAAAAGTTCAAGCGACCTCATTAAAATTAAAAAAAAAGAAAAGAGGAGAAACCAGAAAGGGGTGGTAAAAGGACAAGGTGGCACCCAGCAGTGAGAGTCATCATTTGTTCATTAAGCAAAAATTATCTGGAGTGTCAGCAGACTGAACCCTGACGACAGCAGCCCAAAGGGCAGAGACGCTGGGGACAGAGGGGTGGCCAAGAAGTGCCATGAGCTGGCACTCACGGTGTGTGGCAGAGAGCACAGGATTCATCCCTGCTTCCACCTCCCAGCCAGCTCAGGAAAACCTTTATTCCCTCACACATGCACACTTTTTTTGCAATTCTGCTCTGAGAGGTAGCTGCGCTCTGCAGGGACTGTGCAAATCAGTCTGCAAGTAAAAAATAGGCTTGAGGAGGTGGCAGAGATGACATCCAAAAGGACATGGATGTTTGCTTCTCTCCAACAAGGAAACTTGTGCTTAGTAAAAGGCTGGATGTCCCTTCTCGATTACCCAGCACTTGACAGGAGGTGGTTCCTGGACAGGCTCTGTGGTCACAGACATGACCCAGGCACGCTATGGCACTGCCCTGCTCTCAACAGCTCTCCCAAAGGTAATGTTCACACCCTGGCACTGCTCTGGGACTTGTCCCTGCTCCAGCTGCTGTGCTCAGTGACACCTGGCCAGGCTGCCAGCCCAGCCCAGCTCCACCAAGCACCCCACAGACCCCTCCAAAACAGAGCCTGGGGGAAACACCCAGGGAGGGCAGCAGTGGGCTGCAGACCACCACGTGTCACACCCGCCTCTCACCTGTGGAGGCAATAACCTCCAGCAGCAAGCCAAGGTGAGACAGAGCACAAATCCCTCCTCTGCCTGCCTCCCTCTTCCACAATCTCACCTCAGTGAGGGTTTAGCTCTCCTGCTGATCCTGAGCACCAGCAGCTACCACAGCTTAAAGCAAGCCTAAGCCACTGCAACACGAGGGCAGAGCGCATCAGCACGCAACTGTTCCACCGAGGGTTAAGCTGATGTGTTTTATTTAACAGCACTTGTGAGCTAAGAGCAGGGATGTGGGAATTTGCTGTGGCTTAAACCAGCACAGGGCAACCTGCTAAGCCACAGCCTCCTGGAGCCCACAGGACAGGCAGGGAAAGCAGAAAAGGAGCAAACACGGAGCTGACACAGCCCGGGCTCCTCTGAGGCTCTGCAGGCAACGCTGTCGTAATGTTTTACACTTCTGAAGCTGAAGTTAAGAAATGACAGAAATAGGAAGCTTAGAAAATCCTCTTTTCTCCAATTTTTTGAAAAGCCTGATTTCATTCCACCTAGTGCACTTAGGCAGGCAGACAATACGAACAGCTGAACAGGGAGAGTCATGTAGTATCATTTCAAAACACATCCCAGGCCACATTCGCCCTGGACTATAATAACGTTTGTGGTGCTTTTTAGTCAGGTAAGTCACCCTTCTCAAAAATCAATTTTCAAGGAGGATTCATTCTTCTCTACCTCAGCTATACAAGCAACACCAGGAGATAAGAGTGCAAGAGCTGCTTTCAGAGATTAGTGCCCCCGCTTCATGAGCTCGGCAGAGATCACACAGGAGGTCAAGGTGTGCACATGAGAGCTGGTTTTCCTTCACTTGTGCAATAATGAAGGTTTTGAGACCTGCAAGCACCTTACTCCCATCTGCCTTTGGGCACCTAACCTGTCCCTAGAGGTGCAAAGCCCACAGTCACAACTTCCAATATCCCCTTCTGTCCTATGCCTTAGGCTTAGCAGTGATTTATTTTTGCCTCCAGAGCAAGACAACACAGACCAAGGCACACTTAGGAGATGGTTTTTGCAAGCAGAATCCGAGAGTCTATCCCCTCCAAAACCCACTTTTCTGCTGAACACACAAGAACGGAGCATTTCAACCCTCACAAGCAAAGTACCAAAGAAAGCACAGAATTAGGCATTACTCTCTATTATTATAGCTAAAATTCCTGTTCAGCCCAGGTCTGGGTCTTAAGTTCCCATGGAAAGACAAAGGAGACCACTGGCATGCTGATGCACAGACAGGGAAGGAGAGAATCACATCCCTGACAGGCAGATTACTGAGAGACATAGGATAGTTAACAGGTAGATGAGAAGAAGTTTTAAAATCTAACACAAAAACCAAACCCACACAAACTAAGACAGTGGAGATCTTTTCTTCATCTCTCAGTCCTGTTTAAAGCATGGAAATTACTCGTAACGTATTATACAAACACACGTCTTCACCAGACAATAACCATCTAGCGAGCCACAAAGTCAGCATGAGCTGGAGGGATTTCTGGAAACTGGAAGGAAGGGTGCTGGCTCTTTTGCATATCTCCAAGCTACTTGCTTCCAACAAGGTTTTGGCAGGACAGAACTGTTACTCTGAAGCTGGCACTCTCATGATGAATGAAAGGCACAGTCTGGCTCTTGCAGGATGGAGTCCAAGTTCCCCAGCCACAAGGACCACCTGCTCTTCTCCTTTACTAGAAATTGAGGAAAACAGAATTAAGATGAACAAAGCAAATTCAGCCAAACAGTTGACAGTCTTCTGCCATCTGGTTAAGGTAGCATTGATAAAACAAGGTAACATCCACTTCTGCAAATCTGTTTTCTTGAGGAATTTATTTTCTACTGTACTTTGGCAGTTTGGCCTCTTACTCACATGGCTATAATCATCTCGCCAAGCTTTGTCTAGTTCAGGTGGTGGTAATTTGAGGGACCAAGGACAAGTACAAGGGAGGTGAAATGGCTCTGTTTGAAACTTTTGGGCTTTCCAGACTGCAAAAAGTGCAATTATGCAGCAATGAGCTAGCCTGGAAAAGCTAATGTGGCATGTACAGGTTGACTTTCTGCATGACAGTGCCTGGCATCTCTGTATCAGTATCTTTCAATAAATGACTTCATTTTTATGTGCATTGATCTCAGCAGCACAGACACGCCACTGATGGTTACAGTCAGATGGGAAAGCTCAGTCTTGCAAAATACAGGTCGGTTTCCTAGGGCACAGTGCTCCAAGGTTTCCAGGACACCCCAAATCCTTTGCAGGAGACTGTGGGCATTTAAAAATAACTGTTCAAGAAATAAATCTCTTATTAAAATAAGGAGAAGATGCTTTTGGCATACCTATCATTAACCCAAAGGCACACAGTGCATCAAAGCAGTGCATTAAGAAACCCACTCAAAACAGTAAAGAAAATAAGTCACGAAATAAACTAGTAAATGGGAAGTTTCCATGATGTCTCCAGTGCAGGATCAATACACTGACTCCAGCTGATTTCAGCATTTTATTTATAGGGCCTCCAGCCCTTCTACTGGTAAAGCCTCTGAATAAGAGCCAAGCACAGTTGACACTCTCCTGTCCCCAGATCCACAGACAGCTCCAGTTTTCCCACCCTGCGCTTGTTTCACCATCGCATCCAAGTGCAAAAGGCTCTGCAAGCTGCCATCTTCCCAGCTGCTGCTCCCTACCCTGCAGGTGAATGGCAGAAAGGCCAGCGTGAAGCACTGCACTTAGGCTGCTCCCCAGGAATGCCCTGGGCAGAGGTGGCTCTGGAGTTTAACCGGCCGAGACACCCGGAGAGAAACAGCAGCAGACACTCTGCTGCTTGGTGTCAGCTCAGCATCATGGAAACACCACCAACTCACATCAGCTTGAAATGACTCTGGAGCAGAAGGAGGGCGAGGGAAGTTCTAAGCAGTTACAGAGAGAGGGATCTCTAAATGTTCTGAGCTGCTATGAAAGAAAAATGAGGGAGCAAGACAGAAGGTAATCCTTTGAAGACTGCTGAAAGGCAGGAGTCTTCAGGAGGGGCTTCTGAGCACTGCAAGATTCTTGGACAGTACCTTTTGCCATCTTCACCTTTTGTACCAGCCTCTGGCTGGTAAATGTTCTCAGGCTGACCTCTTCTACAGATATTTAGGCTTCCAGAGGAGAGAGCACCACCTGACAGTGTAGTGTTTGCACCTGTCTCTCACCTAACTTTAGCAAGTGGCCACTACTTTGACAATGGCTAAAGATCTCAAAGTGAGAGGGAAGACAGCAGTTCAAGAGTAAGTTTCGTAGAGTTCACTAAATAGCTGGAGAAGCAGAAGAGATACCCACCACACACTAATATTTCTCTGTGGAAAACAATGAAATGTTTGGTCAACCCTCAGACACCAAAGAAGTCACCTGGGAAATAATCATGGGGGTATGGCAATCAGGGAAAAGCAGTGACTGCACTTTTTTAGATACTGAGCAATGCAACCATGGAGCAAAAGCCACAGAAAACCAAACTTCAGTAGTTCTTCTGCTCACATTTTTTCTTCTTTCTTTTATAAAAATCTCCATCAAAGTTAGCACTGGTATCAGCATTCTATCCTGTCTAAAACAAGGGACCCACTGAAGGTAGACTCAAGAGCCTTGTTTTGTGGCATAGCTAGGACACATTCTCCCTTCTTATCACTGTTTTGTTCCCTGTAACAAAGCAAGACAGTTTTAAAGGCTATCATATTTCAGATCACAGCTAAATTCCTATAAACACAGCCTTCAAAAAGGAAGAAAAGACCTTCAGACTGTTCCTTTTCTTCTGTTACATTAAAATGGTATGAAGGGTTTTTTTCTTTTTCCAGGTAATTATTCTGGTGGGGTTTTTTAGTGTTCTAAAACCCTTGCTTGAGCACATTAGGTATTCAAGTCTCCTGTGCCCTGGCAAACTCAAGGGTGACTGAAGAACTAGTGGAATCATGACAGCACAGATGGGAGAGTGGGGAAATCAATACAAAAGGGAAGGGAGCTTCAGTCGGACTCTTACAGCTCCCATTAACAGGCACACTTGGGAAAGAAATTCCTTGGGAATGGCTCTCTACCTGTGGCCTGTTAGAAGAGATGGCCACACCTGAGGCTCCAAACAGCTCTTTCAGCCAGGTTCTTTGAAATGCCACCTCTGTATAGCAAAACAGACTATCCAGCAACACTGTACACCGCTGCCCCAAAATAAGCAGAGAAGTGATTTAAAAAAAACAAACCAAACATCCTTGTTTAAGAAAAATGTTCATTCTTCTAGCCATCACTGGAAAAAATCCCCACAAAAACCACAACATAAAAGAGACAAAGCAATTCTCCCATAAAATTCATTGCAAGTTTATTTGAGTACTTGATCATCCTCAGACAATCTGGATCTGTTAAGGTCTCGTTTATGCCACAGAAATCCACACGAAGTGATTTCAGTCAAACTAACGGAGCCTCTTAGCCTTGCTGCTAGAACAGGTATTTGTAGCAGACTTTAATTCAGGCAGTTCACCTTGATAATTTCAGGAATTTAAGGGTATCCACAGAGGGGCAGGGGTAATAAGACTGTGGAAAAGACACACAGGCAAAATGCAAAACTCACTACCTCAGACGTTGCAAATGAAAGGCCAATTCCTTTCATGCCACCAATGCAAATTGAGCCCCCAAGAGTACCCAGAAATAATAAGAGAAAAATGTGAAGATTAAATTCCTAGGAGGCTGACAAATGCTTCTCCTTTATCCACAGAGCTGCTGAGGCGCAGGCCACCACACTGGGAACACCGGGAGCACGGCCTTCCACTGGCTTTGGGTAAGCCTGGCTTGGGAACTCCTTCCTACGGCCCACAAGATGTTTGCCTGTGGAAACACAGGCTGAGAGTGGGTAAGAGGCAGCCACATCCCTGAGAAATGTGTCACGTTCACCCTGAACACAGCAGTAAAGACAGAGTGGCTGGATGTGCAGCCTAACAGGGGCTACCAGCACTGCCTTGCTGAGTTTCACCTCCACCAGTCTCCTCCTACCTTTTTTTTTTTTTCCCCCTGCATTTATTTTAAGCAGTTGGGTTCCTGTGATTCCATGTTTTTCCTTTAAGGAAAAGAGTCACGGATCTGTTTCCCACCTCTACAGTTCGTGGTGACTTGCTGGGTTTTGCCCTAGGTGCAGACCAATACACTGCTGACAGAGATTCTGAGACAGGACTTTCCAGTGAGCTATGAAGCACTGGCTCCCTCCTGGAAATGTTATTTCCACAGAGGGACTGATGGAAATGGCTGGTGGATGGCAGCAAGACTGGCCCTGCTGGGAGTCAGGCACACCCTAAAGAAATTGCTCCACTGGGAAAGGAGGAAAAGCAAGGCCAATGAAGCCAGTCCTTCCTCATTTTGCAGTGCACAGCTACTCACGGATTTGAGCAGCACTGAAAACCCCAGCCTGGTTTGGAGCAACCATATTCCTCCACCTGCCTGTCTGTGGGTCAGGCCTGACCTCCCAGAAATGCAAACAACATCACACCTCCCCAGAGCAGAGTCTGACACCTTTATCCATCAGAGCCATGTCCTAGGAAGCCAAGAAACCTCCCACAGTGCCAAGCACCTACACAGAATGAGGTGACCACCTTACAAATCTTCACAGTAGCTCAACAGGAGGTTGGCTCCTCCTTAGCAAGTGGGGTGCCCTGATCCTTCTTTCCCAAGATCACCAACCACTTCCACTGACACAGCAAAGCAGACCAAAACAGGGCAGACAGCCCCCTGCAGCACGCCACTTTTGGGTGGAAAATGGCAGGATTTTCCCAAGGCGTGATCAAAGTCCCTTTCCTTTGCTGGTGGCTGGAGTACCTTGATGGCTGTGCAACCCCAGGCAAGCACTGAACCACTGCCCTTCCAGCCTCCATCCATCTGGAACAAAAGCCAGCAGTGCCCTGGGAGAGGCTTTGCTCACTGTCTGTGCAGCAGCCCTGACACATCCCAGAAAGGAAAGGCTGGATTGTAACCTGCAGCCCCAGAGACACACAAAAAGAGGACACAGTCAGCTTTACACACTCAGGAAACTTCACCTCAATGGAAAAATAACTGCAAGGTTTGGGCTGTGTTTGTTTTTCCGAAGCCCCCAGTAGCTGTCATATTATTAAAGCAGATTACAGAGCATCTCTGCTGACATGCTCAATTGCACACACCTGTGAAAACCTCTCATTTTCCTTTTAAATATTTCCCTCCTTCCTATCTTCCACTTTTTATTGTTTTCATTGTTTCTTTGCAACCTCATTTATCTTCAGAGTCAGCCATTTAGATTTTAATAAAAGGCTTCACTGTCTATCCCCTTCTTTCTTCAAAGGCCCCAATTTATTTTGCTGCCTCTTCTTGGTTCCCCCCAGCCTAATTGTTATTATTTTTAACCTTCAGTAGTTTCCTTTGCTTTCTTCTCCATTCTAATCGCTCCCTGCTCCTGTTTTTCCCTCTCCGTACTAAGTCCCTTTCATCCCTCACCTCCCTCCCTCTCTGCCCCTGGCCAAGCATCCAAACACACACGGAGCAAGCGTAACCAAACATAAATATGAAAGCAAAATGCTTGCCCCTACCTACTCAAATATTTAATTTGAAATGACTAAGCCCGAGAAGATCATAATTTTTTTTTCCCCGACCTCTGCAGGTCTTTAATAAACCTCAGCCTGCACCTCGATGACAGCCAGAGCTGCAGTTGCTGAGCTGTTTCCTATGCATTACAGCAGATTTGCTCCAAGGTAAGCAAGAGGGATGCCCGGGCTCGAATTAAAAGCAAGGAGATTTCATTCCCCAGTTGCTGGTTTATTGAAATTCAATGCCTCCCTCTCACCTGACGCTTTGTTATGCTAACCCCTACCAGCCAGCAAAGATTTCCAGTCCTTGGGGAAGGCAAGCAGCTACACTCCCAAGAAACTCAGGGGACTGTGCCTTGCAGGTCACACTCCCATCAAACCTGGGAGATGCTGCGTCCTGCAGCGAGACCTGTGGGTGGAGGCATTGACAGGGACCCTTGTAGGGTCCCACTGCCCAACAGAGGGCCACTCCCCCTAAAGGAAGATAGTCACTAAAGGCACTCCATGCCAGGGGACAGCAGGTGATGGCCACATCTTGCACCAGGTTAATGCAAGGGCTGTGGGGTCTCCTCTTGCCTTAGAGGGGCAGGACCTTGTGGGGTTCTGAGCCCCTTGCACAGAGCACCCATCAGGGTCCTGCACTGCTATTGCATGAAACCTTGCTATCCTTTAGACACTGCACAACCATTTCATCCCTGTGGGAAAGGGGGAGGAGAGGAAGCCATGAACATACAGATCCCATTGCATTTCCACCTTCTAAAAAGTGCATGGGCTTGCAGACCTAACAGAATGGCTGAGCTGGAGGAGTTCAGGGCTGAGCAGCCAGCTGGGATGCCAGCTACCCCAGCCCATCTCCCCAGAGCCCTGTGCTGCACAGTGATGTCTGAGAAGAAAAGATTAAACCTCCAGGCAGCTCACAATGCCCTGGGATAAGCACATTTGGGAGCTGCTGGCCCCTTTTGCTCACTGCTCCGCCTGGGGAAAAACGCAGAGGCACAAGGAGGGTGTGACAAAGGTACAGACAGGGAAACCATGCCTGGAGTGTAACAGAGCTCTCACTGGAGTCATACTGCACTTTGCAACATTTCATTAAAAGTAAACCCTCCTGAAGGGAAGGAAATAGCATCTTTCTTTTCCAAAACAGGGGAAAACATGCAAAAGCTGAACCATATGCAGCCCTGGGTGAGGCAGTAAGACAGCCGATACTATAAATGCCCACCAAGGAGTTTTGACAAAGCACTGCCACAGCATTGGCAAAAATACTAAATTTACAGAGTGGAATGGGGCTGCAGAACAAAGTAGCTCTTTATGCCTTCTCCCCTTTTCCAGAGGAGACAGAAGGCTGCTACAATTGGTAATGAAGACTTTACCTGTGGCCAATCTGGGTGCACAAACCTGGCTGGAAAGAGAATGTACCTATTTTTATTTTACCTATTCTGTGAGTTAATTCCTATTAACTGTTTACACCCACCCTCAGCCATGGTGATGCCCTCAGTGATGGGGAAAGCCTTGGGTGAAGTTCTGCTGGAGCAACCCTACTGCACCCTTCCAGACACTGCTGCCCTACAGCAGCACTGGAAGGAGCTCCTGCCTGCCCAGCACACGCCCAGGCACCACCAGCAAGGACCTCAGGCTCTGCTGGGAAGAAGGTGCTTGTCTTTAGCATCCCACAGGAAAAGCAGGTCTCACCAGTACAGCCAGACCCACAGCAGCCAGCTGTGAGCTATGCAGAGGGAAAGTTTTTTAAAACACCCCAAATTCCCCAGCATCCCTCTGGCTGCTTTCCCACAAAGCAGCCCTCAAACCAGTCTCTCAGTAGGAGGAGCTAAATAAATAAAATAAAATACACCCGTGTGTGGGCTCATGCAATTTTAATCAAACTAATGTCTGCAGAAAGGGGGGTAGAGGGGCGGGGGCAGGGAGGGATTACGGTGCCACTGGTTCAAAGCACTCCCGTTTATCCCACATCTGCGATCCCTTTGGAGCTCCCAGCAGCAGCGAGGAGCACCAGGCGTGCAGAGCGAGCGCGGAGCTGTCTCTGCTTTAGTCACCGTCTGCTGCTCGTGTCAGGCACAGAGCACCCCAGGGAGCCACTCTGCGCTGTGCCAGCTGATTACACACCGACAGGGGCACCTGGAGGGGGAAAGCAAGCATCCTAAAACACAACGGGTAACTTAGGGCAGGAGTTAGGGAGACCAGACCTGCTCCCCATGGGGTTGGGGGAGAAGGGGTGGCACATGGGCAGGGAGAGAGAGCGCCCTGAGCTCCACTGGGAATGGTCCTGCCCCAAAGGGGCAAGGACACTGGGAGAGGGGAAGGTGACAGCCTGGACAAGACATCAAGGCCAAGTGGGTGGCAGAGGAACACGGAAAAGGTAATTGTGGGCATCTCTGGTGGAAGGAGAATGCAGAAAGATGGAGCAATGGCTTGAAAAGTATTGGGTGCCATTACCTGCAGAAGTGCCAGGCAAAAAGCTGGAGCTGCAGGAGGGTGAGAAAAGCTAGTGGCTTTCAGGGATATAGTGATTTTTGCCAGCTATGTTAATGCCTGATGTGCTTCAGAGGTGAAGGAGAGGAGCTCATGGCAAGAGCAGAAGGGGAGCTCCATCTCTCACCTGACCATGCAGCCCTGCAAGCCCCCATCCCTGTCTGTCAGCGGGCCTGCTGCTAAGCCAGCAACACCAATGCTCACCAGCCTCACAAAGGAACACAAAATGCTTAGCAACCATTTGGGAAGTGGTCCATTCACCTCAATACCTCCCTCAGGGATACTGAGAGCCACCAGCTGCGGGGAGAGGTAGAGGCGACTGAGCTCACGGGTGGCTCAGGTATTAACCCACCCCAGCCCCTGGGACCCGGACACAGCTCCCAGATGGGGATTAAAGCCAGCTAAATGAGAATTTCAAACACACACCCTGCAGCAGCAAATAATCAGGTGCCAAGAAGGAGATTAACCCTGTGGGGCTGAAGGGAACAAAGGCGTAAGAGCCAGTCTGTTTAAGAAGCTGCTGCTTCTGCTTCTCCCAGATGAACACAAATCCAACCAGGAGGAATCTGAGGGCAGTGCCTGCGTGAGAAATACTGATTGCTAGGAAATATAAGCCTCTGATTTCATGCAGCTCCACAACAAGTGGCACGAAGATCCCTGCAATAGCTGCTAGGCAGAGGCGGTGAGTCAGGTAGTCTCCCACCCAGGTTGTACCACAGGATGCATAGCTTCAGAGCTTATTTTAGCTGATGGTGAGCAGACCACAGAGCCTCCTGCAGCAATCCCTGCCCTGCCACCTCCCAGACCTACAGCAGGCAGCACACAGCACCCTCAGGCACCGACTGCCATGCCCTGACAGATGGGCAACAGCAGCTCATCTGGGGTCAAAGTGACACAGGCCAATGATGGAGCAGCGGGGCTATGGGAATGTCCTTCACAGGTCACAAAGCCTGATTATTTTGGGCACACACACACCAGCCGAGCTGGAGGGGTTGTTGTACCTGCTGAGCTGAAAAAGCAGTGCCCTGGTCAGCACTGACTTGTTCAGGGGACCATCCATTCAACGCCAAGATGGCAGAGAATGAGGAACTGCTCCTCATTTCAAGCAGATGCAGCCAGTGCTCCTTTTGGGAGGAGGCTTTTCCTGCACTCTGCTGGCAGGGTAACAGCTGTGAGCGACGTTCACATGCTCCTTACTCAGGGGCTAGCTGTGTGTCATGACAAGCTTCAAGAGACATATCCCCAATGCTCGTGCTGCTGCAACAAGAACATGGTTCCCAGTCAAGCAGCCTCCAGCAATACCACCTTGGGCTGTGATCTTGTCAGGTTTCATAAGCTTAATCAGGCTGTGCTCTGGCTGGCGTACAGGGGTTTCACAGACAGGCTGGCTGGCTGTCCTACTGCTCCACACAGCATCCCTGAACGCTCATCAGCAGTGCTAAGACCTGGCAGTCAACAGGAGGACTCACATTTCGGTCTCGTCAACTTCAACCAGAAGATAGTAAGGGACAGGATGGGTGGCCCTGTGGGCATCAGCTCAGTGGACCAGTAGTAGGGCTGGGACTGTGGTGCCTGGCTCCAACTCATGACACTTCAGCAGTGATAGAAACCACCTTCTAGCCTTTCAGTGAGAGATTCGAGGAGGGGAGGGTTCCACAGTGGCTCCTGGGGGCACACATGTCATCTAAAACATCTCATTAGTGCAAACTGTCCATAGCTATCCAGCTTAACTTAGCCCTACCAGAGCATCCCACGGCCCGAACATTCCACAGGAGACAGCCAGTGCACCTTGCTGTACTGATGGTCTGTGACAGGGCTGCCTGCAGAAACTCATCCCACTGCTGCCACGGGCCAGCTCAGCCCCCCCGCAGCACCCTGAGCCAGCGCTGCGCTTTTCACAGCAACAGGCTCCAGCCCCATGGGCACGACCCAAACCCAGAGCAGTGCTGCCCAGCCCAGCACGCCTCTGGTGTCCCAGTTCCTTCTCCCCCCTTCCCTCCATCCACATCAAACCCTCACCAAGAGCCTCTCTAAGCAGATGAGATCTGAGGAGCCCGGTGTCTCCAAGGATGGGATGCTCTGGCCGCAGACACAAGGGAGCCAAAAGGATCTGAGAGTGCCGGGCAGCAGCTCTCACTCCCCACTGCTCACCAGTCCCTGTGACTCACAAAGTCACTTCAAAAGGAGCTCCTCAAAGCACCATCGCTGCCTCTGACATCCCAGTCACAAAGGGAGAGGAATAAAGGGTAGGAGGCAGCAGTGCAAAGGTAATTACTGCATCCTGACAGCCCTGATGGAAGACAGCACTGAAAGCCCCATTGTCTGCTCCAGAGTCAAAAGCCTGAAACAGCATCTAGGGCACTCGAAGGACACATGGAAAGGGTAGGGGAAGAGCCCCCACAAAGCCCTGCAGAAGGAGGCCAGATGGAGAGGGACCCATGTCTCTGGCAGTTCTGGGGCCTCCTCCCACTGCAGGAGGGAGCAGGAACTCTCCTTCCACACCAACAGTCCCTCTCTGGTCATCCCCATTTCAGCTCTCCCTGCTTCAGTACCTCCAAGATGCCAGCCTACACACCCCATTGCTCTTAACAGCACAGAAACTCCCATCCAAGGTCTTCCACCTGCCACCTCTACACTCCCTCCACCTCTTGCCTTTCCGGTGCTGCTGTTCCTCCTTTTCTTCCTGCTCCCTCTTTTCCCTGCTCTCACCTTTTGCCTGGTTTTTAACCCCCTCACCTCCATCTGCCTCAGCCCACTCACTCTCTGCCTTGCATGCCATCACTTGCTCTCCTTCACACTGCCCAGCACTGGGATGACCACAATCTTCCCCTTCCTCAGTAAGGGCAGGGGTGGCCATATTCCCCTATCCCACAGCAGCCAAAGGGCTCCATCTTTGCCTCAGTTTATCCTGCACCCCAGGACTCTGCCTGGAGGCAGGAACTCCTCATGCAAAGGGATGCCTTTCCCTGCACCAGTCCTCTGGATATGCTCATCCACTCATCTGGCTTCAGCTGCTGTACTTGAGAGGGGCTCTTTGGATGATGGGCAGTGCTCCTGACTTCTGCAGAAGGGAAGACACTGGAAGCACCCCTGTGGACACAGCACACCTTTCACGCTGTCCCACAGCACCTGCCCCTCTCAGGGCGGCCCTTCTGGCCCGCACCCACAACAAAGGAGCTCCTTCAAAGCACAGAATCTCTCCAAATGATGGCCCCATGCCCCTGACAACGCCACCTCTCCACCCACTTTCCCTTCCCCACAGGCAAACGTTGCTGTGCCAGCGCTCCCCCCTTCCAGCCGCGGTGCCAGGTGGGCCACCCGTCGGGCACAACCACCACCCGCAGTTTTGCAAGGAGTCCTATCTGTGGACAGGTGGCATCAGTACACCTGAGAGAGCTCAAAAGGTGACAACAGACTGCCAGAGCACCTGTGGTCATCTGTGGCACGCTGATGCAATTTTTCTGCAATTCTTCAGTGGATGCAGAGCCCAACATTAACCCTCTGATAAGTAACCTGCTGCTTTTGGATCTCTTCACTTCCATGCAGCAGCACAATGCCATAAAGAAAACTGATCTCTCTAAACCTTCTCACCCTAAGTATGTCTGGCATTGCAAGTTACAATCAGGAAACGCTTTTGGTAAGAAATGGCTTTATAAAAATCCTGCTCCCTTGAATAGGCAACTAAAAATGAAGGATGACAGGGTCTGAGAAAGTTAAGTGCTCAGAGCACATCGTGCCTAGCACAGAGGCATTCCTGTCCAGAAAACCCTGCCTGCCATGACACACTTCCCCAGGGCAGGCATCCACAGCTGTAGATTTCTTTGGAGAGCCCTAAGTTATCATTTTAACTCTCAAGCAGCAAAGAATAAAGCCCTGAAGGGCACAATATGTTGAAACACAACGTCAAGGAACCGGAGCAGGGCAGAGCAGGGACACTGAAGGGCATCCAGCCCATTAGCACCAACTCAGTCATCCAGGATCCCTTAAGGCAGAGGCTCATTCAGACTTCAAATGGGGAGCAGAGCAGCCCCACCTCTTGCCTCCTCAGGGTAAAAATCACGCTTCTCTCTGCATTCTAAAGCGCCTTTGTTCGGGTTTGCCCTGTTGGCTCCGGCTTTTCTTTGTAGGCTCTCCAGAAACATCTCTTGTGGATGGCAAGGGCAAGTGGGGCGGCTAATCCCATTCCATTAGCATCCTCTGAAATACTCCAAGGACTGGGATGCTGCCTGGGTGCAGGTGGCCAGAAGGCAGCTCTAAGACAGCAGGACTTCTGGATGCGTGCACACACATCCATCCCCAGAGCCGTCTGCCATCGATAAAGCCTGCCAGAGGGAGGGAAGGGGATAAAGAAACAGCCCACATGTGGCTGGAAAGGAGATTTGTCTCCGACAGGCACAGCTTTCCCAATGCCAAAGGTCGCCACTGCTCCTCTCTTCTGAAGGTGACACAAAATTCCTGAACTGGGGGGAGCATGTTATGTGTAACAAGAACTGAGCACCATCCCAGAAGGGCCAGGGAGCGTGGCTGGGACACCCCCAGCCCCCCATGCTCCTGGGGGCTGCAGCAGCACAGCCCCTGATACCCCAGGGGGCAGATAAAAGGTTGACAGAAGCCATCCCCTCCTCATGTGATGACCCAGCACTGCCTGCAGCACTCTCATGTTTCTTGCAGCCCTCCTTCCTATTACACTTCCCATTTATAAACAGCTGTTTGGCAGTATTACTAATCAGTGCTGCATGGAATAATGTTACATTTCCCACCACATGACTATTTTATCTTCTATCCTCCCCACCTCCAGCTGCTGCTTTCCTTCCACCACCCCCAGCCTGGAAAGCAATAATACATTTCTTCATTTTATTCAGGCTCTACTTCTCCGCTAGCACAAACAATTTACTGACAAACCATGTAAGAAAAATAAAACAAAACACCAGAAAGTTTTTTTAAAATTAAATACTTTTAAACCCACTTAAAATAAATACTTGCTGAAGGAATATCAGCTGGAGACTGCTCTCTGACTTATAATAATCCCACTGCACCCAGGGAAATCCTCTTAAACCTATATCAGATAAAGATTGTAAAACTGTTAGAGGGCTAAACTGACAGGGCAGACACAGAACCAAGACGGAAAATTTCTCTCCCCAACTTCTCCTTACCAAGGGGCAACTCTGTCCCAGTGCAGGTCAAGTTTCCTTCTCAGCACATAAAGCAAAGCCCTGCACCACCTGGAGCTGAAGGGAGAGGGGAGAAAGGCCAGTCCTGCCAGGGCTTTGGGCTGAAGGAAGAGGAATAGGCAGCTGTGGGACTCTAAAGCACAAAAGAATTGTCTTCCCTTTCCCACTTCTCCTGTGGGTATCAGGAGCAGGGCAGAGACCCTCTGGAGCTTTAAAACTGAAGAAACCTCCCCATCTCCCCAACCCTTCACCCCCAGATGTTCAATAGCAACATCTCTAATTAGAGATACGGATTCCAAATCATCGGAGCTAGAGGTGGGACAGAAGTAGTGGGATTTCAAGTTTAGTGCTATCTTATCTGAGATGACAAAAAGGATCTCAGATAGATTGGTAATTTAGCTGCTATGAGATACTGGGCTTGTGCTGCTCTGCAGTTTGCCTGAGCACTGGCCACCAGTTTGACTTTGCTGGTTTCGTAGTTTTTCAACAAGAAGATGTGCATCCACACCACAGGAAGCATTTTGTGGCGCAGAGCTGAGCAATGGGCACTGCACTCGTCCTCTGCTACGTGAGGACTCCGTCACTCATCACCAGACCTACTTGTTCTCCAAGAGAACTCAAGGAAAGCATCAGCAGCAACTGCAGAAACATCTGCCCCTGCCTCTCCGGGCAGCAGAGCGACAGAAGTGCAGAGCAACCAACACTGAGGGGCTGAAACTAAAGAACAAATAAAACAATCCTCCAGGGAAAACAAATTAAAAAAAAAAAAAGAAGAAAAAAGAGTGGGAGGAAGAGTAAGCACAGCAAAAACCTCCCCAGGGAAGCACAGCAGGAAAAATAGGGAACGTGGAACGCGCGGTTTTCGGTGGTAATCGAATAAGCGGCCGCTCCATTGCAGGATTTCTCGGTGCTGCAGCTGGCTGGAGCCACGGGGACCGTATTCCACTTTCAGAGTTCACTGAGCAATTGCTAAGGCAGGGGACGGGTGCCATATGTTACCAGCTGCGCTCACAGTCGTGGCTTTCCCCAGTTAACGCTGAGAGACTCTTTGGAGGCACACGAGCACAGAAACCCGTGCACTCTGTGCCTCTCCCCGCCACCCGGTACTCCAAAAAGGCTGCCAGAAATGCCAACAGGCTCTGCCAGTGACACTGGGACAAGGTCCCCTTGCCAGGGAGCCACCAGGCTGTGCAGGCTGCTCAGTACCCAGCACCGAGGGGAGGTGCAGGTGGAAGAAGAGATGGGTGTCCCTGAGCTCTCCTCCAGCCCCTGGAAAGCTGCCGCGTGCACAGGAGGTAGGAGGCAGGTACCAGGCTCTGCCCATCCTACTTTACAGCCTGCTGGCTCCACCACCTGCTCACCCAGCCCAGCCCAGCTCCTTCTGGCTCCCCTTTTGTGTGCAGTAATTTTCTTTTTATCTTTCGGAGCTTCTCTCAATTGTACCTATAGTGAAAAAGTAATCATTTGAGGGGGAGAGAAGGGGTTTGGGACTGCCCAGACAACATTAGGAGGAAATGGTGAATTCAGGATGGGAGCTAGCATTAAGCTGTTTTCAACACCAGACAACCTTTTGCCCCAGGCTTGAACCTAGGATGCTGAGTAACCCACTGGTGGTAGAGCTGGTCTTCAAATGCACCAGGATCTCTGACTAAAGATTTTTCTATCCCACTTAAAAACCTTTGCATCCTTTACCTCTTCTCAGCACATTATGTCGATATACACGAACAGCCTACGCCACCAATCCCTCTACCCAGGGGGACAGGCTGAAAGGCATCCTAGAAAACATGGCAATTATGATTACCAAACACCTCATTTTACCAGGAGCTGGCAAAGCACACGGGAAGAGCCAGCAGGAGAAGCAAAAAGCAGACATGGTCTGAGCAGGGTTGTGCTTTCAGCAAATCCTCTCAGGGCAGCAGAGGACCCCAAGCCTTGCAGCCTCATTGACACTGAGGAGGCAAAGGGCTCAGCAAAGAGCAAATGCCACATTCGCATCAACCTGAGGGACGCCGGAGAGGAGCCAGACACGGCTCGAGAGCAGACTGAAGGGCACGACTCCGAGCCTTCAGGAAAGAGGCTTTTTCAGGAAAGGCTGCTTAGTTTTCAAAGATGATTTTGGCTGACTGTCCTGATGTTACGAGTCAGGCTCGGCGCTGCGCAGAAACCCACCCAAGCAAAACACTGCAGCTCTTCAGTCTGAAGACAAGTCAGCATTGGGGATTCCACGCCTGCCTTCCTGACAAGGAAGGGACGTAGAAAGTCTGGAAGCAAGAGGGCTCATTTTAAAGACAAGCCTAGATCTGCGAGCAGAGGGCTGTGCAATTGCCTGAGGCTGTATTAATTTACATTTTTAGAAATGCCTTTTAGAATACTTTTTTTTTTCCTTACAATGCATCAGTACAAGTTACAGAGATGTCCAAAAAAGGACACATATTCTTATCCTAATTGTTGTCCACACGCCAGCTAAATTTAAAAAAGTACCTCTGCCTCAAAGAGGACAATATAGGAAAAACATATGGAATACAGTGATGTGTTCCAAATGTGTCTAATGCCAAGTTTTTGAGAAATGGGTAGGTGGATGTCATAAAAAAATGAATCAGTTCCCAGTGGAGAGCCCTTCCCACAAAGCATGTCATGCCACCAGGTTGCTCCTGGTTTTGAGGGACAGGGCAGAAAGGCGAGGGAGGGGAAGAAAAAACTGAAGAAAGAAACAAAAGAGTGCATACAATGGATTACCCATTTTTTAGGCACAGTCTGCCCACAATTTGTTCCATTTCTCCTGCACATTCAGAGGTACACGAGTGATGCAATGTAATACAACAATAAGAAAGTAAAAACCAGGCAAGCAATTCCAAGAGGAAAGAATAGGAGATGGCACACCACAACAGAACAGGAATAACTGACAGTATTTAGCAGGAAAATACAGTAACATGGGATGAGATAAAGGCACACAAAACGAGTGAGCCCCGTCCCACTGTGCGAGGACACACTCAGAGATTTCTGTTACAAGCCATCAGCTCTAACCTGACTGGTATCCAAAAGAGTGCTTTAGGAAGCACAGGGAATAGCCAGTCCATGCACTTCCCTGCCAGACTGTACATGAGTGAAGCACAGGGTTGCCTGTGCCAGGCTCCCACGTACTTGCCCACGGCACTGCCATCACCGGCCCCCCAGTATGGCAGTGCCTATCACAGCTTCTGCCAGGGGAAAACTGGGTGAGCTTAGGCAGCTACACGTTCAAGACAGCAGAAATGACTAAGCAGGACAGGAGACGAATCCTATTCAGCATTATTACCAGGCAGAGCTGAAATGTAAGCCTTTGTTTTTAACTCCCGCTATGCGAAGAGCTCAAAGCCCATCGCAATTATTTAGCTTAGACTTTGTGAAAGGCTTGTGTGCTATTATCCCTAATTTTACCAGCTGGAAAATGGTGAGGGAGATGGATTGCACCATATCCAGGGACATGCAGCAAGTTGGCAGCATAATAGGGCTGAATGCCTGTAGCATCACAAACCAGGTGCAATTCCCCATGCTGTGGCTGCAGGAACTGCCAGAGGTAAATATCTTTACCCCTCCTCACTCCTCCCCCATTAACAGACGAATACTTCCTTTCCATTCATGGCAGGAACAGAAAGAAAAAGCAGGGGAGCATAGGTCAATTTTTTGGTGAAGGTTACTACAGAGAGAATTAGGCAGGTAAAGGAAGACAGTAAGAACAAAATACCCTGTGTCTAGTTGCAAAAGACCACCTAGAAGAAGAAATCTGATTTTTTTTTAAATCCCTTTTTAATGCCAGCTAAAGGGTAATTTGAAAGTGAAGGACATTCTACTCCTCTGGGGAGCTAATTACTGCAACAAGCACAGCCCAAACAGGCGAAGATGAATGTAACTCACACAGCACAACACCAATCCTGCAGCTCACTTTGGTTATCTCACACAGCTTGGCCAGATAAGGCACACACATGTTTCATGGAGGTAGCCAAGCTGCCAAGACAGACTAAGAGAGATTAGGACATCTGTGCTTAGGATTTCCAAGTTCCACCTTCATACACCAGAGCAGAGTAATGGAGACAAACTCCTGCCACCTCGCTAGAGAAATAAGAACAGTATGAAATATAAAAAATATGCCAGGAAAAAAAAAATAGAATTTGGGGATGTAAAATAGGTCCTTGGTGTTCTCACCTGCTTGAGATCATCAATGTTATGCCATTATTTAGCTCTGACGCTCCAAACTCCTTTATTTAGCACCAACCCTCCAAAATGCTGCCTAACAGCGGTTCCTTTCTGCAATGCAGCCAAGTAGCTCATGACAGGACAATTCAGGGTGGAAGGGACCTTGGAGGTCTGTAGCGCAGCTACAGGGTCAAGCAGGCTCAGCTATAAGGTCAGACAAGGCCACTCAGAGCTTGATCCTGTCAGGTCTTGAAAGCCTCCAGAGATGAAGCCTTTGCAACCTTTCAGGACAGGCTGAACTGCTTATTTCGATTTTTACCCTGTTGTTGCTCATCTTCAAAAAGCCTGGTCTCCCCAGGACACAAGCTGCTCACTCAAGTACAGTGACAAACACTTTTCCCTGTCTCTCAGGTGAAAACAAAGAAGAAAAATGCAGCACAGAAAGAAGAGCCCCCAAAGACTTCTATCAAAACTGGTAGGTCCTCGTCTCTGAGACTGCCATCTCTCTCTTCGACGCCTGCCTCAAGCAAAGCCACCCTCAGCCCCACTGACAGCTGCAATAAACGAGCAGGCACTGAGGTCCACGTGCCCCACATGGAGAGAAGTGACTGCTCTCATCCAGGCTGCCAGGAGCAGACTGTGCTCTCCCAAATCCAAACTGTGACGTGACTTTCTCCCTTTACTCTGTGCACAGACAGATCACGTATGGCAGCACTTCATGAAGAAGAAGGGAAGCTGCTGGCAACAAGCAGCAGCAGCTGGTATGGGATAATAAAAGCTCTTTTTTTTTTTTTTTCTTGCCTGCTACACACTCTTGCACTCTTAGCAGAGAGATCCCGGAGGTTTTTGGTGGCAAGTTCAACAAAAGAGACCTGCTTCCTTCTCTTGAAGGCTTGTCTGAGACACATGCAGCTCCTTTCTCTCCAGTGCTGTCTCTGTGCTGGCCTGTTTAAATCTCTCTTCCACCTCCCACACCACCAAAGCCTCTCACACACACACTATACATGTCCTCCCTGTCCCCACCATGGGCTTGCAAGTGGCCACACAGTTACATGCCACAGCTGCAGGGCACAGAGGATCCTGAAGACAAACTCCTAAAGGCATGGTCCGAGCGCCCATGGACTGAGTCCTGGTCTGCAGAGAGCTGTGAGTGCCTTGGGCAGCTCAGCATTAAGAGACAAGACCCCACCCCGCAGAGCCAGCCCTGACCTCAGGCAGAGAGGCAGATGGCTCTTCACCCCATCAATGCCCTTGCCCACCACCACTCCCAAGCTTGGCACGGTGTAGAAACTTCACCACAATGGGGCTCCCAGCCAAAAAACCACACAGAGCCCCTGGGAGCCATCACAGGTAATGCAGGACACAGGAGAACAGGGCAGAGCCCAAGGCACCAACCCACCCAGGCAGGATGAGACCAGTGAGGAATAGCAGAGAGCAAAAGTGTGACCAGGCTGACAGCCAGGCACTGAACAGCACGTAGCTAGCATGAAGCCTCTCTGCTCTCTGTGACCTAAGCCTGGCTGGAAGAAGGTCCTGGTGACCATCCCTGCAGGCACTGCCAGCAGCTCCACAGCAGCTCCTGCCCCACTGCAAAGGCAGCTGTGGTTGAGTGCTCCTTGTTTCTCAAGTCCGCACTGACATTGCTTCTTCCCAGTCCACGGTACCCTGGGGACTGTGGTCTCCTCCCATCCAAACCCCTTTCATTTTCTTGCTTTAAGTTGTTTAGGATTGATGCTGTACAGCTGCTTCTCCCAAAATAAAGACTAAAAGAGCTGCCACCCCCTCAAATGCTTTGAAACCTTTCCTCCTGCTCTATCACTACCTGTTTAAGAAAAAACTCAAAGACTGATTTCTTCCCTCAAATCACTTACTCTGAAAAAGATCTCAACGTTTTTGGGAGCACAGATGAAAAAACACTGAGATTAAAGTCTGAAACTTCTGAAGAGGTTAGACCTGGGCCTCTTCACTGTTATCTAAGTACGGGTACAGGCACACAAACAATTCATCGCACAGATACAGTGGAGTACAAATTTGCAGTGACTCACGCTCTTTGAAGGAACTGCCATGTGCTCAGTTCTACCCTGCAGCAAAACACAAGTTTACCCATCAACAGGAGAAGCACAAACCAGCACCTCAGTTTGCATAGCGCTCCTGCAGCTTCACCAACTGAATTACTGCACAGAAACCTCCTCTTCTGCCCGTATTTCAAGAGTTAAGACACGGGATAATTGCAATGACAACCTGGAAAATACTGTTGTCTTGTCAGTGGTGATGCTCTGCTTCTGGGATGCTGCTTTCCTTCACCTGCAAATCCTTTGCTATTCTTACTTCTTAAAAAGGTGAAGGGACAGCCCACATACTTAGCACAGCCAGCAACAGGCAGGACCCCAATACAGTCATGTGTATCGTCCCCAGATCCACAATTTAATCAGTCCAATTTAAATTTTGTAACTCTCCTCTTCAGTACACTCAAGCATCTTGCCAATTGAACCACAAAGCCAAAATTCCCACCAGTTGCTTCGAAGCCTGATAGGGAAAAAGCAGCCAGGTCTTCAGCCATTAGTGCCTAGCTCGAGTCTAACATGTAGGATCTCTTTTTAGACAACATAGAGAATGATACACTTAAACAAAGATGGACTGCTCTCCAGATTTGTCCTCTTCTGTCCTCTGATGGCAGATATTGCCTGGATATCTACCTTAGGCAGTGAGTCTGGTGTTAAACGGGTGGCAGACAACTCATGAGATCTTCTGAAGTATTTTCCTGCCAAACAGAGTAAAAGAGCATGAACCAGCCTCAGCAGTTTTGTGTCAGCCTCAGGGAACTGAAATCTGAAGGCAAACAACAGAGTTGCAGACTTTGTACATGGGCTAATCCTTCCTCATAAATCAATCACAAGGCCATGGTTCCATAACATCCTGAAGAGCTGCACCCCCTCTTTTTTTTTTTTTTAACTCCACCTCCCTCAGCACCTGAAACTCAGTGTGAGAGGTCCTAAATTCCTCTCCTAAGCACCTGAAACTCAGTCTGAAATGTCCTAAATTCCTCTCCTAACACATCTCGCAGCCCAGGCATAACTCCATTGTCCCCAGGATACAGCTCAGAGGGGGATGAGAAGAGGAACAGTAAGATACAGAAAGGCTTGGTTTTGAAGCAACTGAAGGAAATTGAAGACTGGTGAAGAAGATTAAGCCTTGATACACATGCTCGCATGGCAGAAGACCCTTGAACCACATGACTGGCCTCATTCCCAGCTTCAGTGAGATTAGCATTTGTGTTGCATGTCTACACTCAGATAAGAGTCCCAAAGAGTGCCTTGGGAGCACTTCTTACTTCAGGCCACAGCAGATATCAGGTCCTCAAAGCGGTACTAGACCGTGGCCAAAGTCTCAGTGATGGAAAAGGAATCTGGAGCGGTGACATCAAAAACGGGAGGGAGAAAACCAACTGTGCTTGCTGCTCCTGAGGTGGAGAGAAGTGTACTTTCAAGCCAAACTGGCATGTCTCTGAAGCTGACAAGATTATTTTTCAGCGGCCTCAGAGCCCTGGAGACACAGCCTTCAACAATGCTCAGATGGCAGGAGCAGAACACATCCCAGCTGCTCTGCTGCAAGCTAAAATGCCCCGGTGCAGGCAGCAGCCCCACGTGCTCCAGCTCCCACCCAGCTCCCCCGCCACAGGGCTGTATCATGAAGGTGGAAAAGGGGAGAAACTCCTCCTTCAGCTCTTTCCTCAAACCACAGGACACAACAATTCCAAGGTCCCGGAGCAGCAAGACTAAAATCAACACTGCTTCAAACCCATCCACTTCACACACAAGTGGAGAGAATAGAGATGCTAACAAACCTGTCTCCCTTCAGGCTTTGCGGCTGCCAGAAAAGAGCCACTCAATCTAATGAGTCAATTAAAAATTCATAACTGGATGAATGAAAAAAAGAAAAAAGTTTGGTCCTTTTACTGAGAAAATGAGAGCAGTAACTCTTTTCTGTACCTCTTCTTGCATATTGTCTGGAGAAACAAAACCAGCCTGAAAACCCCCAACCTACAGCTGAGAGCTAAAATAACAGGAAAACAGAAAGGATATGTGATCTGCCTAGCTCTGCAGAGAGGAGTCCATTTCCCCAGAACGACTTCAGGGTCCAACAAAGTTGAGGCCAGCACCACTTCCCATGAGTGGGAGGCAGAAGGAAGGCTCTCTGGAAGGGCCTGCTGTCTACAGGTCATTGCTGGGAGCACTCTGAAAAACTGAGTTTTCCTCCGAGTTTGGCCAGCCCACAGAAGAGAACCTACATGGATGCACATGTTCAAAATGCAAGTGACCCTAAGTCATTTCCAAAGTGAATTTTCAGAAATGAATTAAGCTAAACCGAATTAGGGCCCAAAATCCTGAGCACAAACATCCATGAAGGGACGTAATGTGATTTAACTAATCCACTAAAAGTTACTTCAGATCAATTCTCTCGAGTATCTCTGATGCATGTAAGCCCCAAAGCCAATGTCCTCCAAGCACTGCTCATGGGTGTCTACAGACCCCCAAAATCTTACTGGTTTGTAGCTGTGGGAAGGGAAGGACAGAGCAAAAGCAGATCAACCCCGCTTTGGCTCCCCAGACTCTTGGAGAGCAGTGGGGGAGCTTCCCACTGCCCAGCCACTGGATATGCTGACTGTGCTCAGCTCCAGCTCCCTGGCAGAGCAACCCAGAATCCACCCAACCCCACCCTGCCTCCAGGCACGTTTTTTCAGCAGGTGTTGGTTTCACTGGGTTTCACCCCCCAAGGTGACTTAGCAGCAGCAGCAATGACTCAGTCTTGTTTAAACTGCAGTGGGAACTGCAAATCCGGACACCGAAAGCAAATTGCAGAACTACCAATAAAAACCAGAATACTCAAGCATCTACCCCCCCAGCTACTCATGGACATCAGGTGGCAAAAAAGGCACCTAAATAAGAACCTACACCCGTGCTGTGGAACTTCACCTGGGAGAGTGGCTCGGCTGGCACCTCTGAAGGAAAGAGGCCAAGGCCATGCAAGCTGGAGGCAAGAAGCTCAACCCAAAGGAAGGCTATTGTGATTGAAATCATATCCTGGCTCCTTTCACACTGGATTTCTTGAGTCAACACAGCCTGAACCAGCAACACCACCATGGGCAGGATAACGTCAAAGTGGTTTCCAAGCTGCAGGCTCACGGACACCTCCTAAGGAAAGCAAGTCTGCTTGCTGTCTGTGGGCTTGAATTTGCTAGAGGGGTGTCTGTGTTGCAAAGGAGCTGTTCTAGGGGTCTTTCAGCCACAGACTTGGAAGCTATTTGACTGCTGTTAGCTGAGTTAGACACTTCAAATACTGTTTTGAGATACAGAAAGCAAGCTGAAGCTTGAAAAGGTCAAATCTTCTAGTCAAAGAGGTGCCGTGGAAATACTCCAGATTTTAAAGTACCTGTTTTCAATTTTTCTAAAAAAAAAAAAATAAAAAAAATAAAAATAAAAAAAAAAAAAATCCCAAACCAGCTTCTTTCTCCACACTCATCTACAGACAGCTCAATCTGCTCAGTGGTTCCAGGATGTATTCAGCACTGCTGTAAGAGTCTGATGATGACCATCTCTCCTGTTCCCTCTTATGTGCTGCTCATTACTACTCCTCTCTTCCCTGCTCAGTTATTTCACCACCTCTGGCAAACAGCTCTCTTGTCTGTGACTTGTGCCATCTGATACAAACTCCCTGCTCCTTTCTCTCTGTGTCAGTCAGTTCCACGTGCGTCTTGCTTTCAGCCATGGCTTCAAACTTCATGTTCCTCTGCCCAGCCGTGCTGCCTGGTGCCTCATTTTTATACAGGCCTCATCAGAGAAGAAACCTTGCTATTTCCTGTGCCTCTACACCGTGATTTCCTGCCATTCACACCGCTGTGCCCCCTGCTCTCCGCTCCCTCACAACATTTTTATCTGGCAGCCTATGCAGACCACGCTGCACGTGGGGGGCTCCAGGGTCTGGCGCCCCGCGGCCCCAGCCACGCCGTGAGCAGGACAGCTTACCCACGAGGTTCATCTTGGCGCTGTAGCTCCCGAAGTACCTCTCGTCGGTGTTGGGCGTGTGGCACTCGTACTGGCCGGCGTCGCGCTCCTGCAGCTCGGTGATGTGCAGCAGCACGGCGTCCCCCTGCAGCCGCTCCACGAAGATGCCGCGGCCACGCACGCGCTGGGTGTAGATGGCGTAGGGGAACGAGGGGTCCACGGTGCTGACGATCTGCACCTCCCGCTCGGGGGCCGAGGGCAGGTAGATGGACCACTGGAAGTTCTGCTCCGCCGGGCCCTGGTAGCCGCTCACCTTGCACCACAGGGTGACGTGGGAGCCCTCCGTGCGGTACAGGGGTCCCTCCTGCACCGTCACTTGCCGCTGGGCCAATGCCACGCCTGTGGGAGGAGAGGAGGAGCCCCGTGTTACTGACCAGCAGGCAATCCCCCACACCTACACCCAGATAAATCCTCGCCCTTCCGTGGCCATGCTGGACAAAGCAAGTCCTTACACCCCGTTTTACCCCATCAGGCTCTGGCACAGCACCCCCCGAGTCCCATTGCAGAATTCTTGCTGACTCAACGGGAGTGTTTTAAAAAACACACCACGAAAAGAAGCAGGTTTGAGGTAACATAAACCCCTTCTTTGGAAGTGGTAAGAACCCAGGCGTGAAAGGGCAATGCACCACGCAGTAACAAATCAGAAACTCAAGGTGACAGGTCTTTGTTTTCAGTACTTTTACTTTTCAACTCTTACCACTCCGTGGAGAGAGGCCCATGTGCATGCCAGGGGGCTACACCTCCTCTCCTTTGGTTGCTGGGCCACCCAACTCCAACGCCCCAGGCACTCGTCCTCCATCAGCAAACCTGCCAGAGGCTTCAGCTGGAACAAAATCCCATTCTTTTTCCCCAGACCCAGCACACCTCCGCCCTTCTCTCTTATGCTTGTAAAGGCACACAGAGAGATATCAGGTTCCCGGCACTGCCTTCCCAAGTCTATTTGAAAGGTGTGCATTTAGCACATAACAAAACCAATCAAAGTCAATGGAGGGAGTGAGCACATCACACCAAAGCTCAGCGGCCCTGGCAGCTGAAGTCAGGGCGCGGTGCATGCAGTGCATGCGCTGCACACACGCAAACGCGTGCAGCCCAAAACAAAGACAGCCCCGCAGCACGGTGACCGCCATCCGGTGACCGCCATCCGCCGTAGTTTTACACAGATTATGGATGGCTGGCCCTTGGGCTCATGGCACATTACCAGCACAGCCCTCCAGGGGCCAGATAAATTACAGCGATCTATCTTGTTTGTTGCTACATCAAAGGCTCGAGGTCTGGAGACCACGGCGGGTGTTCATCGGTTATTGGGTTACCAGCAGCATGCACACATGGCAAGGCCAATCACCCTGGCTTCTGTGACTGCTTGCTTGCCATCATAAAACAGCAATAAGCCGATTTAAAGCAGGTCCTGCATAATCACGTTTGCAAATTTCATCCTCTCTGTGCGTGTGTATGTTGGGGGTTCTCCTCCCACCCCCCGCTCTAGTTTTCAATAACAATGCCCAAGCCCAGGGAAGAATTTAAGCTTTCAAAAACTGGCATCTTGCAGGTGAAGAGGTAGCCTTGAATCTGGGGTTTATTGATTCAATCCTGCCCTCTGAATATCGATGTCCAGAAACAAAGTTTTTCTCCACAGCCAGCCTGGACTGGAGCCAGGAGAGATGGTTCTTAGCAGCTTAAAACAAATTGTGAAAAATGGGTTCAGCACATCCATCAGGCCATGCAGCTGAACAGATGGAGTGCAATTCAAACTATTAACTTGGGCTCAGCTTGCTGCTGCTCCAAATTATGTTTCTTTTTACTCTTTATGAAATAATGTGATTTAAGGGGAGGATGGGGAAAGCTAGCACATTTGAAACAAACAGGGAAAGGAACAACAGAGGCAAACACTCCCCCACTGTTCGCTGTACCAATCCCTTCATCCTGGGGAAAGATACTGCTGGGGACAAATAAATCCAAGGTGCAGGCAGCCTCTTCTCTCACCCCACAAAGGCCAAGGGACAAAGCAAATACTATGGCCTTTGAAGTGAACTGTTTTCAAAGCAGCAGGAAGGACAAGATCTTTATTACACACCTAAAGACAGCTCACAATCCAATTTCTGTATGCACATGTAGCCTTGCTACAGCATACACATACCCCACCTGCAATGACAAGTAAAACTGCACCACAAGGCAAACATGCAGTGGTAGGAATTAAAAGTTCCACACACAACAGTCAATCAGGTCTTTCTCAGCTAAGTGCACAACTTTGTTTATCAGGCTTTTAACACGGTGCTGGATTTTTCATATAGGAGTTTTCCAGCTATCTAGTTAAAAACCAGCATTTTATCAGAGATGGGTATTGGACTTTCCAAAGCTCACTGGAAGACACAACCCTGGGGACCCACAGCACAGATTTTTGGTAGATGTCAAATCTCACCACCCTCAAGGCCAGCTCTAATGTGGGCTTCCTTCTTCCCTTGCCAGTGGTTTTAGGACCTTCACTGTAACTCTACCTGGAGTCCTCCTCCAGATTCTGAAGAGACCCACTTTGTGTGTTCCTCCTCTTTTGTATCCCCCTGCACTGGATTGCTGCACCTTCCTAAAGCAGCCAGAAGTGAGAGAGTTAACAGCCAAAGAGCTCCTTGCCTCCCATTCTGGCTCCAGGAGCCTCAGAAGCTGAGGGACAGAAGAAGACAGTGCAGAAAAAGTCCTTCCCAGCTCCAGTATGGATAGAAGACAGAACAGTCAGGCTTTGGCTACAACTTTTGCTGCTGTCCCAGAGGTGAGACACAAAGGCTCAGAAGTCGGATGAACAGGCTGGATCTCCACAGGAGCAGAGAGCAGCACATCCTCAGTGCTGTTCCCTCTGCCTGGCTGCAAACTCCTGCTCCAGCACAGGTGGGCACAAATGCTCTTCAACACCTCAAAGAAATCCCAAAAAACAGAAGCAGAAATACCTCTCCAAAACTATTTCAATCAAGAAAGGAAAGAAGAAAAACAATCAGCCTGAGGCAGACATCCACCAGTACATGTTGTGCGGAAACAGTTACCTTTTGCATGATGTTTGGCATTTTGCGAGCTCTGGGAATTGCTATATCCATGATACGCAGTATTAAGAAGAGAACTGCATTTCTTAGTGAGCAAGTCCTCTGATTAACAAAAATAACGTGTCTGAGATCCCATTTAAACTCTTATCGTTCCCTCTTGAAGTGAGAGAAGAGCTCACTACAGGAGGAGCAGTGTGCTCCACACCTTCCCTAGGACACCCAGGAGACAGTGATGGTGGCATTTGGCTGGTACTGCACTGGCACAGCTGGCTTTTAATTGCAAATCCAATATAATTTACTGACAATGCAAGGGCTGATAGGGAGGAGGTAGTGAGCCAAGTGCTACTTTAAAATTAATAAGAAGGTATAGGTTTGTGCATCTGTTTTTTTCCAAAAGACAGCAAATACCATGCGTTAAGGAGGAAGCCATTCCCTGATCCTTATCCTCTATGGATCAGGGCTCTTGCTGCCAGCCTTTTGAGCTGGGAGCAATCCAAACAACAGCCAGGCAGCTCTCAGCTCACCCGCCTCCCAGGCCCTGGAGGTGCACAGGGGATAAGAGCAGTGGCAGTGCAGCCAGATGATTAGACTGAATCAGCAAGAGACAGTGCAGGACTTGGGAACCCCAGATGCCCAGTCCCTGCACCTGCCCTGTGCCAGCTCGCCCAGCAGGCCCACGGCAAATGTCATGGGAAACAGCTCTGAAAACCATGGGAAAGGCAAGAGAAAAGTGCTATGTTGGTCATTTAAGTCTCCCTTGTCACATCACAGCTAGGATTTCAATGCCTCTCCAAGAAAGAAACAAGAAAGGAGCACCAAGCATCCCTGCCAGCCAGGCACCTCCCGCAGCAGTGCTGCAGCTCAGCTTCTGAGTACACCGTGCCTTTGCAAAATCTGTACCCTCACAGCAACCTCGGATGATTTTGGTAAGATCCGACCTTTCCACGGAGACACACGCAGAGCTTGGAGTTCAGGTTTTCCACACAAAACCGGTCATTTCAGGTGCTTGATCTGAAGTACTTTGAAGATGCCCCATTTCAGAAAGTGCCAAACACTTACCCTCTGGGAGGGAGGTGCACCTTCAGGTCTCTTTCAGAAGAACAGGCGTGCAAAATTTTAGCTGGGAACATTGACTCAAGGCTTATCGCAAGGGACAGGTGGGTGTAATAGAAGGATGCCTGAGCACACAGAAACTCTGCCACAGCATTGACAGGTCAAAAGAATAAATAAAAACTCATGACAGAATGATGAAGAGCCTCTTGCACAAATATTCTCCCCATCTCAGACCATATGGGTTATGTCTGCACCACACCCAAAAGCACTGCAGCAGTTGCACCAAGTTACTTCGGATATCAATAATCACTGCCAGTAGTCATTTCATCTGAAGGAGAAACTTTGGCTCTTGTGAGTATTAGCCTAGGTCTCTAATCACTAGACAGCAACTAAAAAGCCTTGATATACATATATTCTTGGTATAGGTATCTTCTATAAGCACCAGGGCTAACAGTGCTGAACACCAAATGGATTACATAGTTTGAGGGGATATTTCTACCCCTGCAGCTTTACAGCAGTTTTCCTTCACCGAGAAGCTCTAAAGCACTATTTATCAATAACTGACAATATTAATCCTAAATTTCCTTTAAAAATTACTTTGTGCCTTTGACTACAGCTATTAGACAGAAAACATTTCCAAGGAGATCCCTCTCCCTTTCACAAATACACAGCATACATCGGGGTTTTGTTGTTGTCACTATTGTTGGTTCAACTTACAGGCGCTCCTGAGAAAGTGTCAAGAGAAGAGCAACAACGATGATAAACACGAGGGAATGGCTTCTCTGTCAGAAATAATGGAGTCTGGAGTTAAAAAAAGGTGACTTGAAGGGGATCTAGTAAAGGTTTTTTCACAAATACAAATATATCTGGCAAGGATGGTCAAGAATTTGACCCTTTACCATCTCTTCTAGTTTCAAAACCAAGGGCCATCAACCAAAACTGGTCAGATCCAGATTTTTAACAAGTGAGGCAGTTTTTGGAGCTGCACACAGCAGCCCTGTGGATGCCCTTGCCAAAGGGTATTGTGGGTATGGAAAAAGTTCACATGGGTCAAAAAAATATGAGTGAGACAAGCACATGAAAGAGGGCTATTAAACAGGTAAATCCCATCAGGTTCGTACGACTCCCAAAACAAGCTCCAATTGCACAGCTACTTGCCTACAGCTTTTTGGGGCATGATGCTGAGCAAGGTGCAGGATTTACTCTGAACTATTACAACTGTTCACAACCCATGTCATTACAGACTGTACTCTTCAACAACATGGGTCACATCTGGTCTGCAGACTACGCCTTGGTTACACTTCAACAGAAGCTAAAAAAGTTACCATTTTGGCTTCTTCTCTAAGAGCATTACTATTTCTGGTCCGAACAATCGAGTTGGTTCCCTCAAAACATCCTTAGAACTGACATGGGAGCTTGTGCCCCTACGCAGGAAAGGGAAGGGGAGCATGCATAAATCCTACTTGGCTATGACAAATCAGCATCTGTGGCAGACCACAGGACCTGGCAGAAAGTCCCCAGTAATGAAGACAATTCAGACATAAGTGCTAAAGGGCAGTTATGCTAAACCGTCTAATTCTGAGCCTGAGAGATGCTTCCGGGCAAGCTCAACCCAAGAGCAGGTGCAAGTGCACCACAGGCTGTGGCCACTGCTGCCCTCCTGCAGGAGCCCAGGCTGACCACCTGGCTGGCCACTGCGCTCCAGTGCATGGGATGTGCCCCCTAAGGTGAGGCAAGTGCCAGCAGACTTCCTCCTGCTGCTCGCCGTGTCCTGCTGCCCCTCCTCACTGTTCTGACTCCCCTGCCCCACAGCAGGAGCACTGAGCCCTGCACAGGCCTGTGCTTCCAGTGAATTACTCTCAGGGACAGTTAGCATCCTCCGAGCTTATATTCCCTCTTAAATCAGATTAATTTTTCAGTCTCACTTATGCATGAGGCTTTCCAGGGGATGGCCCTTTCTCTCTCCCTTCTGTCACCCCCAGAGGATGTAGACACCTCTTGCCAAACCCAGCCCATTACTTACTCCCTGCTTTTTCTCTGGGCTCCACAGCAGGGCTGTCACCCACAAAACAGTAATTCATTTCAAGAAGGCTCTTCCAAGCTCACCATTCTCCAGCCATTGAGAATACTTCCCCAAGCAACCATCATATTTTTTTTTGCCATGGGCTGAAGACTAATAAAATCTCTGAGGGAGAGTCTGCCCCACCAGGCAACACCAAAGCAGAGACAATCTTTTAGCAACACACACCTGCTATTCTGTGAAGTCTCCTGTTAAGACACACAACCAAAAATTAGGTTTGAGCTTAATTTTTGCATAAATGAGTCACAGCAGGAATGATCTCCATGCACTGCAACCTGCTGCCAGATAGAAAAAAACAATGCTATCAGAAGAAAACATGTGGTAAGCCCCCACCATTCCCCCAATACAGTAAAGCCTCATTCTGGGAAAATACAGTGTTTTCTTGGGGTATTTTTTCTCATGCCAAGAGAGCTCAGCGTACTGAAAGGCTGGCTGGAGCCACCTGCAGAACAACTCTGTCCCTATCCTCCACCCTTTTGCTTTAATGTTTAAATGGTGCAACCAAAAGGATGCCTGATCCCCTCTCCTCCTCCACTCCTGCCACCATCCCACCACTCCCAGCACTTGGGCCATCCTTCCTAAACCAACTCATAAAGCTATTCATTCCTCATTCAAATTCTTCCCACTGCTGAGCCAACTAAGGATGGCTAAGTGGCGAGGTCAGCCAGGAGCAATTTATGCAATAATTGGTATGGAAATACCAGAATCAGTGGGGAAAATATCAAAGCATGGGCAAACTAGACAGGAGCCGCCAATGAAGCTCTTTGTTCTTCCAACACCACTGCCTTCCCTCGTCTCTGCTCGCTGCTCTGTCTCACAGCCGCTCACTTCCATGGCAGATGTTTACTGTCTTTTAAGAAAAATGTTTTCAATAAATATGAAAGAGATGACATTTCTTTTAATCACCATGGATTGTTGTGGCCTGTGACTAGCTTCCCAAGTTCTGACTGTAAAAGAGGTCTTGTACCTCTGCTATAATTATGCATCCAGTCAGACATCCAACCCCCTCGCCAAGATCAGAGCCATTTTACATCCTTTGCTTCTTCTCAGATCTGGCCCTTATATTGACAGAAGACTTCCTTATTTTCCCCAGTATGGCATTGGTATTCTGCAGATGCACAGTGTGAAATGCGATCTGCCCTTGTGATTTCTTCCCCCTGCCTTTTTTAAGCAAACTACATCCTATGTGGATGTCACATTCCTCTAACTGCTCCTTCCCTGTTCTACAATTAGGCATGTTAAAATATGCTAGTTTTAACACCACCTTAGAACAGCATATTCTTGAGCCACAGATCAAGGTTGTTGTATTACTACAACCTTTAAACTTCTAAAAATGGTGAAAGGATGAAATAATAATTCATTATCTACGCTGGACTCTGCGAAGACAAGGAACAATAGGCTTGGACTTGAAAAGCTGAAATTCAGACTGGTCATGGGAGCTAGCTAAATGCTCCATTTCCCAGAAGTTGGAAAGTGAGGCACCAGAGAGTGAGAGACTCTGTGCTCTGTGAGACTGAGGCATCTCACACTACAGACACTCAGATCTTCCTCTAACAGACATTTACTTTCTTCGAGGATACCATAAGGCAGAGATGAACCTGCCCCAGGGGATGCATGACACAAGATCTCCCTGCTCTTACAGTTCTATCATTCTCAATCAACCCACCACAAAGTATATTTAAAGTTACTTTGCTGCACAGAAGCCTGAAACTACTCTTTAATCTAGTATAGCTTTACTTTGAAAAGTCAAAGTACTCAGCATCCAGAAGCCAGCCAGACACGCCTGTGGTCAGAAAAAAGAGCAATACCCATAATAACCAAAAGAACAGGGATGGCTGGGCAGTCCTTCTGCACACAGATCCCTGAGCTCTGGCGCTCGTGTGCTCAGCCTCCTTACTTCACAAGGGCTTTGAAGCACTTGGTGGCACAAGATGTACCTGGATGTACAAGGTAACGGCACATGCTGGTGCACGAGGGACAAACTGAGCTGGCTGCCCTGCTGGTTCAGATTCATAATGGCAAATGACTGTTGGGGACCCAAATATCCTTGTGCAACACACCTACACTGCTTATTGCAGTTTTATTATTTTCCTGCAAAGATGCTGAGAAAAAAGAATCTCTTATAACCTGCAATCCTTGCATTCACCGAAGTTTTGAGTAACCCCACAGATTGCCAGCTCTTTTCTGTACCTAAGGCAGAGCTTGTCCTGTGACCCATTTAATCAACTATTTCCCTTCCTCCAAGGTCTGCACACGACCTTTGCAGCCCTCTTCCATCTCCCAGATCAGCATGTTCTTCACATACAGTACCATTGCTACCCTTATCATTATGGGAAGAACACGCGAGCAGAAGCTCCCTGGCAGATTATGCTTATATTGGGAGGATGCAGGCAGGAAGTGTTGGATTGCCCACGCAGTGCTTCTAACTTGCACTGCTCCTCTTTATCCCTATCCTTAGGAGTTTCTTCTTGCTCACAGCCCACTGAATACGTGCCCCAGTGACTTGGATCACTGCTGCCGGTTCCAGGTCTGGTTAAGCACTACAATACAAAGCAGCATTTACAGTGGCCTGCTGAAATACCCAAGGCAATGCCTGCTTTTATATTTTCCAATGAAAAGCAGTGATGGCTTCATTAGTACACCCCTAGCCTGAGTTTTGAAGCTGTCACCACATGTACTCCCTGTAAGATTTAGTGCAGACCCACACAAAAAGTGAAGTCTCCTAAGATTCCTATGTGTGCTTTTTCTTCTGTTCTTGTAGCTCAAAATACATACAAGGACACACCATTTACCCTGGTGCCTCTAGTACTGTTCCCAGACCTCTAAAAGATTCAGTACTCCCATTTTAGTACCAAAGCTATGAAGCACCAACACTATGAAGCATTCTGGACTGCTGAACTCTCGGCTGGTCTGTGCTCCCAGCCTATCAAGAGGAGAGGGTGAAATGGAATTGTTTTGAGCATCAAAGCTAGGCAGGAAATTTCTGACATAGTGCATTATGCCCTCCAGCCCCTGTATTTCTTTTTATTATCCTTCTTTAGTCTTCAAGTCCTACATGTTCAACGTCCAGGGTCACTTGAAGAATTGTCAAACATTATTCCCTGTGCCATCACTCACTCTCAGACAATAAGAAACTTCATTTTGTTTCACAGTCAATAACGTTTTAATGCCACTTCTTTTTTCGTTTTCCTGCATGCTCTGCAATCCCTTCCAATATTAAAAAACAGAATGCCCCTCTTATTGCTGTAATTCACCTCATAACATCCCAGATGCCTAAATACTCTCCCAGGAGAAAAGAGTGTACAGTCCCAAATCTCACCTTCACATTATCCTTGCCAAAAGGAAACAGCATTTACTACCCAGGCCTTCATTAAAGGAATTCCCTCTCTTTCATGAGATCTCTTAAAATACTTCTGATGCATGGAGAGCTTGGTTTCTTACCTTCCTTCAAATTTATTTTTCCTAAAGAAAAACAAAGCTTCTTGTTCCCTTTATTTAAAACACAGGGAGGAAGGACAGACATACAAGTGCCTCCCTCCATCTCCAAAGAGAAACACCAGTGTTTTGGTCCATCTTTCCACACTCCTTGAAGTTGCTTATTTGGTTTCCTGCCCTTCCCCTTGCTCCAAGTGACATCAGATTTTCCCTTACTTTGGTAAGGATGACACTTAGGAGTTCAGCATCCTTATTTTTCTCTATAACCTTTACTTGCATCTTTGTTCTTCCGGGCAGGGCTAGAGCATCTCCTTTTCAACCTCTAAACTGGAAGCCACAGGCAGCCATTTATTAATTGTTTAACCCCAAATTGATTACCTTCTAGAGAGAGAAACTCAACAACAATCTGTTAAATATTGACAGGCTGGAAGAGCTGATGACAAACTGCCCTGCTGCACATTCCTTCCTACCTCCTGGAGCATACTATTCCTCCAGCACTCCAGCTGCATCCTTAGGCACAGGTCTGCACCTGCTCCCCACCTCCTCTGGAGCACACAGCTCTGTAGAAATAACACTGAAAAGAAGTTCTAAAATGTCATATCTAGAAAAGAATGCAGCCAGGAGAATCTCTCCCTCTTCCCTCTGGCATGCTAAAGAAACATTTGTGCCCCTCAGCCACGACCATTAGCACGAGAGAACATTCATATCAGCAAGGCAAAGCTGCCATCTTGTACTTCTTCAGCAGAAACAGCATTCAGGTAAACAGCAAATTGACTTAAAGTCAAGTGTACTGGCTAAAAGCATGCATTTCTCCAAGACAGTTTTCCCACTCCACCATAAAGGATCACAGGGATATGAAGTAGAGGCATACAGCTGTAGTTAGTTTCCATTTCCTCCCCACAAATTCATCTGGATTCTTCCCTGTTCACTAAGCAGCAGCAAGATGCTGCCTCTCAAAACTTCTGTGATTCTGCCAGACAGCATCCCTGAAAGACAGACAAAGACCCAGGGAGATCCTTCAGCTACCTGCTCCCTTTTATTGCTAATTAAGATGTTAGAACTCCTTGTCTGCATACACTATAATTTATTAGTTTGACATGCTACACAGACTATCAGCAGTTGTCACCAAACTACCAAGGCTCTCATTTCAGATGGCAGGACAGGAGCTTTCTGGCATTTGGAAAGGAAAACAGAACAAAACAAAACAAAGAAAGTGATGCAGAAGCATTTATGTTACTATTTCTTCCAGGCTGGGAGGGAGAAAGGTACTGTCATTCCTTCTAAGCACAGTACTAATATCAGTAAGGACAGTCATGCCATTCTCCTCCCTGAGGAGGAACAAGCCCATGTCCCAGGGGGAACTGATCAGCTGCAAAGCACAGGGAAACACTTTTTACACTACACAAACAAACAAAAACAACAGTGAGGGGTAACTGCACACTGGCACAGGCAGCTTCAGGAGACTGTGGAGTCTCCGCCCTGGAGGTATCCAAAGTCATCTGGACATGATCCTGAGCAACCTGCAAGGGGCTTGGACTAGATGATCTCCAAAGGTCCCTTCCAGCCTCAACTATTTGTGAAGGACCCTGCAAAACGACTGCATTTTCACCACTGCTGTAGACTCAGTTACCTTAGCACCAAGCACCTACAAAGAGCAACCTCACCACACCAGCTACAGAGAAAAGGTGGTAAAAACACCCTCATCCCAGGAGATTCAGTTTAAAAATGTGGTTTCACAACGCAGTTAGGCTGATCTAGGTACCAGCTGCCATGGCAGAAAAGCAGTCTTGCTTTCTCACTCACTTTATTCCTAGCAAAACACACACACTCCTGTCCCCATGCTTGACCTCCGCATGACTGGAAAAAGAATGACCCAAGGAAAGAGTTTTCACCAGGAGAGCAGGAACACTTTTTCCTTTGGGGGACAGGGGCAAACAACCCTTTTAATTAGCAGCTGGGATATTGCAGCAGCTCAGCCACACTGTGGGACAGCACCTTCAGACAGGCAGCAGATGGGTCAGGAGAGGGCAGGGAGGGAGAGCAGGGCAGAGTGTGAGGAGTGCCAAGGTCTCTGCTGGGAGACACTGATGGCAGCTCTCTAACAGGCCTCATGCAAAGGCAGCGAGCGAAGGAGCGCTGCAGGTGCTTGCTGCAGGTTACTCCCCATCACACAGAGTAAAACAAAAGGGTTCCAAGCCACCACTTTCAGCAGACAACCCTAAGAGCAGGAGACTTAATGAAGCCTAGCTTCCCATGCCTTCAGGAGGGAGGCTGTCTCTGAGACTAATGACTTGACTGCAAGCTCCAGCTGGAGCTTCTCCTACAGCTGGCACAGTCATTTGGAGGCACTGCTGAGGCCCTTGAAGAAAAGGGTCTCCTTCAGTCCCCTGTCAGTGCCCTGATTCAGCTGCCTACTCTTCACAAGGCTTGCAGGAACTCGTTTATTTCCAAGCTCTCTACTCCTGTCAAATTTGTGTAAAATTGGCCGAAGGGCTTCCAGGTTATCTGGAAAGGGGTGGCAGAGGCAGCACGATCAGATAAGCCCTCTTTCTCTGAGAACCCAGCCTGAGGAAACACAATGAGAGGCGGAGGCTGGGAATCCAAAACCACAGAGGGAAGAAGCATTAAAAAGAAAAGGTAGAACAAGGCTAAGAAGGGCTTTGAAAGGGAAGACACGCATCTTGCATTTGGCACGGCAGAGGAGGAGGAACTAATTTGAGAGTTCAAGGGAACCAGCAGACAACAAAACACCTGAACAAATTTCAGAGGCAGAGATGGATGGGAGATGCTGCAGCTTACACTCCTTAAGCAGAAAGACCCAGGTGTGTGCACATGCATTTAAGTAAGCACCAGAGACAGAGGTTAAAATTCTGAATTGAACAGAAATACGAGCCTGTCACATCAGCAGAGAGAGGACACTCCAGTTTTTATGAGTGGACAAAATTACAAGGAGGCAGGGACTGCAGGAAGATCTGGACAGGGTCATAGAATAGACCCCTTGTAGCCACACAAAAACAAAGCCTGAAGCTGGTATACAGGGTGAACTCATGAGTTCATAAGAAAAGCTCTGTCAGAGGCAGGAAAAGACAAAGACAACAGAACTTAGAGGACATCTGTCCAGGAAGAGACCAAAACTCGTTAGTGCAAGGTCAATTACAAAGTCAAGAAAGGTAGTATTTGATGACAACCGAGTTATAGAGCAGTGGGGGCTATTAAGAAAGCCCTTGCGAAGTAAATCACAGAGACAGACTAAACTGGCAGAGAGCTGGGAGGCAACAGCTCCCGACAGAGCATCCCATGGGGCTTGCAGAGGACACAGCAGCTGCTGCAGGAGGAGGGGATAAAGCAGCTTTGCATTGAAGGAGAGAGGCTATGAGTAGGAAAACAAATGACAGAGACAAGGGAAGATGAGTTGGGACCCTTAACACAAGTAAAAAGGTTAGAAATCCTACCTTTGTGAAAAGCATGGAGAAGGAAAGCAGGACAAAGAAAACCAACAGGTAAAGACAGTCATTTGTATGCTAGTTCTCTTTATAAAGTTGATACAGTTTGAGAAGCAAATCTGAAGGTGAACAGGCTATCCAAGCTTGGGGGGGAATACCACCACCAGCATTCAGTAAAGCAAAAATTAAAAGAGTTTAAGAGGGACAAGGCAGAGAGGGAAGACGCCAAGCTCTGAGACGGGGAGGTCAGCGTGGTCAGAGGACCCATGCCAGCCTCATGCCACTGCACGACAGCAGGAGCAGCAGATGGTGGGGCTGGAGATGGGAGAGAGGGCAGAAAAAGTGTCCTGGGGATGGGGGCAGATGTCACTGCGTTGGTGGTGTAAACAGCTATGGGGCAGAAATACTGATAAAAGAGGAGTGGGGGGAAAGCCAAATCCAGGGTGCACAAAAAAAAGGCAGCAGCAGGAGTGGCAGGGGAGGAGAAAAACAGAAAGACCCTGAAGAGGAGGAGCAGTGCTGACTGAAAATCAAGACATGCAAAAGGCTGGCTGGCAAGCCAGGTACCTCATTACGGCACGGGTGATCCAGGCACAGGGAGGAATGACTCTGGACTAACCAACAGCATCTGCTGAACAAGAGGGGCCCCAGCCTTCAGCACCAAGACGGGAACTACACACGAGAGATGCAACACAGAAAGGGACATGACCTTAACGACTGCAAGTCTCATTTGATGTATGGAGTCTGGGAAAAGCTGCAAGTTGGATTTTTTCAGGATTACAGAATCAGCTCAGCAACACCACACCTCGGGCACCAGTCCAAATGCCCTTCTGCCTCCCAGAGCAACACGTCTCGGCATCCACGAGATGAGATGGGGCAGCACGGCCCGAGAGATGCTCCAAAGGCGATACAGCCTGACTTCAGCAAGAGCAGACTTGCCACTTAGTAGGGCTGCAGGTTTATCTGAAGGTCTGAAAGAAAGCAGAGTCCCAGCTTCTAGACACCAACGGTGTGTTTGAGGGTGACTATACAGCATTTTTCACTAAACAAAAAATCCTTTCCTAATCAACTGAGAAAAGGAAGGGTGGGGGATGAGGTAAATGTTTCCTCCGCTGTATACCACTCTGAGCATCCTCCTGCCTACACTCCCCGATGAGCAGACGTACGCAGAAGTTTTCATCTTCAGCTACTTACTTAGCAAAGCCTAGTCCCCTCTGATCAGGGAGTTAAGGAAAGGCTTACACAGCTCTCAGGGAGGGAGGGTTTTATTTATCTGATTTCAACATGCCCAAGTTATCAGACTCTAGAGGAATTCAATTAATGAGAATAAACCTCTTGTTTGATGCAAGTCTGGAAGGGTGCAGCGGGTTGTTTTTTTCTGTAAATAGCTGCACCCCAGAGATTTTACACTGATTATAAGCCTGAACAGCCACCGACTGGTGCAAGTTGAACAGATTCAGCAGCTGCACCGAAACACCACACACGCTCCAGATCTGTCGGGGACTGACACAGCTGGAGGAGACCAGCACAAAGACAGGGAGAAGGGAGGGCTGCAGGGCCAGGAAGCTGGGACTGTAATTCCAAAGGAGCTGCTGAGGCCATCCCCCTCCTCACCTCACAGCAGCAGCAGACTGGCAGTGAGGGTTGGCACAGGTTGCACGCACTAGCACAGCTTTCTGAGCACCTGCCTGCAGCAGCTGTGAAATGCCTACCCCCAAGATGAAGGCAAAATTAAATGTCCTGCACCAGCTCACGAGGCAAGGCTTGGGCACCACAGGCGCTTGGCTGCTCCTGGTCAATGTCCCAAGGCACACAGAAGCCAGCCCCGTGCCCGAGCCAGGCTGTCCCTGGCTGGGAAGGTGCCCCCATGCCCACACAGCTGCCTGCCCCCTGCCAGGCCCTGGGGCACCTGGCACTTGGTCAGGGTTTCCTGCTGCCACAGCATCCCCTGGGTGCCCCAGTGAGGAGGGAGCATGACCTGTGGGGCAGCAGGGACAAGGGGACCATGGCACACGCTGCCTTGGATTCCCGTCTCAGGACAGGCCACTCCTGGTAAAGGCACCGAGCTGTCACCACCTGGGACAGAGCTCCCGCCCTTCCTGGCAGTGTCTGTCTGTCCCCACTGGCTCTGCCCTGGCCGTGCCCTTCACTCACTTTCTACCTCTTACCGAGGTCTTTTAGGCGCTAATTGTCCAATAACGAGATGACACTTATATTATTTATACTTGCAACCCAATGACCCATCACCCTTGATCCACACTGCGGATCTTTTCCACCTAATCACAGAAAACCACCCAAGTCCATGAAGAAGAAGGAAGAAGAAGATGCAAAAAGACAACCGACTTACACCCAAAAGTCTCCATCTTGGCTCCCATATATTACTACACACTAAAATCTTAAACCTAAGTTTTTCACTCTGTGAGACCACACAACACCATTCAAACTACACACCCCAAACCTCTGTGCTGTCCCCCAATCTTGGGAGCCTTTTCCAAGGCCTCAAGTCAAACGTGGTGTTTGCTTGAGGGTCAGCACTCCCCACCTCAGAAAACCTGAAATTTTCAGCCTCCAGGGTTCCAACAACTCACGGCCACCCAGTGAAGTGGCACAAAGGGGGCACAAGCTGTCTCCCAAGGGGCTCCAGCAATCCCAAGGGTTGGCCCCAATGTTTTAAACGTGGCAGTGGTCACACCTGGGCTCGGGCTGGCCTCCGGCACCGTGAAAGAGAGGGAAAGAAAGAATTCTGACGGCAATATAGGCTTTGGAGAATTTTACTCAGATAATCCTCTCCTAAGGTTGGCCAGCTGGCTCTAAAGAGAACAGACGGAGGAACATTACAAATCACTGAACCGATGGGAACCAAACACAGTGCGCAAAACTCCTCTTACACAAACCTTTCTTTTTAAATCCTGCCATGAAATAAGCACAGCTCCCAACACTGCTCCCAGGCGGTGCTAGGCCTGGGAGATTTACCCCATGTTTATTCAATGCACATTTCTCCAAAACCCACATGGTACATCCAGCCAGGGAACCGAACAAACATCCATAATTTCCTTTGACACCTCCTAGCTACACTGTTCTGACAAAAGCAACCAGCGCCATCCAGTCCCACTGCGTGCCAAAAAAACAAAACGAAACAAAACAACGCCGCCACCCAAAAATCCCTGTTATCCCTGTTTCCTTACTGAACTCCTTCAACATAGTGAGCCATCAAGAGGGAGGAATCACAGGCCAAACCAGCCAGATTCCATCAGCTGGTGAGGACAGCACCAATAATACCTCCTGGCTGTATACTTGGGAAAGACACGTAGGTGTTTCTATAGTCTACTTACACAGAAACCTCAGGAACTCTCCCCTCTCTTCCCTAAGGGAGATTCAAGACATTTGAGGTTTAACAGCTGCAACAAACAGCGTCCTCTTACTAGAGAAAATATTCAGGAACAAGATAACAAGAGACACGGTTACTGAAACAGGATGAAAACATGGAAAAAGCCTCTGGGGTCTAAGTGCTGCCCTAATGACTGCAGACTGCTACTCAGAAAAATCTGAATTCAAGTATACAGCTCTCATCACCACTTGCAGATCAAATAGGAATGGCAAGACGCAAATCTTGCTGCCTGCAAAAGAGGTAATCTAAGACGCTATTTGTGAGCAACCTGCTAGCAGTGCCACAGCCCCTGCAAACACAAAGAAATAAAAACCTGCAAATGCCCTTGATCTTGCATTCATTCCCCAGTAGATTACTGTGCTGAACCCAAACATCACCACTTTAATGTCTGGAGCAGTTGAGGGCACAGTTATTATTACACGTGAAATAGCAAGGGTATATATTCTCTATTCAAATGCGATTGCAGACATGGCAGATGGGTTAAAAAGATGACCTAGAAGGAAAATAACGCAAACTATTCTCTTTAAAATAGTTTTAAGACCAGTATCTTATTTATTTCACAGCCAAGAGGTAAAGCAATTCTACAAAGCCAACTCAAAATTAGCAGATGTATTTTCCCTTTACACCAGAAAAGAATGCAGATGCTAAAACCTATTTAGTAGACAGTGAAGTGTCATCAGAGCAAAGAAGGCAAAAATGGCTAAGTTATCTGTAAGATGACTAAGCAAATGTATTTTCAAAAATATGCTTTCAAATACGACACCCTTTTCTTAGAGCTGCATACATCCGTTTAGCTTGGTTAATTTCTCAATTCTTTCCTTTGATAATTTATTTTTAGCCTCCCACTAGCACACTTCCCCAGAAGCCTCACTTCACCCTACCCACACTCAAGATTCGCATCCACATACGGAGGATGATTTAGATAATGCTGCTGATCACCCCAGTAACTGTGGAGAATCTCTACTGCAGCACTTTTAGGATCACGTACAGGCATTTCTTTTACATCTGTCCATCCACTGGAAAACTGGGCTCCTGCTGTCTCCCACCCTCCTTTCTACACCCTCTTCATCATCCCCACCCATCTCAGGGGTCTTCACAACTCCACTGGTACCTTCCAGGACTGATGAACCCTCGTTTCTCACATGACCCTTGCTCCTGTCACTTCTGCAGGTAAGAAACAGCCCATCTCTTTCCCAGGCCACTGCCAGTGCCAGGAGGAGAAGGCTGCTTGATGCCACCTCAGGAACAGCAGTGGTTAGAGGAATGTGAGCAGCAGAGCCGGGTGCTGCTCCTGCAGCTGGGGTGGGGCCACGTTCCCCAGCACATCTCTACCACATGTGCTGCCAGCAGCCAAGTTTAGGGGCTGCTGATATCAGCTATGGTCATGCTCCTCTGCACATTTTCCACCAACACTCGGATATCTCTGTAAGGAAAATTACCCTTTCCTCAGATTACATCTCTTCAGGGACTCAGCTGGCACCCACACAACTGCAGCCTCTGGTAATCTACATTTCTGAGGTAACAGCAGGAGTTGGTGCTGGGCCAAGCCTCCCACTGAGTCATTTTCCTGCCACGCCAAAGCCTGCACATGGCTCCCCTCTGACACTTCCTCATGGAGGGATGGGTGCCCTAAAGAGGGTGATGAAACATTGGAACGGGCTGCCCAGGGAGGTGATGGAGTCACCACTGCTGGAGCTGTCTAAGTGCCACTGGACACGGCACTCGGTGCCATGGTCTGGTTGACATGCTGGTGTCCAGTCCCAGGCTGGCCTCAATCCCCTCAGAGGCCTTTTCAGCCTAATCGATTCTGTGATTCTGAGGCAGCTCCTGCTGCCCGCCCTGTCTGCTGCCAGGAACCCAGCCCTCAACCTCCAGGAGCCAAGCACAAAGTTCTGGGATCCTCTTCCCAGCAAGAGGGCTTCCAAGGCTCAAACCCATTACACTGAGATCATTAGGATGCTTTGGTAATGTATCCCAGAGGATCTGCTGGAGCAGCTACTAGGCATTTGACACACAGCAAATCCTTCCTCACACTCACCTCCCTCCTCCCTACACCCTCCCCCAAAACAAGCCAGCCTAAAAAACCAAGAGGATCCAGATGAGAGCCAGAAAAAGGGTGACAATAGCTTAACAGAGGCAGGCTTGTGAGAAGAGGTGACAGATCTCTTCGAGATCAGCCCCTCGCCTCACCTACACTACCCCATGCTGCTCAGGGCAGTCTCAGATAGCTTTCCCCACTGCTCCAGGAGGAAACAAACCTCCTTCTCACCACACATTTGCAGCCACATTCTTGCCTGCAGGACTGGAAGAAAAAAAATTAGCCCGAACACCAGAGCACAGATCAGAATAACCACTGAGTAAGTGCTGCCCTTTTGTCACTTAGCCACAGGGTAGCATCTGCAGAGGGACCCTGAAGGCACAACTGTGTAATTCAAGAGGAGTGGAATAGGAATGAAATAGGAAATAAAAACAAAACCTGATGCTCTCAGGCAAGACTTATACATATAAAAGAACCAACACAAGGTCTCTCTATGCTCTAATGACTATCTGAGAGATCACCTTCCAACACACGTCTCCTCATATGTAAGCAAGGGGAAGAGGTAGGATAAAAAGCAACATCAGGTGGGATAAAAAGCAACGTGAGATGAGAGAAGTGTGTTCTGATATCTAAATATGAAGATGAGCAGGTAGACTTTCACCCTCCTTGTAGCCCTTTGGACTCTGGACAACTTTTGCCCCCCTGCAGTGCAAGTATCTGAGGCTGGACTCTGAGTCCTACTGGCAGGAAAGGCACCTGAAGCTGATCTTGTTCAAGTCCAACCCATTCCGAGCAGAAAGGAGTAAGTGCTTGGCGAACTTCAGGCGTTTGGCAGCTAAACGCTCTAGATTAGATTGAACTGCCAACCAGCTCATGGCATGGGACTGATTAGACGTAACAGCTCCTAAGGTGCCAGCGACCCATGGATTAATTGTGCTGCTGTAACACTGATGGCTGGAATGAACCACAGCAGCCCTGAGTTACACACGGGCTGTGCCCCACGCTCGGCAAGGAGAGCTCTCATTCGCGTAGGATAAGCAAGAGAGCTTGTGCAGCTATGTAACACCATAGAGCTCAAAGTAAAAATCAATTTTCTTCTTTTCCTAACACCAAGAGTGAAATCAATCAGGCCGTAACAATCTCTTCCACGCCACGTTTTCTTCCATGAATGACAAAAAAAGCAGCCTGTTTGCTTACAGACAGCAAGCGAGACCTCAGCCCTAACGCTGCTTACTTCCTCCCCAAAAGATCTCATGATACCTTTTAAGCCACTCTCTCTACTTCAAGCAGCCAAGAACAGAGACTGAGTTGCTACAATTATATCACAAGTCAGAAGAAAGCACTGGAATTTGCACGCTGTGACTCCTGCTGCAGGCGCCGGATAACCCTGCAGGCATAAAGGTCAAACCCTTCAGCAGCAGCTCCCAAGATATTGTCTGCAGGCCACAAGCAGCCAGCAGAAAGCTGGGAGATGGCACAATGCCAGCCCAGTTTCTCTTGGTATCCATGTCCTTCCTTGGAAAGCGCCTTAGCACCTGGCAGGGCGGTTAAGCACTCATCCCCTACAAGACGGAGCAAACATCCCTCCTTCCGTAATGGGATTAGACAGCAGAGCAGGAAAACGGGATATGGGAACCTCCAGGAGAGGAAAGCAAGGCTTGACAGTGTATTCAAGAGGGTGGAAGAAGCTGAGGGCCGAGGACTGTAGGAGAGGGGAAGGAGCAGAAAGCACTGAGTCAGGGAGGTGAGATGAAATGACACGGTGAGAGGGGGCAGAGCACTCTGAAAGCACACCGGAGATAAAGGCATTCAGATAATTGCTCAGAACGGAATAAATATTAGTAAGTACTATAATTACCTCGAACACTTTACAAAGCTGGAAGAAGAAATATGACTAGAAGAGAGGCTGGCACACAGTTGCTTGTTGGGAAGCTCCTATTTCAAGCTATCAAGAAGGAACCAACAAGGCCTGACACCCAGGTTGGTAATTTCAGCTTGGCAGCCAGCCAGAGCCCTTTGGCTGGATCCTAGGTACTGGGTAACACGAGTTAATAAGTGCCAGATTCCAGCAGTATGATTTTCCAGAGTATTGAGCTTCTGGATGACTTCTGGCAACAAACAACTGCCTTCTCATACTCAAGGTGCAGCTTCCCTTTCAGAGAGATTTGGAGGAACCTGGGCAGATTCCTATGTTCATGGTGCTGATGCTGAATGGAGACAAAATGATTAATCCAAGATCAAAAAAGCCCAATTTATCTAAGCAGCCAAATCTTAATAACCTTGCTGTCATGAGAGATCAGAGCCCTTCCTGCCCAAAGAAACAACCAAAAATGCTGCTATTTTGGGGCTCAGTATCTCATCTTCAAGCCTCCTTTTCTCCAAAAGCTTCAGAAACCACCCATTTCACAGCAGCCTGGGTCAGTGCTGAGCTCCTCTCAAACACAGAACAGACATTTACTGCTACAGAGCCTGCTGAAAAACAGATCTACATCACCCCCTGCTCCCATCTCCCTTTGACAAGCTTATCAACTGCCACACAAAGCCCAAAAGCCATAAAAGTGACAGTAGGCCTCAGGCAGACACATCAGGAATGCAATGTGGGAGGAACAACCCAAAAAACCACCCCAAAAATCCCCCAGATGCACCATCATTCCTTTTTATTCCCCCTGTAATCACAATGACTCTAGGAGGGAATATGTTTGCTGGGAAGCAAAACTATCAGCTTCTGTGAGCAAAGTAGGGAACACCAGGCAAATGACAGCAATTCCAGACTCATGCCACTAGTTAAAAACCCCCCAAAATTATCAGTGCCACAACAGCTATCAAAAATCACCTCCAAACACATCAGAGCCTGATGTGCTATTTTGCAAGGGGCAGAAAAACAACACTCAGACAGCAAACCAAACAACCGGCATTAGTGAAATGCTTGACAGTGCTAGTAGCTTGTGCAGCTGTCCCAGATGCTGCTCTGGATCCCAACTGGGACAACTCCATCACCAGAAACTGCACTGGAATCTCCTTTTTCCTGCAGCACTTTAGCGGCAACCTCATCCCCTCCTGACCAGCAAAGTCTTAAGTCTGCCAAAATCAGAAGAGACAGGAGAAATGTTGGATGATTTTTCAAGTCCCAGATGGAACCAGTATCTTGCTTGGAAAGAAGTCAGCTAAGAGAAGTACACTGCTCAGGAACAAGACAAATACAGACAGATCCTCACTATCCGAGTTTCTTTTGTTTCTTTTCTTGGGTGTCGTTGACACTTGAAAAGCTACAGGCATGCTCCAAGACCCAGCATTTGGCAAGATCGATCCTTCAGAGCCTGCTCTCCTCTGTCTTTCTTACCAGCTGGGTTCTTTACCTTCCTTCTCCCCCTAATGCTTTCCCTTGGCTCATCTTTTTTACAGCCTGGAGAAGAGAAGGCTCCAGGGAAACATCACTGCAGCCTTCCAGTACTGAAAGGGGGCTTATAAAAAAGATGGAGAACAACTTTATAGACGGCCAGATAGTGATAGGACAAGGGGGAACAGTTTTAAATGAAAAAAAGGGGAGATTTACATTAGATGTTAGAAGGAAATTCTTAACTCAGCGGGTGCTGAGGCACTGGAACAGGCTGTCTAGAGAAGCTGTGGATGCCCCATCCCTGGAAGTGCTCAAGACCAGGTTGGATGGGTCCTGACCAACCTGGTGTAGTGGGTGGCCCCCACCCAAGAAGGGGTGTGGAACTAGATGATCTTTAAGGTTCCTTCCAACCCAAATCACTGCATCAGTCTGTGATCCTTTTCCCACTCCTTCCCTTTACAGTGCACCACCTTGTCCCTCCCTGTGTGTGGATCATTGCCCAGTAAGAGCTGGAAATGGACCTAGAAACACCAAGGAACTACCAGCACAGCAGTAAAATCAGGGAAGAGGAGCCATAGGAGGATTCAGGCAGCGGTATTAGCCAGAAACTACAGATTAAACTCTAAGCAGGACAGAGCAGACAGCTTCTGTCAGGGGCTGCTAACACTTAAAGAGAGTGTCTGGATCAAACACTGGGCTCACTGGAGGGCTAAGTAACTGGTCACACATCCTTGGACCCACAGAAATGAGGCCCTGGGACATGGAGCATGCACACCCCAGCAAACTGGGTAACCCAGCCAGATGAACTTGCCATGCCCTCCAGCCACCTGCCTCCACAGCACCCCCCTTCCCTTGGGATCCCACAAACACCTGCAGGACCACATGAAAAACACATCTACTTTCATGTCAGACACACACAGCCCAGTGCCTCTACATATTTACTGAGTTTACCAAGTTAGCTTTGAGATCAACCAAGTCCCTCCAACTGGTCTTCATTTGATCACCCTGATCTGCACCCTCCCCTGCTGCCACACTGGGCAGGAATCAGGCTGGAACATCTCCTTTCAAGAGCATCCCTGCTCTTTGGCATTTGTTTAAGTACTGCACAGCAATGGTACAAGTCCTGAGAGTCAAAGCCTTTCCCTTTCCAAGAAAGGCTTCCCGTCACTTAGCTGAGATGGTCTGGTTTTGTGCTCGTGTTCAATTACTTACTGAAATGTGACTTTAGCAACAGTCAGAAAGGCAAGACTTCCTCTTGTCCCCCTGCCACTGGCTAATTAAACCTAACAAGAAAAGGCTTACTGACATCATTTGAAACATGCTCCTGATGGAGACGGGGTGAGCAACAGGTTAGAGCTGGATATGACACAGATGCACAGACACCCCAGACCCACCGAAGGCAGCTGCAGACTCAATTTCTTTGCCTTGCAATGTGAGCAAACCCAGCTTTGTCAGGAAAGGCTCCATTTTAGCTTCTCGTGGCTGATAAGAAACAGATGCTAAACGTCTCCTAATATTCTAACACAGAGAACGATTCCTTAAGAGGATTTTATACAACTAGGAAAGAAATACCAATATAAAAATGGAGTCAAAACCCATTCAGCAGGTTATCATTAAGAAGTATTTAGGAACTTCAAAGCCAGAGGCAAACCACAATACAGCAGTGTTCCAGACACTGGCTGGAGGGCCTAAACGCCCTTGACATCAGTAGACAAGTCAAATCATGAGCTGAGGAACCCTAGCAACAATAAGAAAACTCTATTGTGCTCAAAAAGCTTCCCCTTCCTTTCAGGTGATTTTCCTGCTCTTTAAGTTCCTGGGCAGGAATCCTGAAGATTGCTAACTATCAGACAGCAAAGAGCACTCTTCCAGGTTACAGCACTCTGATTTAGCCAAGGTAATCCAATGAAAACACTTCAAAGTAGACTGTATAACCTTTAAACCAATGATAGAACCCATGGCCAGTTTTGTACAGATAAGAAAGAAACCAAGAAAGACCAAAAGAAAAAGCTTCAAATTTTTTATTTTTCAAAAAAGGCAATTTCCTGGTTAAAAAAACGCTCAACAAGCCCCCCAACACTGAAGTGATGCTCTCCCTATGACCCTCTCTCTCGCACCCCCTTCTCTGTGGTCTGCAGCACTGTTTATTTTGCCTTTCACTTTATATAATGGGTCTGGTAGAAGTGTTCTAAGTACACATTCGATTTGCAATAAAAACTGCTTTAATAAAGACATCTAACTTGACGGAAGGTCAACTAAAAGACACCAATTCGCATAAACCAAAACCTCCTGTGTAAATAAACAGGATCTGCAGGAGCCTCAGGATGTCAGACAGTCTGGCCAAGACTGCAGGGAGGGAGTCTGCCCACGAAGAACTACATCTGGGGACCGCAGGAGCGGAGCCTGCCAGCCTGGCTCCCACCTTAGGGACACCCAGAGAGCCACCTCAGCCACACAGAGAAACGAGACAATGGCCAGAGCCATCCGTAGAGCACATTCCAGCACGTTCCCCAAATAAAGCAGAGTCAGAGCCCACCCCAGCACACTCGGGATCAGTGCAGCCCGGCACTGCACACCACAGGGATCCCGAGGCAGCAAACACAGGCACGAGGGCAGAGGAATTGGCTCGCAAAACGAAGCTTGCGGCGGAGGACTTGGGGCAGACGCAGATGGAGAAAGCACAATCTTGGCCACTGCTGCTAACAACGCATCCAGGACCAGATGAGGCGCCAGCAACGCTCCTGGGCCGCGAGCGGTGGTCGACAAAAACAACCCCAAAGCCACTGTGTGCAAACACCCACCACGCTGTTTTCTGCATATGTTCCCCTCCAGCCAAGCAGTCCCCAGGACTATTGCACCTCGACTTGTGTGTCAGCCTCTGGCCCTCGCAGCCTATGCGCCTGGGCAGGCAGCAGAAGAACAGGAGGGTGCAAGAGCAGAACTCTTGAGCAGCAGCCAGCTGCACACTGCTGCTTCCCAGCCAGCACCCCTTCCCCTCCAGGAGGCAGGCCGGAAAGATCATCCCTTCTTCCTGCAAGAGTCACCTCGGCATGGGTATTTCACTCCAACATGGCATTTACAAGCGAGCTGCAGTTTCAGGACCTTACGCATGCTCTGCTCCCCTCTAGGAATCGCAAATAAATCACCAATTACTATGCATGAATAGAGAGAGGAAGAGGGTAATGAGTCTATGTACATATATACATATGCAATGTTTGAACACAAAGAGCCGTAAATTGCATTCACAGGTGGTATTCTGGAGACTGCAAGAGACTCAAAAGCAGAACTATTCATAAACCAGTCACTGACAAGAATGAGTTCAGCGTTCCCCAGAAGCCTATTGTGTTTCCTATATATTACACTATAAATATGAGGAGTATCAGACTTTGCATCCCTGCAAAAAAAAAAGAGGAGGTAAATCTTGCAACTACACATAGGATTAGCACTGGCTGGCACAAGTATTAATGGTCTCATTGCTGCATGAGGATTATTTACAGCACTTGCTCTATTTTCCCATTTTGTACTTGCTGTGATGAAGTGCCACTTATTTAAAGAACCCTGTAACAAACACTGCAGCAAGAAGGGGGAAAAAACAGCAGAGATCTACAAATGTTACACCCACATGCCAGATGTGGGTTTTGAGACCCTGGTTTCACAGTTACTTGGATTTTGGTAGGTAGTTAACACTTGATATATTATATTAAGTCACCCACCATCTCTTTCCATAACCACAATCCCTCCTTCAGTGATTTTAATGAGTTTGCAGAAGGGGAAGGAAAGAATGAGTTGCATTTCTTTTTCTGCATATTTGACCCATACTATCTTATCCCCATATTCTAGCATTAACATTACCTGTTTGGAAAGCAAGAGTCCTCTTCCAGTCAGTCACATTTACGTTACAAAACATGCATTTTTACTCCACTAAGTCAAATGATGTCTCAGTTTTACAAGGGGCAACCTAAAGCACTTCCATGTGACTTGTGGCTTTTAGGCACTGTCACACATCTCCAGCTTTATTAACACTGGCAGCGGGGCAAATGCGGACCAAGCAGCTAAAGAAGTCCAGGTGAAAAGAAAGAAAAGTAACTCTGCGCACACATGTGGTACACATCTTACCCTTAAAAACAGCCTCACCTTCAGCACAGGGAGGCCAGAACAGTGTTTTTACTAACTAAATACGTCCACGGGATTTGGGGACCAACGAAAAGCAACCGATCCTCCAAAGCGACAGATGACAGCAGCTCGTCCCCCGGGGAGGATCAAGGCAGGTTAGAGCCAGTTTTAGGTCAAAGGCAGGAAGGTAATTCCTGCAAGCAGGGGGTCGAGGCGGCCTCGGCAGCGGGCAGGGCTCCGGGTGAGCATCAGCATGGGGTGTGGAGCGCAGGGCTGGCGGGTCCCAGCGGCGGGGAGCCCTCGGCAGGAGGGGGGATGCCCTCGGCAGGAGGAGGGATGCCCTCGGCAGGAGGAGGGATGCCCTCTGCTGCTCCTCGGCCGCAGCAGCTGGGCGTGCTCCGGAGGGAGCGCGCACCGACCCACGGACCCGAGCGCTCCATATTAGGAATCCCTAATCCAGAATGGTGCTATTGTTCTTCAACAGCAGCGATGGAGCGTGCGAAGCCAAGGCTGTGCCCTTCGCCTACACCCATCTTGCGGGCTACGACAGCCTCCTTGCACTCGGGGAGCAAAGGCACCCCGGACAAACTTAGCTCCGAGATGGCTTTTTTTTCCAGGGAACCCAAGGAAGCAAGCTAGTAGTTAGGGGAAGTTTGAACCATATCCAAAACCATTTCAAAGAGTTCGCTCTCTCTCTTTGCTAAAGACAGGCAGAGTACATCAACCCCCCCCGCCCCACCCCCCCAAATTACAGACATGGAAGCATAACTGCAGTTCTAGTAGAGATCTTGTTTCCAAATTGGCAGAGCAAGGTATTTTTGTGACAATTCTCAAGACAGTAAAATTGCCAGCCCTGCCGCTTCTTCCCTCAATAGCATTAATGCCAGCAGAAAATCATACCAATGAAAAGGCAAATCAAAACAGCTACGAGGTTGCTCTGTACATACACAGGCAGAAAGCAGCGTGAGGGTGCCGTGCTGTATTTTCCACAAATGTTCCTATCAACTCATCAGTACTTAAGCCTCGCACACTGGTCTGCAGCAAAAAGCGGAGAGGCGTTTTAACTGTCTTGCGTTCTGCTTTTTCCAAATTTGTACGAAGGAATCTCCCACAGCACCTCTCACCCAGCGCTGGGATCCCAAAGGACTTTACAGAACTGTATACAGTCATCCCCGGGCAGGCACTTGTGGGACGGGACAAAACCGCACGTTTAACGGTTCACGGGGTGCAAAACGCCGGCAGAGACAGAGGAGGGACTACAGGACGACTTGGAGAGGCAGCACAAAGCAATCAAACTGCATTTCACGGCAGCAGGGTCTGCCTTCCCTCTACATTTCAACGCGCTCTTCGAGAGCCAAGCAGAGCACTTTGTTTCTGCAGCCTACCTTACCCCAGGCATTTTCTCCGCTTTCATTGTGCAAGCTCAGCACAGACCCGTGGAACTCCCTACCCTTACGGTTCCCCTCCGAGACACCCCGCGACCCCAGCAGCAGCCCCTGGACGGCCGCTCGCCTTCCCAAGTTGCAGCCGGAGCCCGCCCGGAGCCGGAGCTGCCCGTCCCCTCTGCTCCCACGCCCCGGCCGGACCCCGCGCCGCGCCCCGGGGCACGGCGAGGAATGGTCACCGGCGTACTGCGGCTGGAGATGAAACCCTGGTTTATTTTATACATATATACGTATATACATATTTACGTGGTTTGTATTTTTTTTCCGCCACTCCTCCCTCCGACCACAGGAGCAGCGCGGGCAGTGACAACTCCTGGGGACAGGCGCTTGGCACTGACAAGGGGTGATCCTCCCGCACGCCCCGCGACCCACTGCGCCCACCGGGGGTCCGGTCCCGTCCCGTCCCGTCCCGCCCCACCGGGGGAACCCCCGCGCTGTCCCGTCCCGCCCCTCCCCGCCGGCGACGGGCACTTACCGAGGAGCAGCAGGGAGGCGAGCTGCGGCCGCAGGGTCCGCATGGCTGCCGGGGCGCGGGGCGGCGGCCGCCCTTACCTCCCGCCGCGGGGCGCCGCGGGGCGCCGGCTCCCGGGGCAGGCGTCGCGCCG